>HG992154.1:6021010-6619022 GCA_905220505.1 Laothoe populi
GTGGGTATCATGAACTAAAAGGGATTACGCTCCCTCAACACCCAGACCCGAAACAAATATCATTTGTCTCTGTGTGGGAATCAAACCCAGGGCCTCACATCTCACATCTGGCTGCTCACCCACTGTGCCACGGATGCCGTCATCATATCGTATCGTCTTTTTAACATACATAAAAAAAAGATTCCTATGAATTGAAAACCTCCTCCTTTTTTTAAGTTGATTAAAAATACAATTTTAAATTACCACGAGAACTCAAAATTACACTTCCAGTCGCACACGCACACTTAAGGACGTTCAACTAGACGCGCGGTCCAGGTAATTTAAAATTGTATTTTTAACCGACTCCAAAAAAGGAGGAGGTTCTCAATTCGTCGGAATCTTTTTTTTATGTATGTTCCCCGATTACTCAAAGACACCTGGACCGATTCGAGAAATTCTTTTTTGTTTAAAAGGGTCTACTTCCCAGGTAGTCCCATTGACACCAAGACAGGATCTGATGATTGGATCTCAGAATAATGGAGGGCAATCCTCAAATTTTATAGGGACGCATAATTTGTTTTTTTATTGAAGTCAGTGTACTTTTTTTGAATTAATTTTTTTTTAGTTATCGAGAGATAATATTTTACAGTAATTTAATCTTAAAGCGCGAAATGAAAATTACTCGCTATCATTTTATCACTTGACACCCAATTCGGCAGTAAACCGGCGCATATCGGAACCGTTGTAGTATTTATCCAGCGCTGATTTGTGCCGACAATGCTGTGTAAACTGAAGGGGATTCACGATAACCTTTCACCGTCACGCTATTTATTTGTAAACTAATTACGAAACATGTTGAGGAAATTTAGGCTGGAAACTTCGTTGACAATTATGTTGCGTCGCTTTAAGCATGTTTCTATTCTGTAAAAATATTATCTTACTAATCCTACAATATAAAATTATAAATGCGAATGTTTGGATGGATGTTTGTTACTCAATCACGCTACAACGGCTGGAAAGATCTGGTTGAAATTTGGCACAGAGATAGATTATAGTCCGAAATAGAACATAGGCTACTTTTTATCCCGGAAAAATGCACGCTTCTTATGGGATAGCAAAATATAGAAAGGTGTAATAGCTTAAGATGCCTCCATGGATTGTATAACTTTTATTAGCAGTGATATTGAACGAAGTACCTTCATCAGGATCATAAAGTATTTGACAAATATACACCTACAGCCTTAGCGGACAAGTAGTCGGCTGTGAAACAAAAGGCCGTGGGTTCGATTCCCGTACAGAGACAAATGATTGTGTGACAGACAGAGGTTTGTTTCGGGTCTGGGTGTAGTGGGACCGTAGTCCCTTGTAGTTCTTGATACCAACGATACAGGTTTTACCTAGTGTGGGGTCAGAACTATGTGTGTGACTGTTCAGTGTATTTTCTATTAAAAGATAACCCAAAACAACAAAATGTATTATGTAATAAAAAATTAAGAAATATTACAAATCATCATTATACAATAATTACAGCAAACCACATGGTACACATAGAGTATTAGCCTAACCTTAATTATCTTTAGAGTTCAGTGCAGCAATAAAAACTGAGTACAATAAAGTTTTTAAGTTAATATTACCAAGCGATTACGCAATCTCATATATATATTTTTTATTATAGTATAGTCCGACAAACGAGCCAGTGGGTCACCTGATGTTAAGTGATCTCTACCGGCCATGAACATCCACAATACCGAAAGTATCATGTATGCGTTGTTGGCCTTAAAGGACAGGAATAGGGATTAGGGAAGGGAAGGGGGAATCTGGGCCTCCGGTTATCTCACTTACCATACGACACGCGACAGTAAACTGTCACTTTTCGTTGGTTTTCTGTGAGACAGTGCTACTACCCCGGTCAAGCCGGCCCATTCATGCTGTAGACAAATATTTCTACAGCGTGGCTCTACCACTTCCATATTATAAATCTGACCAATGAGGCACTACAGGTACACTTACTACGTACGTATACTTTGCGATATATGAAAATAATCCGTAATCGTCACGATAAAAAAATTCGTCGATTTCCAAGATATATATACTAATATTATAATATTATAAAGATTTTGTATGTAAGTATGTTTGTAACGAATTGGCTCAAAAGTACTGGACCGATTATAAAAATTCTTTCACCATTTGAATGCGACATTATCACTGATTAATATAGGCTAGACAAGTTCTTGGATTGTATGCTTCTGCTCCCGAAAATAACCTCCACGCGGGTGGAGCCGCGAGCAACAGCTAGTTACTGATAAATCTAATGAACCAGTCACTATATAAAAATATATGTATTATACGACTCGATCACCAAAATTTCTATCTACATGGAATTTCTTATTGGTATTAAATAATATACCGACATTAAAAAGTAGCCTATTTCCGTGTGTATGTGTATACTAACAGTAGTGAAATAAACTGCGATAAAATCTGTGAAATTAGTTTTAATTCGATTAATCTACATCGACAGCCTCCGTGGCGCAACAGGCGAGTAGCCGGCTGTGAATTGAAAGGCCGTGGGTACGATTCCCGCACCGAAGTGTTTGTGTGACAGACGAATATTTGTTTCGGGTCTGGGTGTTGTGGGAACGTAAGGGATCGAAGTTCTTGATACCCGCGATACAGGTTTGACCTAGTGTTGGTTCAATACTATGTGTGTTTGATGTATTTATTTATTTATACCATAAAAGACTGCCTCGGTGGCGCAGTTGTAATTTGCGCGTGCGTTACGACTGCTGTGCTGAGGTCTCGGGTTCGATCCCCGAGTCGGGTAGTGATATTGGGTTTTTCTATCTAGAAATTCCTCAGTATTAGCCCGGAGTCTGGAATCTGTACTGGTATGGCGATAAGCTCGCCCCCTATCACATCATGGGACCGAAATTCGGTAAAAGTAGATGTGCTGGTTACACCTCTGTCAACCCTTTCGATGATTACGGACGTTAGTGTGTACCATATAATTTCCTTTTGTCAATATTTCTATGAAATACACGTGGTCTGTTCCATTATCCATACAGTTTGGAGGTACCAAACCGCAATTGAATCTCGCATCACCGCATCGCCAACCAGTCATTTCCTCAAAGCTATTCAGCTCATGATCTACGTGATTTAAGCTCAAACACGTTCGAAAACTCGTTTACTTCAGTTATCGTTTTCCGTTCCGGGTACACTCAGTTTTATTGGAAATTGTATAATGTATTGAGTGATCCCACGACGTACGTTTTTCTCACCATTGTTTTGTAATAGATGAGTTTCAGATCCGTGCGAGTTAAACGCTTTTATCGAATGTCTTATACATAAGTTTTATATATATTAGTACTCTTTATTTAAAAAGATTTTTTTACATTTTTGTGAGGATGCTTCTCACGATACGTGCCGTGTACAATAGTACTACCTTTTGTATCTGGCTTTTGATCCAACGATGAATTGACATACGACAGCCTCCGTGGCGCAGTTGGCGAGTAGCCGGCTGTGAAACGAGAGGCTGTGGGTTCGATTCCCACACCGGTACAAATGTTTGTGTGACAAGTCAGATATTTGTGTCCGGGGTCTGGGTGTCGTGAGATCGAAAGTCTCTCGTAGTCCCTGATAACCACAACACAAGACTCGTATCTTAGTGTGGGGTCGGGGCTATGTGTGTGACAGTTGGGTGGTATTTATTTATTATTATTGAGAGCCTCTGAAGATGTTGGTCAAGGCTGTTTGATAGCAGCCCATTGGCAGAAACGACTATCGGGACAATGATATCCGAGTCAACATTCCACATTCATATATACATACATACATATATATTGTTATATTATATTACTATATTTAGCATAACATAGCATTATTTACTATGTATACTGTTGTCACTTTATAGCGTAAACGTATGTATGATTTACCCTCCACCAAAAAATGGGATTTTCACATACAAATGCTCAAACTTAATTTTTTCATACATGTATTTAATTACCTATACGATTCTGTATGCACCTATACAAAAATTTTACTTTGTTAAGTTATATGGTCGAGATCTAGCGCGGTGGCAAATTTTTTAGTGTAATTATTAGTTAAATTCATTTATGTTGATAAATAAAAATAATAATATGTAGCATTTTTTTGTGTTGAATAAAGCCCTAAATTAATGTTTATTTTTTGTGTTTGCTAATGAACACCTATACAGTCCCTTCGTGGTACTGTATGTTATTATTAACACCCAAAACTGTTAGGTAAATTAACAAAAACGATCTTTGTTTGTTTCTCAACGCGACCTTTTTTTGAGGGGTGAAACAGATATCCGTCAGATAATATAAAACACATTTATATACAATATATTGGGTAGTTTGGTGTTGTTTTATGTTTGATTATCAGACCTATTGAACTTAGCGATATGTGTTGAGTGACAAAATAATATATATTTCTTTTAGTGCCTTGATTTTTTTTTAAATACGAAAAACATTGCCCCAATGTCACGATTAAACTTTAATACTGAAGCTTAATTAACCAGCCTTGACTGCCTCGGTGGCGCAGGTTTAATTGCGTACGCGGTACCTATGCTGTGGTCTCGGGTTTTTCCCCCGGGTCGGTAAAAGTGATATTGGGTTTTTCTTCGACGAAATACTCAGTGTCCGCCCGGAGTCTGGGATTGTGCCCGGTATTGTCGCCCCCTATCACATCAAGGGACGGTGAATAGTTCGGCGCAATACAGATGTACTGATTACACCTCTGCCCATCCCTTCGGGGTTTACAGTCGTGAGAGCGTATGTAATGAGCATTAATGATGACTTCTTAAAACTATTTTCACAAAAAATCAACAAGCGATGCTACGATAAAATAACCTGCAACTAAAGACTGATTGACACATACAATTGGAAAAAAACTCAATAAAATCGTTCAGGAATGGCAAACGTAATGGCCGGTAGAGCTTATGTTTATTGCAATCTATTAATAAACCTACTTATTGTGGCCAAGTATGGACAGGGTTATAAAACACCATGCCAAGCCCGGCTTTAGAATACAGCAATAACTTCGTTTTTTTATTTAAGACTGTACGTCTCGAATATCGTAAATTCCGTCGTATACCAAGAAACCCTTAATGCCTGCTGAATTCGCAACATTTTTGAATTTTCTTCTTTAAATTCGTTGCGCACTTTTAGGACGGGGAAAAGCACTGAACTCGCGTGACCATGACGCTCAGATTATTTTACTTTTGACATAAGCACGCCTATGTGAAGTTTTATAATTATTGGGAACCAATAATAAATAAAAAAAGTTACTATTTCATTCACGTTGTTTCAAAAGGAATACAGTAATTTCAAAGTTATAAGTTTATCCTTCTGACGGTAGTCCCCATGTTTTTGACGTATATTTTGTTTATTATGAAACCTTTGACTCAATTGAACTACTTACTAGAAGTTTTCTAATACTGTAAAAATTAAGACAGATAATATCGGCTTTTAATGCAAATTGACGTTAAAATTAAATGTTTACCTACCATTATTCAAAAACTGTTGTGAGATGCTAAAAAACGTATCTTACCACTACATTTCAACGTCCATAATAAAAAATAATACCCATCTAAAACGCATGAATCTCAGACCAAATTCGTTTTAACAACATTAACAACTTTGTGTATTATAAAATCTAAAACCAAGACACGATGTATCCCCTTAACAGAAACGGCACATTCTACAACATAAGAGGACTTTAGATCTCCAAAGGACTGATTTTTGTTTAAATTGCCTTTAATAAAATGCATATGGCTACATTGATGAAAGAAAACAGGAAATTTGAGCACAAGAAATCAATTTGGAACCCTTACTTGGACATGAAAAAAAAACACTATGTGTAAGAATGATTTTCTATTTTGATGAAACATGACAAATTCCGTAAAGAAGGAAATAACAACAGTCACTGTGGAAATTAAACAGTCCACTCACATGTCAACTATTAGTTTCCATTTCCTCTCTCGGAATCCAGTTTCCCTTTTGTTCTCCCATGAAACAATTCGTCAAGAATAGCCCTCACTTTCGGCATTCAAAAGGAAAAAATGGTAGGCCAAACAAGCGAAGAACGAGTTAGGCTGTAACAAAATTCCAACAAAGGATGATTAACGATTTTTTTTCCACCCCAAGCTCATTCAAGCCGCGTCGATATTGAATCCGTTAGACGGCGTAAAAATGAAAGTTTTCCTCTTTTCTTTTCCAAACACGTGTGACATACCGCCGTCACACTTGGCCAACGTTCTTCAGTGCATATTATAATTGCTTGTAATATTTCCAACTCCTCTCTTTATTTCTATTTTATTAATTTCGTTGCGGGATAAAATTCAGTTAAGCATCCCCATAGACTCGCCGAGTTTCATTGCTCGGTGTCGAAAAAATGCGTGCCATTGTCGATCCTGGCTAAACAGAGGTTACAATGGCGGGTGTGTGGGCGGAATAGTCTCTCTATCATAGGTTGTTTTTATTGTAATTCAGATTAATAGTGGTATTAACATTATATTCGCATTTAAAACATTTTGTAGATCCAAGTGGTCATATCGTAAGCACTTTGCATAATGAGTTAGTCAATGCCAAATTTCGCCTTCAAGTTGGATCAATTTCATAATATTCATAATAAAATGGGCATTGAAGAAATGATATCAAAATAAGTAAAACAAATAACACACATAATGACCAATACAACAATACTAATCCATATTCTCACACAAATTAACGAGTAAAGACTTTTGAAGAGCTATTGATAATACAACACTGCGCTCGTTACTGTTCAAACAAGAGATATCGCACGAAGCCCTGCTTGCACAGACAAATATATGCACAATAAATTGATTAAATATTTGCTGACATAACAACAAGACTGTGTGTCCCGTTTTGCACGGAGCGAAGCATGGTTCCGTGATATAACTACCGTAGCAGTTTTTCCTTTATTTAGTTTTGGAGTTGTTCGAAACAAATGACTGCCATTTGAGTGAAGCGACAACTAACTGAAAGTCGTTAGAAATTTTCGTAAAAATATGACACGTCAAAATATCGCTTAGCTCTCGGCTTAAGTTTTGTTTCGCGAAGATTTTCAAGAAATAATTGTTTTCGATCACTGCTGACTTATTCGACAAAGGTTTGACAAATTCTTTATTTGACGATTAATGAATGTTGGCTATGCCATTGGAAACAAAGACTTCATTATTTCTTTTGATATGCACATTGAGAGGGTTATCCAACTTGAATTCAATAGAGCGTGAGTTAAGTGGCTCATCTGTCGTTGCCGTCACAAAAGTTCTCGGGTTGCAAATTTTAAAAAAGGTGGTCATATTAAATTTCGCGAACTAAAAACAGCAGGTGCGCTCACTTCACCTGACCAGCATGTGTTTGGAACACTAATTTATTTTAAAATTTTAAGTTAAGAACCAATGATTATGATTAAAAAGGGTTATAATAATTTTATAATAAATAGCAACCCTGCATTTAATCTCATGGTTTAACTGAAATATAAAATCGTACTGGCCGCCAGGTGTAATTTTAAAAGTTTTGAAAGTAATTTATGGTATAAATTGGGGTCTACTGAAAGGTTCTTGATGAAAAAACGATTTTGTAATAGCGCCCTTGAAAGGCGTTTTCGCTTTGAAGCACTAACTAAGGCATAATTAAATTTTAATACAGTTGTAAGTATAATTTTATTGATACTGTTTCAGGTGTTGTTAAGGTAACAAATTAATTATTGGCATTAAAATGTTACACTTCTATTTAAAAGATAAAAGGATTTATATTTTTAATGATCAATGAAAATTGGAATCCATTACCCACAGAAAGAATACCTTAAAAATTTCATGTTTATTATACGCAGAATTCTATTATTTCTATTACACTTTATAGTCAGAATTATCACCTCCATAAACTTTTTAAGTATAATACAATTACTAACTCAATTGTAATAAAATTTTGCATAAACATTTAATTTAATAAACCTCGTCAAATATTCCTGGTTATATTTAAACAGCGCATGCATCGTCGCAATTTGTAGCGTAAAAACCTGTTCGTTGGATATCGGAAAGTAGTTCCTTCTGCGGCCACCGCAAATGATATACGAGAGTTCTTTAATGAGTTTAAAGCATCGCCTAACCTCTTTTAAAATGCGGTCCAACACACAAGTTTAATGTACGAAGTTGTCGTATAACAAACCGTATGCACGCACGTTCTTGAATTTAATGACATAATTAAAAATGCTAAGGTAGTAGAAAAGTTGCTGTTGGACTTGGCGTAGTTTAGCTCTCCAGTAAACGAATAGGTTGGCCCCGTTTACTAATCTCCTAAGGCCAAGTAATGAGATGGCGCAAATGATAAACTTTCGAGATTAGAGTTTGCGCTAAAGCAGTGCCAAGTGACTGTTTGTGCGACCCTTTTTTAAATTTTTATTGTGAGAACATATATACATACGCACACATGCCAGTAATTCCGAAGGGAGCAGAGGTGTTACCAGTACACCTACACTTCGCCGAGGTTATTACTGGCCCATGATGTGATAGAGGACGAGCCTATCGCCATACCGAGCACAATTCCATTTATTGTAAGTATACAGAAATTTAATGAAATAGAAACCTTAGTTATATAATTTTTATAGATCACTTTTAAATGTAAACTACAAACAAATTTATTTATTTATTATAATATATATCTGATCAGATGATAATCGCAAGTTTAACTGCGGATTTCAATTGGTTCTCTGCGGCAGTGTGACCTAATTCCCAGCCTAATAACTCGATGTGAGTCTTGTATGCTGTAAGAGACCAAATTGTGTGGATCATCATTTATTATTGCAATCAACCTTTCAAATCAGTTTTTTTTCTCGAGTCAAATTATATATACTATTAAATCATAGTCTCAATATAAATGTATTTAGATAAAAAACAATTACAAGGGATTAAGCAAAAAGAAGCATTAATAGGCTAGTTGGCTGTTTTTAGGAAACCGTTTTATTTTATTCTTCATGGTCTATATTATTAAAATATTATCATTAGTAAACATAAAACATAAGATTTCAAGATTAAATTTTCATTTTTATGAACTAACTTTATCTTTCCCACCAAAACGCTACCAACTGTCATGGCCTTTGGTGTGACGTCACCATCCACAAACTAATAGACGTTTTGCATTTCAGCGTTTTAGATGTTTCGACCGGTAACGTCATGCATGACTGATGGGTGTTTCATGTCACGTGACAAAATGCTTTATTTTTATATATTTTTTCTTGAAAATATTAAATAATATGTGATTAATTAACAAATTGGTTTCATTTTCAATATTTTTAGACTAAAATCTATTATAAAAACAAAATTCTATCAGGTTTTCACTTACTGTCAACTAGCCTATTATATTTCTCGCTCTGATGTTAGAAAATACAATCAATATTTTCTCTTTGAACCAAAATAACATTTTTCCATAATCGCAAGCTTATCGCTGTAACTTATGAATGTTGAGCCTGCAAGAAGCACACCCACTATTTCCGATAATGAGTTTCGTTGTTCCACAGTTACCGCTGGATTAAGGGACATTGCGACGAAATACGAGCACACAAGAACGCTGATCGGGAAATAAATTGCATTTGTGTCTGACAATAAATGCCATCTAGCGAAAGAGACAGTTATTGGCTTTAAATAGAGACAGGCCCGGATTCGAGTTACGAAGCACCGTGCTGTTTTAATGTACTATGTATTTGAAATTTCCATACTGATTTTTGTTATCGAATAGTAAACGTTCCAAAATACGTTTAAATATCAACAATACTGACATTCTCCCGGAGAAAGTGATATTAGGTTTTTATATTTAGAAATATTCAGTATCAACCTGGAGTCCGGAATTGAGCCCGGTATGGCGATAGGCTCGCCCCTTATCAAATCATAGGACCATAATAATAAAATTACGAACATAAATTAAATTATTAATCCATCAAGTCCCTTTTGTCTCAAAGGTATTTAAATGCTTCAAAATCAAAAGCTATTCATGGAGTTTCATGAAATTGTTGGCGAAAAAATTTAGATACATATTTGAGGGGATTATAATGAAACAAAGGTGGGCTCAGCTGATCCGAACTAACCAGTCACGTATCAATGGCATGCCGGCATACCAAAAATACCGCCAACACTCGCCGTTCTTACATACAATTTTTAATTTCAATATTATGGAAATAAAATTGATTTTTGACAGGCTCTACTTATTACCTTTTCGAACTGCTGTGTCCTTATGATTCGAGAGCGGCTAAGAGTTCGATTAACATTCCTCGCTAACTGTGATAGCTGCGGGACCTGAGCTATCAGTCGGACATTCGCATAATTGTTTGTGGACATGATTTTATCGGTACTACAATGGTTCGGACCTTCGCATTGAGTTTATTTGATGTCCACGGCATTTATGTTGGATCTTTGGAGTGTTTGTGTTTCGAAAACGTAGATACTAGTTAATAATCAGTCTCAAGAAATTAAAGTTCTAAATCATAGCTAAAGTTCCTAATAAGAATAAATATTTATTGATGCCTTTCGTTAAAAAAAGTCGCTATTGGTAGCAAACATCTTTGGAAAATTATATTTAACTTTGACAAAAAAATATTGTGTCATATTTATTTCAAATAAAAGCAATTATGAATTGTATACCAAACAGCATCTTGAGGTCCCAATTTAAAGTATATTTGCGTTTCTCTTAAAAATGTTGAGCTAAAATTAATATCACAACATTTACCCGGCACTCGGCTCTCTCGAGTCGTAAAATTAATCGTAAATGTTTATTTCAGTCTGTTTACCGAAAATATTCTGCACGCGACAAAATATTTAGTCAACGTACCAACGATTATGGTCATGCAAGCCTGCTCAGCAACATTTCTTGGTTATTTAATTTTCTTACGAATTATTTGATCACCTTAAAAGCAAAACGCTGTGCTTTTAACATAAAGGAAGTTTTAATCACTATTCTTATTTTTCGAGGGTTGCCACTACAGCGGTAAAATTCTCGCTAGTTATAAATATTAATAGTTTTTTCGTGTTATAGAATGTTAACTAATTTCACATCATCAATGTTTGCGGTAACAATAAACAGGGGTGCCTTGCGCTTCGGCTTTCATGTTTCACTATAAAACAAAACCATTTAAAAAAAGAAAAATAAAATAAATCAGCCTCCCTGTTTAATTTAGCGGGGTTGTTGACAAAAAACGGTTGCTCTTGTTGGACCTTTTTGTTGACCGAACGTAACAGCGCTGGAATGCATTGTCCCCGTTATACTGTCCCTGGTTTCCCGGCTAGCTATAAAAAGAAGACATAATATTTTTTCCATGTCACAAACTGAGTCAGTTTGTTCGGTATGCGTCACTTAGGTTAAAGAATTTAGGCCAGTGACTCAGATATCTGAGATCGAACATTACAATTTACACACATTTACTTGCAAACTTCTAAGACAAATTTATCAATATTCCACGTGTCATCCAAATCGACAACCTCCGTGGCGCAGTAGGCGAGTAGCCAGCTGTGAAACGAGAGGCCGTGGGTTCGATTCCCACACCGGGACAAGTGTTTGTGTGACAGACAGATATTTGTGTCAGGGGTCTGGGTGTTATGAGAAAGTCTCTCGTAGTCCCTGATACCAACAACACAAGACTCGTATCTTAGTGTGGGGTGGGGGCTTTGTGTGTGACTGTTGGGTGTTATTTATTTTATTTTATTTAAATTATGTAAACATCGTTTGGAAATAAACGTTCAGAACCTTCAAAATGAATAATTTTGAATGAATAACATTTACAAATCTTGGCAGTAAAACTCGCCAATAACCTCTTGCTTCGTTTGCGCTTTAATCAATTCCAAGTAAACTAAGTTACAATTTGGACGCCATTAAGGTCTCTTCGAAAATGTGTTATTGAGAGCTCATAAAAACGTTTCTTTATTTTTCAACGCATTTAATGGAAATAATAAAATATGCCCGATAACTATCTCATTGAGATAAATACAAATATAACTGATACAAGCGAAACGCATTAATCGAAGTAACATTTAAATTCTTGATGAGCTACCTTATTCGATAAGATCAGGAAATGTCCGCATTGAAACGGGACTCGAAACAAATCTCGATAACAAAAAGGAATTCAATTTGCTCAATAAAAGTCTAAAAAGAATAAAAAATGTATAAACAAATATTGGTAACAAAAGAAATTTCGTAGGATTTATAAATGTGCCGTAAATTTGGGGAATCATGAGCACCGCGCCTGTGGGGTTACCTGCTGAGAAGGGCATGGCAGAGGCGCCTTGTTTGATGAATACATACATAAAAAACTGACAGTGCGTGAGTCAACCCACGCTAGCTATTAACTGCTACATTTTATAGTTCCATTCATAGTAAGTAACATGATATCCAAGCTGTTTAACCTTTTGATGTATATGTAATAAGTCTTCATGGCAACTTACTGTAACATCAACTAGTCTTGGATATTAGATTCGTACTACAATCTGATTTTGACATGTATACCGGACGATAAAAATTCTTGATGTCGTTTATAAACAGGCGATTCCTACATGTTGTCAAAAAAAAAAGACGGTTAGCGGGCTATTTGATTTAAGCGCCATTTTTGATTTGATAGGAGAGAGGTTTAGTTTTATTTTTTATTTCGGAAAAAAAATCAGTATAAAAAACTATTACGTGGATTTTAGTAGAATTAATATATTACTTGTGTAAGCACATAATGCATCTTTATGACTTATTCTCATGCATTTATGAGCATTATTTTAAAAAATATATGAGCGCCGAAATAAATGAGTCCTGTTTTACCAGTTGTATTGCGTGCCAAAAAGGGCACATTTTTTTAACTAAGCTCAATAGATGCACAAAAACTTATATAACTCAATATCGCAAAAAATGTTACTCAAATCAAATAGCCCAAATGACGATATTATGTTTATGCTTTCTTAGTAAGTCTATTCTGTTTCATTTATTTATATTACTCAATATCAACCTTTACAAAAATAGCTAATTCAATACTAAAAAAAATGTGTTTATTCATTTCTCACGTGTTCAGTTCATGGACAAAACAATTAGCGAAATATATTACTGTATCAGCCATAAATTATGAACGGAATTTAAATTGATATTTGAATGACACGACTTCCATATAGCCTCATCCTCTGCCATGAGAGCGTGATCTTTAAACGATGCAAGACTATAAATATCTGAATCCTACTTCATACTATTTTATATAATATCCTACTATACTACTATTATAAATGCGAATGTTTGGATGGATGGATGTTTGTTACTCAATCACGCCAGAACGGCTCGACGGATCTGGTTGAAATTTGGCACAGAGATTATTATTAGATTACAGTCTGGAATAGCACATAGGCACTTTTATCCTGAAAAAATATACAGTTCCCGTGGGATAGTTTAGATTTTCACAGAGCAAGGGATTGGCATGATTTTTTCCAAAGTGGCTGTTTAGGGATTTTTAGACTATCGACTAAAAGGAATAACGGAGGTCCAGTTATTCCCTTATTTCCCATCATCCATTAATTTCCATTAACGTACGCAAAACACTAAAGATAATGCCATTATAAATGCTCATGAGCAGTAACCTTATCAGGTGCCCACTTGTCCGTTTGATCACTTTCTGCTATCAAAACTTTTTCTGGTAAATATTAAGAACAAAATGGTTGAGATAATGCTATATGACGGACCACAGCACTTTGTAAAGGGTCTCATTATTCAACGATTTCGTTCAGTTGCTTTTCGATTCGGTGGTTAAAACCGATCAAGAGTTAATTCGAAAATAATAGCATTCGATTGTGTCTTACAAAAAACGGATATGTAATTTTCTACGGTCTATATTTTTTAAATTAAGGTAGGTCAGTAAAAAATGGTCATTGCAATATCAATCATAAAATTAACAAAGCTTAGATACTCATGGACATTAACTATTTAAAGTTTTAATAAAAAGAGCACTGTATATACGTAGACGCAAAATGTGATGAGCAATTATTGGCATTCTACTCGAATATGTATTGTCATGATCATTAAAATACGTAACGGTTTTTTTGTTAATTATATGTGTCGGAGCATAAAGAATACGGACACTGGATTGAACTTTAAATGACTCGTTTTATTGTAAAATGTCTACCGCGACTTGTTTTGCTATATTGCGGGTGGATTTGATTAGTTTTATCGCGTGATCTCGCTCACAGAGTGGGGCACAATAGAAAATATTATAATAAAAGCGTGCACTTTGTCATTTGTAGAAGAGTTCCATATTCAATCTTGAAATAGTTAGTAACTTAGAGGTCGTAATGCGGAAAAACTGTGTAATGTAATAAGTTAACGTAATGTGAAAGTGTTATTGTGTACTGCATACTGTAATGTAAACTGTGATGTGTTTAAAAGAGCAACCATGAGGGTTTCTTGCCAGCTCTTCCCCATGGATGACTGCATTCCGAACTGGTGGTAGCTTCAAATCCTTAAATAGACTCTGAAGTGTTAATCTTGTGTTTTATTACCGAACTATTACACGCTATGCATCCTGACATTATCTGGAGATCAGAGAGGGATGTGTAAGCCCTCTCACAACCTCTGCCTGATGACCTGACCGGCCTGCGGTCATGCCTGCACCCGACATATGTATCTTTATACGTATATGTATACATAGTTACAATGGCAATGGGAATTGAATGAAAGTTAACTTATTTAGATAAGTAGAAGCAGCATTTGGTTTAACTATTTATATAAGGGGATTTCTAAATATTATAAATCCCGTTTAATTGTATGTACCGCTTCTGGGATTAACGAGCCACAGTTTAGCATAAGCTTTTCCTCTTCTTCTGACTGTTTCCATCGGGTCTCAGTTATCATACGCGAGATAGTTTTGATTTGTAACGCAATTAATAGTAGAAAGTAGTAACGTGTAGTCCAAATATAATGTCGGCCGTCGAAAGAAGATGCGATCCTCGAGATGATGATGTTCGCCAAAATCTTGCTGAATTGAGATAACTGAATATACTCCAGTAGACCATGTCATTTAGATGTCCAGCGTTCGACTTTTACGGAATTTTCTGCCTCACACAACCACTCTGTAGAACCAGCTGTCGCCGGCGGTCTTTCCGAACCGTTACGACCTGGGAACCTTAAAGAAGAGAGCATATTCTTTACTGAAAAGCCGGCAATGCATTTGCAAGCCCCTCGGTGATACAGATGTTCATGGGCGGCGGTGATCTTTCCATCAGGTAAGCCTCCTGCCCGTTTGCCCCCTTTTTCCATTAAAAATAGACAACGTAGACCACACGGCGGAACGAGGCACTATAGCGGATTTTCCACAATATGCAGGCTGAACCTATCAAAAACCATACTTCACTCATATTGATTATGCTGCAAGCATCAGACTCCACCCACATCCTGTTCCAAATCCTTGATGTTAATGCAAATACCATTCTCACAAACAAAAAGAACGATAATATCGTTAGGTTTATTGCAGTAGTTGTATCAAATAAAAACTCGATGCGAACTGATGATGAATACTAAACGAGACCCGACCACACTTTATACGTGATTCTACTTCGATTTAGAAATAAAAGTTTTTCGCTACGTATTCATGTTTTATTGATTTCTGTAAAATTTAATTGGGAAATTGTGGGGTTTTAAGACGGTTCTAGAATAATATTTTTTCTTGCAGCTAAGAGTTTAGGTACAACATTAATATTAGTCAACCCGTGACAGTCTTAAAAAGCGTCAGATTTATTTTCGATCTTATTTTGTGTTTCATCAATGAATTTATCCATAAGTATTTTATCTTAAATAAACACACCTACCATTAGTTCAAAATGATAAGCATTATTTTTGAGTGTTTTCTTGATTTTAACTGCATCGCTAGTAGTATAGGGATTCGTCGGTTCCTGAGCACAAATCTAGGCCCGAGCTAGGTCGAGCTAGGGTCCCTAGACTTGCTCCAGAATCCAGGTACCCTACTACCCGCGAATAGGTTCCCGAACAGGACTCGGCAGCCGCGAATTTAATTTATATCAACCGCGAATTAAATTTATATCAACCGCGAATTAAATTTATACCAACCGCGAATTAAATTTATATCAACCGCGAATTAAATTTATATCAACCGCGAATTTAATTCATATCAACCGCGAATTTGATTTATATCAAAGGAGATTTTATACCTGTCTCGAATTTAATTTATATTTAAACATTTTACGTTTATTTTGCACGTTTGTCAGCCAGCTTGAGGAATGGTCTCATTTTTGTTTGTATGCAGGTATGAATCCCTTTTTCTATGAAGTTACGCTTGTCTTCGTACGGTAATAGTCATGTCTCAACGTGTCTGTATAATTTCTTAGTAGTAGTCTTAATATTACCTGCGTTTCAAAGCTTCATTGTTCATAAGGGAAAGCTATTAAAATTAGTGATGGTATGTATTCTTTGAATATAGGTAACAACAGACCACACGGTTCTTTATAAGTTTTAGGTAGCCATTGTCAATAAGAGAAATCGGGTAATTTATTAGGTACATCAATCAAATGTAATGACAAAGCAGTATTACCTATTGTTCAAAGCTTCATTGTTCATATGGGCAAGCGGTGTTAAAATTAATTACGGTACACGTATTGTTTGAATACCAACGGACCACATGGGGTTGTTAATGTCACCCTTAAGCAATGAGTTTTGGGAACCCATTGTCCATAAGAGAAATCGAATACCGGTCTATCGTATCAGTTTTTGCTTTTGCTACAGCAAAATGACCCTTAGCTGCCGTATAAAAGTGATGACAAAAATTATACTACACCGTATTCCACAGTGTGCTCTACACCACAAATGAACTCCGGTTGTTTGTATAGTGAATTTTTAAATAGTGACTCTGCTGCAAAATGAATGTAAGTACCTATGTATAATTCGATGTAATATAATATTAATTATGTTTTATTTACTGTTAATATTGTGTTTTCACCTCAGATTGTTTTAATCAATTGTTGATGATGTATATATTTTTATGTATCCCATATTCCTACACTCCTCTCTATGCCAATACTTATAATAGTTTACTTTTTGTTTCAGTTCGCTGATAATGCTTTCAAAAACTATTATTATGCAGATAACGACGATGATGATCAGCCCAGCGACGAGGAAGGCACCCTGGCATACAAAGTTAAAAAAGCAATAGCAAAGAGATCAAATTGCATCGACAACTTCTTCGAAAAACCTAAGAAGAAAAAGAAGGTGGCAAAAAAGTCTATATGATATTTGTATATATGATTAAGTAAGGTTATTAGTAATGAATAAAAGATATAATAAACTCTTTATTCGTATTTTATTTATTTATTTTAAAACATGACTTAAACAATCCCGATAATAATACATCATTACACATTGTATTGGTATCAAATAATTTTTGAAAATCTTTTAAACTCATACCATGATATTTGTAATATATATACATTATACAATACTCTCCACAAACGATTGTAAAGTCGTTTTGGATTCGATTAGTATTATAATTCCACATCCTAGAATTCCTTGCTAAAAACATTCGATGATAGCCTTGAGGTGGTCGACCATATGAATCAAAGTACTGACCAATCCCGTTTTTATCTATATGTATGGCGATCCAGTGAGAACCCGGTTTATTATCTGGATCTAGGTTGCTTATTATGTAAGTAGGAGTTACTACGTGTATTGGCAATCTATTGGCTGCATACACATTATATTGGATGGATGAATCTATTTTCCTCAAGTAATTCGTTATCTCTGTTGTGTTCATTTTATTAAAAAAAAGAAACGTTATCCGGTCGAATGTTAAAGAAGTAGTGTTATGGAATAACAGTGAAATAGGTTATTATAGTACTTCATAATTAAAGTAACCAGTTGAAGAGGGTTGCAAGAATAGTCATAATAAAAAACTAAAATAATTTATATTTATTTTATTGATTAGTCCACAATAAACAAATAAACCATAATAAAAATATACCATACTTAATTTACAAACATTTTTTTCTTAGCTACTATAGTCTACCGAAATATTGCGATTTTTGTCTATTTCTATAACATTATCAAACTCTGCATATACAATACAATTAATAGTTTGTGTTAGAGCTGATTCGAAACGAACTTCTAATCTCACACTCCCATGCTTTATAAGATTCCAATGACCAGAAGAGTTTGCTGATAAATCAGGCGTCAAATCAAACGCTAACATACAGTATCCATTAGCATATTTCTCACGAGATATTCCATTACCTTCGTTAAGAAAATGTATACCAGTCCCGGAAAACAAAGTATGATAGACTGTAGTATAAACATTGTTATCAAACGAAGGTTGTAGAGCTTTTGATGGTATTTGATGACCATCTATATACAAACAAAATGTATTAATATTGTAATTTTCAAAGTTAAATGGGTTTTTAGTAAGGTTCCCATTAAATGCGGCATTATTCACAAATCCAACTATACATCTTTTAGGTACTTGACCAAGGAAAATGTTGTCAAGAGTTTTTCCTTGAACTCCTGATGGTATAGTTAAAACTTTGACTTCTGCACGTGTAATTGGGTATTTGGCAGTTGTAGATGCTAAGACTTTTTGATGGGCAAGTAAAACAGAAGGATTGATGCGGGCTCTACGAATAATCAAAGTTGCATCCGTAATACACACTTTTAATTTAAGATCAACTGTAGAAGCCATTAAATTGAAATTTTCTCGAGAACGAACTAATTTAACACACATATCAACACCATTTATCAAAAACTTTTCTTGGTTGAACAAATCACCATGTAGATGTCCAATCATTTCAATTTCTTTACTTTCGTTAGCCAACTCTTGTCTTTTACCAAATCCTTTATTAGTTTCATCGGTAGAATTCATTTTTCCAGCTGTATCTTCATACCATAGGGCACAAGTAAGATGAGATTCCTTAGCTGCCGGAGCATAGTTCAACAAATTTTCTATGTAAGCACGGTAGGCATATGTGTTATTGGGTGGTGATACAAGTTTTTGATTTAAATAAACATCAAGTTGATTAAAGAGTGAATGTAACCAATTATTAACTGGAGCTACAACTGTAGATGACATTAGTTTAGTGTTATCTTGATTCAATATTTTAGCTTTTATGTGAATTAATGTATGTGATAGGTCTATGTAGTCGTCACCTGCTCCAGGTACTTGAAATTCTATAGGACCATCATCAGCAAGTGATGAAATTGGTTTGTAGTGGATCCATATTCCACTTTCAATACTAGTCTGAGTAGATGGTAATGCAAATAAATCCAATTCCGACTTAATGCATTCACAGGAATGACTATGTAAAAAAGACATTTTGATTAATTACAAAATATATCTTTAATTTGTTTGGATCTAATTTTCAATTTTTTTATAGCTTTCCCTTTCGCAGTCAGCGATGGACTGAATGCAGATACTCGTTTTCGTTTTGTTATATATCCCGATCCAGACATATTAATTCTATCTATTTTTTCATCTGCTTTCCGTTTTAAATTTGAACCGACTTCTTTAAGACGTGCTTTTATTGAATCTTCCATAGGTCGGGCACTAACCATGTCCGTTAAAAGACCTACACCAGCACTCAATGCCTCCTTACCAACAGCGCGGACACCGCTAGATAGTAATGGTAAAACTGATCTAAATAAACCCCCAAGAAAACTACCAATCCCATGACCCTTTTGATATGGTGCTCCTTTATAAATCACTCCTATACCCGACCCAGCTTGATGAGAATAATAGCGTTCGTAAGGGCATGTGTTCTTGTGTTGAGAATACATTATAGTTTTTTGAAATGTAGTTTAACACACACTGTTCCAAATTGGAATGGTATCTTTTGACCAGTGCTTGACCTTATATCTATTTCAATGGTATCAAATTCTCTACGCATTACAGATAAATAATGAGGTGGTGAAAAAACATGCATTTTATTGGCCCCATATATGTATTTTGAAGGATCCAATGGTATGATTCTTAGAAGAGGAGTCATTACATCACCAACAATTTGAGGTTCAACTATATCACAATAAACGAATAACTGAGATGGTAATCCTAAATGCAAATTAGCTGGACATTTTGCAAAATTTTTTTCAGCAAGGTTTCTACCTGGTTCATATCCTAATTGTAAACTTAATTTGGGTGATAATGTTACAGATTTTATCGATTCGTCTAACACAGAAACGTATACAAACTTAGATATATTATCATAGGTAAATTTAATTTTTTCTCGAATACTATTCAATGCTGTTAAAATATGGTTGATATTATCATAGTTTGTGGCAGGTATATAATGCTTATAGTACACTGTAGAAGGATTAACTTCATTAGGCATCTTCATCAATTTCGTTATGTACATAATATTCTCATGATCTTGAACAGTAAACATAGTGCATGGATATTGAAATTCAACAATTCCCACACACCACTCCCCCTCGAGTATGATGGCTTTCGGTAATTTAGTTGAAAAAATAGATGATTTGTTGTCAGGAAAATATTCCATTGAACTATTGCTAAGTAAAGTTAAATAAAAGTCTTTATTCATATTTGTTTTAAACTAGAAACTGAAATCCAACTATTAAATTTATACGGATAACCTTTCCACTTAACTAACAGTTCTTGTCTGTCGCCCGTGTAGCGAGAGCGAATTATTTTATCTATCTTATGTTCTATGGTGGGGTCATAAATCACCTTCTGTAACTCTCGTTCATAAAATGTTCCTACTACCTCTTCCCCTTCTAAATCTTTGATAGTGTATACAGACCACGGAGATCGGTCTATTATAGAGGATATT
This sequence comes from Laothoe populi, assembly GCA_905220505.1. NCBI lineage: Eukaryota > Metazoa > Arthropoda > Insecta > Lepidoptera > Sphingidae > Laothoe > Laothoe populi. The sequence continues at coordinate 6,041,811 of HG992154.1, forward strand.
ACAAATATTTCAACACTCCAATTAGATTCGTAACCTTTTTGAAAGATATGTTTATACTTGGTTATTCTTACATGATCACCAATATAAAACTTAGGTAACGTAGTTTTAAATGATTTTTTTGTACTTCCTTTATCATACAAATTTGTCCACACAGTTATTATATTACTGGAATTCACATCACAAGGACACATCTTAATACTAGAGTGAAAACTGTGATTGTAAGAGTAAATCAAATCATGTAAAATATCAATATATTTATGTGTATTCTTATGTGTGAAATAACGCCACATTTTCATTTTTAGCGTTCTTTGAAATCTTTCTACAATGCTTGCCTTAATATCTGGATTATTTGTTGTATAGTAATTTATATTTTTAGATTTCAAGTATCTTTGTACATCTTTTGAAACAAATTCAGTACCTTTATCAGATTGTATGTGTGTTGGAGTTATGTTAGCTTCCTTAAATATACTTTCGAAACAAGTTTTTATAGTTTCAGAATTTTTCTTTTTCAATGATCTAGCATATGCATATTTGCTGAAGACATCAATAACACAAAGAATATAATTAAAACCTTTATTATCTTTAGAATAAGTTCTCATATCACTTAAATCAACTTGCCATAGTTCATTTATATTAGATAAGATATATTTGTTTCGTGGGAACTTTCTATGTACTGGTTTATGAAGCGTGTACGTTTCCTGGGCTTGCAACCATTTTTTAACATCTTCTTTATTCATTTTACCTTTCATAGCTTGTGATAATTTATCAATACTGCTATATCCAGCTGGGTGTGACACATCATAATATAGTCTATTTATTTCTAATAAGGGGTCCATTTTTCCCAATCTATCTTTTTCTTTATTTTTCTTATATGCTTATCGTCACTTTTTGGAGTATAATATAGCTCTTTGTGTTTTGGTGAAGAATCTTCAATATCTTTTTGAAGTTGCACTATGTACTCACGTCTTTTGGGATTTCCGATATAGGTTAATGGTATTTTTAAATCCTTCAATGCTTTAGCAAATTTTTCCCAACCAATTGGATCATTTCTTTTTAATGGCCGCAGTGTATCATTTACTAAATCTATAATATTACTTTCAGGAATTACTTCGTTGTCTATAATTACCGTACCATCATCGTTCCAAAAAAAATTGTTTTTACTCAATGATAGCGAATCCAATAACAACTCACCTCTTTTTACGTATGATTTAGGTATCAAGCTTAGAATTTGATTTCTTGTGTAGAGAGGATTTTTTTCATCCACACAATTATCTTGCTTTTTCTCTTGGTTACGTGATGTCTGACTGGCAACTAGATCTTTAATTTTGATGTCGTTATTTATATTTAGATTTTCACTTTTATCCATTGGTTCAGTAAAATCATTATTTTGAGTTATTATAGGGAGCTCAAACGGTTTTCGATCTTCTTCCGTGAAATGGAGATACCTTTGTAAAATTTGTAAGTACAATTTACATTTTTTTCGGTCTTCCATATTACTATTCAAAATGTTTTGCATTTCAGCATCCAACCGAGTGGTAGGATTTTCATTTCTACTTTGATTTAATTTATCTATTAAACCTGGTTCAACTAATATCATTTTTTTTGCATGATCCATTTTAAACAAGACCACTTATTAAACCACTTAAAATAGATCCCAATATAATCGGTAAAAAAGCACCACCCTTTTGAACTATTATATTCTTTCTTATTTTATTTGTACTTTTACGCACTAATTTACGAAGTATATTTTTAAATTTATGTAGCTTATTCTTAGATTTTTCTTCAAGCTTTATATTTCCTTGTAGAACGTTATGAATGCACTCACAAATAAAATTAATTTCTTTGTCGTTACAGGCTTTTAAAAGAGCTTGTTGATGTTTCGGCTTGAGTTTATACAGTGCGTTTAATAAATCTTTATGCGTCTTGAGGTGTCGATCCATCATTTGTAAATGACGGGTATTTGTTGATTCTTGATATATTTAAACTCTTTTTTAGGGATGTATACTGTGCAATAACCATCGGATGGAAATATTTTTGTTTTTATTCGACAAATATCGCAGGTATTTTGTTTTAGATCTATCATCAGGTATCCATGTGCTTCCTTAGTAGAATCTCTGTAGGCATCTTCGACAAATTTGTTATTTTCCGGTGAAACTTGTCGTGCCAAATAACGAATTTGAGTTTTGTCGCGAGGGTTTTTGAAATAAATTATATAGCTTGAATTCAAAGAAATGTCTCTTTGACCTTTACCTTGATGAAATAAATTTTGAGTTATGTAAAACACACTTAAGTTTCTATGATGACTACCTTTGGTAAATATATCAACAACACGACCATCAGATTCCCTCATAAGGTCATCAATAATAATGAGGTTTGGTTCATTTCCATCAAACATATTCAAATCTGGTATGCCTTGATAATAATTCACGTTTGGTAGATTATACAAAGGCTGCATTTCATCAAAACCCCAAGTTATTTGACTGAAGTTTTTATTACATATTTCTTTAATATATTTAATGAAATTTGTAACAAAATTAGATTTTCCACATCCAGTTGGACCTGCGACTATGGCAGTAAAAGGATGAATAAAATGAATCATTTTGAATATACGTGTAAACTCTGAAGAGGTATTGGAATGAATAAAACATTTCGTTAAAATTAAATGTATTATATGTATTTGATTTTATAATTTACACCGCCAGTTACCACTCTACTGGTGCTTCACAAATACCCAGTGATCTAGAAAGCAACACCAACCTCTTCAGTCGTAGGTCCAATTAAGCACACAATAATCTGATAACAGCTATAATTACAGTGTTTTAATTTAATTTAATAATACACAAAAATATAAATAAATAATTCTTATCATTGTACAGAAAATATGAAAAAAATTAAATGTCCTATATCTTATAATGACCCCAAGCAAGAGTATCAGTGGAATTTTCTAATAAGTACCGTTTTGTATCATTATGTGATAGAGATATTTTGTTTATTTTTTGAGTATACATTATGTGTTTAATGGATTTAAATCTTAGCATTTCACTATACTGAGTTTTGTTTTCATATAAACATGATTTATAATCATTAAGACAAAACTTTTTTGTGATGCATTTATTAACGCCTTTTGCTTTACATATACATTTATTTTGCACATCTAATGCATACATTTTTGATCGCAGGCCTACAAACTCGTTTAAAATTTTACCGTTAGTTTCATCTTTAAAAAACCCTAACCGTTTTTTATTTATTAAAGGTAAACCATATTCATTATTAGATGGATAGTCAGAGGTGTCAAAATAGTTTTCTAAATCAGTTTTTATATCAGCATAGAAATTTTCTGTAAATATTTGATAGATTAGACTGTCAGTGTCTGTATAAAGTAATTTAATATTATCTCGATATTTCTCTTTCATGTAATCGTAATGAAATGTGTACATTAATGTTTTTGAAAGATCCAATATACAAAACCCCAGATAAATTGGTTTATTGTATATGACACTTGTTTTCTTTAATTGCACTGCAACTAAATTTTCTGAAAAAATGGATAGACTGTGAAACTCAGGTTTTGCAATCAAAGATTGAGCTCCCTGAGTTTTCCCACGATTCAACCAATGGTTCACTAATTTAACGTTTACGCGTTTTATAACATTTTCCATTGTTTTCCCGAAAACTGAATTATTCATAAGTTTGTAAAAATCTTTTTCAAAATCTGAGGTTGCCAAAGAACGCATACGTGTATTTAAATCTATGTAACATTTTAACCATGCAGATTGTTCAAATTTAAGAATTCTATGTATTTTAAGTAGTTTCAAACCATTTTTTAAACATTGTTTAAGATTTCTGTAATGGATAACATAGTTCTTTTTATCTTTTAGATTTGGAATCAGTTTTGTATTTTTGGTATTCCCTAGGCATATATTTTCAGGGCAAAAGGGAAAATCTGAATGACAATTATGTAAGATTTTTGGATATTCTAAATCTACTTCTAAAATATAACCATATTCGGCATCATCGGGGATGTTAAAATCTGTATTTACATCTACCCATTCAAATTTACCTGTTGGAAGACATTGAGACATAGCCCAACCGTAAAGGTTATTTGCGTCTAGATACATGAGAAAGGAAGATGGTTTATCAGAATCATAATCAGTCATAAATAGGTTATTTGCTTTTGCATGTCTGTTACTACACTGTGATATACCTCCCCTAATATTGTTCGCAATAAAAGTAATTTTGTCAATATCTGTTAGGAGCTCTAAATTAATTTTAGTATAAATTAACATAGCATCCCAACTCAATCCAGGTGCTGTATAATAATGAGCAGGATCCAATTCATAAGTTTTAAGACAAACGTTCCTAAAATTTTCAAATATATCTGTTAATAATAAAACGTCGGTTTTTAAATAAAGATCAGAATAATCACCCATGTTTTTACAATCAAAGTGATTCCATACATCTTGAGCATGATGGTAATCATTTTCTGAAATATGATTATCATTTAAAGAACTGTAGAATTCATCGCGAGTAGGAAGGGAAGTTATTTTTAAAGAATCAAATGAAGTCATGTATTCATACGGATAAACACCTTTCCTTATTAAACGCTTAAAGTCATCTTCGCGTGGATAGTTTAATTTGAGTTCGTGGAATTGATTAGGTAGTAAGTTTTGAGCTAATTTATCAAGACTACTAGACATAAATTTTAGAGAATCAAGAAATCTAAGTTTCACTGCACGGTTATTAATATGCAGAACCTTCGAAAAAGATATATATTTCTCTTTATTCTCAGGAATAAGTTCTATATCACCTTCGTCAAAATTAAGACCATGAACTATAAAATGAGCATCATAATTACTTAAATTGTGAAAAAATACTGGTACAAAATTAGGTGTTTTGTATTTTTCTGAACAAAGTGAATGAGCGACTCCTTCATAAACACCAGTATGCCAATTGTATATTATTGTGACATCTTCATTTAAGTTACTTTTACAGATATAACACAACTTACTTTGAGAAATATTTATTTTATTTTCATACGTTAATGGTAATGGAGATTTGACAAAAGTGTTTTTTTTACATATATTTTCTAAATCTGTTTTGATAAATTTGATAAATTGGTTTGCACAATCTTTTCCATTATACGATCGATATATCGAAAAGTTGTCATCGTACGAACACTTAACATAATATCCAAAACTATACATCTCATGTTTTTGAATGTTCGTTGTGGATGATATATTGGGATTGTTTGAACAACTTTCTATTGGATTTAAAAATGCTTCAAAATCAGCATATACAACAAAAGGGACCTTCAGTTTACGTTCATAATTATTGAATGAGATTTGATTTGATGGGATTAATTCATTAAACCAATTCTTTTTATTATCATGTTCCGATGGTAAATTAATGCAAACGTTAAAACAGTCATTTGCTTGATGACGCTGTAAATTATCCCGTGATGTGAAATGTAATAAACATCCATCGCAAATATGAACTGCATGTTCGGATGTTGATAACTGTTTAGATACTAACCTCGAAAGATTTTTAATATAACAATAATGACCGTTGGTACCGCGAGATATATACAATAAGTTTAAGTGAGTGGTTTTTCTATGTTTCGTTAAGTGTAATGGACCTACAACTTTATTTGACTTTTTTATTGAATCATAATGTAAACCAAAAACATTAATACTTATATTGTTTAGTTTTTCAAATTTATGAATATCATTAATTTTTAAAGGAAAAGATAATTTATCAAATTTTAATCTATTTTTATGTTTTATATAAAATGACACTCTATTAGAACTTTGAGAAGCCGGATACAATCCTGACAATACAGCCCAACGAAAGCACTCGTGATCATTATTTTGAACGTTAATTACAGCTTTCTTATATTTTATATCTAACGGTAAGTCTATATATGATGATCCTCGTAATGGGTTAAACTTGTTTATATTCATATCTAAGTGATTTATTTTAACTAAAGTCCATCCACTACCCTTTTTTTCAAAATTTGCCATTTTGTTTGTTATTTCGGTTGTTATAGAAGGAAAAATTATATCCTTATCATCACCTTGACAAATAAGATAATTGGAGATTTGAAAGTCAAAAGTGTTAAATAAATTTTTGGTTTCCTGTGTAAAATCTGCATTAAGAATAAAATTTACTTTCAGAACAGAGTGTTCTAGAATAGAACGTGTAAGTAATTTATATATTACATCTTTAGTTTTTTGTAAAAATAATTCAGGCGTTTCAAATTGATGGTTCGATGTTTTATTAGACATGATTCTATATGTAAGAATTCTATTACCAAAAGCACTATCAATTATTTGAACATCCCTTAATTCATTATCATTCCGTAGTAAATTGTTTTTATGAGTATTACTCTTTAAATGGTTAGTCATATATTTTTTCAATACAAATACGTGACAGTCGGGACATTGAATTTTATCATTATTTTCTGTACTTACATTTGAATTCGGCGTTGGTAACGATGTTGATGATGAAGGAGCTTCAAGATAAGTATTTATCCTCTTCTTCGCTGGTTCCGCTTCAGTTAACATCGTCGGTGCTGATCTCTTTCGTACACCACTTCCATGTTGATTAAGTCTGATCGAAAAACACAAAATAAATAAAATATCGAACCTAACTACAATAATAATAATGTACATTTTTTCCCATAATTACCAACATTTTTACATTGCAAACAATATGCTTGCATTGATAAAACACCATCAATTTCATCTTCATCGGAATGAGACAAATTCAACATTTTATGTCCTGAACATGGTGTATAATACGGAATAAAAACAGGATCTTTCAACATTGACTCGGGTAATGAATTTTGTATGAACCAAAGTCGTATAAAACGATGAAACTTGTGTAAAATAAGATTTTTGTTTAAACTTGCAATCTCACTTTGGGACAAACATAAACTCTGTAACTCAAGACCGTGATACATTTTTAATGTTTGGTAAAAAAATACAATGAGAACAAACGTACAGAATGAGCTCGAAAAGATGACTCTAACGTTTTAAATACTTAAAAAAGTATCCCCTCTACATGGTTCACAGAAACTTGTATAAACATGTTATAATACTCACATTTCAAAATGGTTTTGGTCTATTTCCTCACAAAGTTCGTAGAGCCCTTCATCGAATTGTGATGACATCAGATCCAATGGTTCAATGTTAGTAAGAAGCATGACGAGCTCTGAGTCGTAGACATCACACCGTAATGTATGCATGGTAAAATAGTATGCTTAACAATAAATATCTTAGAGAAAAATTAAAAAGTTTATATAGTGCTAACTCACTCAATGCATTACACCGTTATGTTACAATGAAGTAAGTTATTACTATTAAATATGTAATATACAAATTCTTACAAATAATTCTTAAATGTTTACAATTAATTTACAATCCAAATTATGATCATGACCAAATATTAATTTTCTAGATTAGTATTAACATGCACAATGAGTTATAATAACTTATACTACAATGACCTTAAACACTGACTTACAACACTAAATGTTTACAATTAATTAAAATCCAAATTATGATCATGACAAAATATTAATATTCTAAATTAGTATTAACATGCACAATGAGTTATAATAACTTATACTACAATAACGCAATGTCCTTAAACACTCACTTACACATAAGCTTACGCACTATCTTATTTATCAGTGTCTATAAAATATTTCACACAGTCCTCTTTTGTAGCCAAGTGCTTGGTGATATTAAATATTATATCTCTCACTGACTGCAAGTTTTTGTCTTCGTCAGATTCTGCGTAATATTTAACACGCACCTCAGCATGTTTCCAGTGTTCCATCGGAGCAATATTTTTTATCTTCTTGACATCATATATCTCAATCTTTATAAGATGAGATGCATCGGCGATGTCGTCCTTATTTGACGTGATGTATGAAACTCCACCACTGGAAGAGCGACCAACACTTGACGACTTTTTTGCCACCTTCTTTTTCTTCTTAGGTTTTTCGAAGAAGTCGTCGATGCAATTTGATCTCTTTGCTATTGCTTTTTTAACTTTGTATGCCAGGGTGCCTTCCTCGTCGCTGGGCTGATCATCATCGTCGTTATCTGCATAATAATAGTTTTTGAAAGCATTATCAGCGAACTGAAACAAAAAGTAAACTATTATAAGTATTGGCATAGAGAGGAGTGTAGGAATATGGGATACATAAAAATATATACATCATCAACAATTGATTAAAACAATCTGAGGTCAAAACACAATATTAACAGTAAATAAAACATAATTAATATTATATTACATCGAATTATACATAGGTACTTACATTCATTTTGCAGCAGAGTCACTATTTAAAAATTCACTATACAAACAACCGGAGTTCATTTGTGGTGTAGAGCACACTGTGGAATACGGTGTAGTATAATTTTTGTCATCGCTTTTATACGGCAGCTAAGGGTCATTTTGCTGTAGCAAAAGCAAAAACTGATACGATAGACCGGTATTCGATTTCTCTTATGGACAATGGGTTCCCAAAACTCATTGCTTAAGGGTGACATTAACAACCCCATGTGGTCCGTTGGTATTCAAACAATACGTGTACCGTAATTAATTTTAACACCGCTTGCCCATATGAACAATGAAGCTTTGAACAATAGGTAATACTGCTTTGTCATTACATTTGATTGATGTACCTAATAAATTACCCGATTTCTCTTATTGACAATGGCTACCTAAAACTTATAAAGAACCGTGTGGTCTGTTGTTACCTATATTCAAAGAATACATACCATCACTAATTTTAATAGCTTTCCCTTATGAACAATGAAGCTTTGAAACGCAGGTAATATTAAGACTACTACTAAGAAATTATACAGACACGTTGAGACATGACTATTACCGTACGAAGACAAGCGTAACTTCATAGAAAAAGGGATTCATACCTGCATACAAACAAAAATGAGACCATTCCTCAAGCTGGCTGACAAACGTGCAAAATAAACGTAAAATGTTTAAATATAAATTAAATTCGAGACAGGTATAAAATCTCCTTTGATATAAATCAAATTCGCGGTTGATATGAATTAAATTCGCGGTTGATATAAATTTAATTCGCGGTTGATATAAATTTAATTCGCGGTTGGTATAAATTTAATTCGCGGTTGATATAAATTTAATTCGCGGTTGATATAAATTAAATTCGCGGCTGCCGAGTCCTGTTCGGGAACCTATTCGCGGGTAGTAGGGTACCTGGATTCTGGAGCAAGTCTAGGGACCCTAGCTCGACCTAGATTTGTGCTCAGGAACCGACGAATCCCTATACTACTATCGCTTAACAAAACGAGACTTCAATCAAATTATTAACATAGGAAGTGGTACATGAATTTTAAGCCACTTCTCACATCACGGGAACTGTGAATACGGATGCGAACACAGCTTTGCGTGGAAATGCCTACTGAGCGTAATTTGTAAGGTGTTCTCTCAACGTTTCTCAGTCGAGTCATCTTGTAGCTTCTATTGTCATTAATTCTGAAGATTTAACCTGAATACCTCTGAAAATGAAAGCTATACGCATTTGGAGTTACTCAAATTATATTTTTCTTCTAAAGTGTGACATACTATACTAAAATGATCAAAGGGGTTATCTGATCTAAGTGACCTCTACCGCCATGAAAGTCCACTATATTAATTTACTGAATGGTAATTACGAGTGGGTTGTCGGCATCACAGGATAGCAAAGAGGGTGAGGAGGTTTATGCTTCCGGAAATCACACGCATCGACAGCCTCCGTGGCGCAGAGAGAGAGTAGCCAGCTGTGAAACGAGAAGCCATGGGTTCGATTCCCGCAAGACTAATGTTTGTGTGAGACTAATATTGGTTTCGGGTTTAGGCATTATAGGACCGTAGTGCCTCATAGTTGTTGATAGCCACGATACAGTGTGGCGTGAGGACTATGTGTGTGACTATGTGTATTATATTATTACCGTACGAATAAAACCCAACATCAAGCTTACTTCACGTCTTCTGTGCCAGTGGTACTAACCCAGTCCATACATGATGCAGAATATCAACAGTGCAGCTCTATACTTAAATTAATAATATTGAAATTGTCACATGATCTGATAACTTCATATCAGTAGAACCCAAGAACTATACCACCAAGCATTGGACCAGTAATCACAATTTTTAACATAAAAAATAAGTTTTTTTTTTTTTTTAGTGCCTCGATAGGCAGACGAACAGACGAGCCACCTGATGGTAAGTAGTCACCGCTGCCCATAGACTTCTGCAATGCCAGGGCACAGCAAAACCGCTGCCTACCGTTACCGATTTTTTAATATTGGGCATAATAACAAAGACCAGGATTAATGTGTACCTAATTGTTAAACATTTAAGAGAGAATATGATTCTAAAAGATTATCCGCTTAAATCCTTATTAGCTCTGATGTTTTACAGTTTGTTCCATATGGACTGGCTTTAACGGCTTTTGTTTATAAAAAAATGTTTACAACCCCTATACCTTAGTCTTATTGTTTCCCAGAACACATGGATTTAGTTAAGGTAGTGGAATAATGGTTTCTAAGAATGTAATCACGATGTTAACGCGGTTTTTCAAGAATTGTATCTACAATAGTAAACATTGATTGTGTATTTAAAGGAATTGTTATCTTCAAGGTCACATGAAGTCATCATTTTTAAACATCGTGAAATTGTATTAATCTTTTAATTGTGCAGTTCTACTTTTTGAAAAGCGTGAATATAAATAAATTATATTGTAAAAACCTTTAATTAAAAAAATTAGATCCATAGGAACATTTTTTTATCCTGGTGATCCCGATTAGGATATAAGGCCAATGTTATGAAAATATATGTATATTTATTGTTAATTATCGCATGCTTTAACGGTGAAGGAAAACATGAGGAGACCTGCATACCTGAGAATTCGCATAAGAATTTCGGAGGTATGTGAAGTCTACCAACCCACATTAGGCCAGCGTGGTGGACCAGGCCTAACCTCTCTCATTATTAATAGAGGTTCGTGCTCAGTAGTGGGGCAATATGTAATACCGAGCTGGTATTTTTTTATTTTTATGAAAATATTTTATGGTATAGATCCAACTAAATTGGATATCTTAAAGGTGAAAATTACGTTGAAAGATTCCGTTACATACATATGTAGTTAGATAGATACAGGTCAAGCTAATATAAAGCGTATAATAAAAGCGAAAGAGAGACCCGTAATATTAAAAATCTCCGATAATTTAACTTTGATGCTCTAGTCTATTACTCATAAGCCGCCATAGGTATAAAATAGGCATAAAGTGTCTATGAATCTGTTTACAATATAACAAAATATATCACATAGCAAATCCTTTAAAACATAAGTTTTTGTACCGAAATACTCAAAGTTTTATATCACAGTTATAAAAACTTTCAATAACATTACGACAGAAAAGTCAGTAATTTTAATGAAGCCCAGTGTGCCAGTTCGCTCCAGTTCGACGCTTGATCATTGGTCGACTGGAAACGCTAAAATTTAAACCCAACACGAAAGTGTGAATCGATGCGCAAATGAAAAATTTCCGCCACGCTTATTTTGCTATTGTTAACATTTTGAAACGCTCACCGGGCCGTTTTATTCGAACTTTTTACCGTATTAGTTTTTGTGTAAATATTTTTTGCTTTGCTAATGAAATTGTCACGTTGCCTAATACCGTGGCTTATTAATTAACAGCCATTGTCGAGAATTGCCTCAATTGGATATTGCTATGTTGTGTACTCCCATGAATACACAACATAGGAATACAAACCCAGGTTTCTAGTGAAAATATCGTTTTTTATATTGAGATTAGGCACAATGGAAGGCTTTCGACCGTGTTTAAAGTTCTGTAGAATAAAGCGATAGGCTGACTTCCTTTTTACATTATGAAGCTAACGTCGGCGAAATGTACATTAAGTATTGTTGCAAGCGGCCTTAGGCCAGCGTGGTGGACTAAGACCTAACCCATTATTAGAGAAGACCCATGCCTAGCAGTTGGACAATGTATAATACAGGGCTAGTATTATTATTATTATTTATTGTTGCAACTGCAACTACTCAGTATTGGGTCATTGTTTAATTGTTTATTGGCTAATATTATTATTTTTTGAACATAAAGTAGTTATAATAAAACCGGACAACAAGATTATTTGTAGTTAATAAAACGCCTGACAAAGGCAATATATGCAAACCTGCATTTGCATATAATCCGCTCCCGTTGCTATATTTCATCTGACATTTTGATGTTTAATTTGTAACTGGATGATGCAGACTGAATAATGTGAATCTATGTATCTGTACATATTTAAATTTAGATTAAGAGAAATTACGTATCATTACTGACTGCCTCGGTGGCGCAGTTGTAATTGCACATGCGTTACGGCTGCTGTGCTGAGGTGTCGGGTTCGATCCCCGAGTCGGGTAAAGTCACATTGAGTTTTTGTATTCAGAAATACTCAGTTTCAACCCGGCATCTGGAATTGTATCCGGGCCCCCTATCACATTATACGACCGTAATAAATTCGGCAAAAGTGGGTGTAATTGTTACACCTCTGCCTACTCCTTCGGGGATTACAGGCGTGAGTGTATATGTATGTATGTATGTATGTATGTAAGTGTCATTACAATGATTAATCATTCAGACAACTTTGATTCTAAATCTAAATGTTCTGATACTATATTTATACTGCAATTAAAAAATACAATATTTAAATTAGCCTAGTTGGTTGCGGTACGGACTACTACGTCGCCAAGACTGAAGTCGTATGTTCAAAACCCAAGTGTCATGCACCTCTGACTGAAATGTTAATTATCGCTTGCTTTAACGGTGAAGGAAAACATCGTGAGGAAACTTGTATACCTGAGAATTCTTATAAGAATTTCGAAGGTATGTGAAGTCTACCAACCCGCACTAGGCCAGCGTGGTGGACTAAGGCCTAACCCCTCTCATTAGTAGAGGAGGCCCGAGCCCAGCAGTGGAACAATGTTTAATACAGGGCTGGTATTATTATTATTTAATATTAAAATTATTATGAAACCGACATCGGATCTAATGGCTTCAGTAAAGTTATGAAAGCTATCAGACGTTTATTCTTTAATACCAGGCTTGTATTATACACTGTCCCACTACTGGGCACGGAACTTCTGCTAATAAGTGGTTAGGCCTTAGTCCGCCATGGTAGCTTAATATGGGTTAGTAGATTTCACACCTTCGAAATTCTTATCTAAAATTCTCTGGCATGGATGTTACGTCACGATGTTTTTCCTTCACTCATTCATTGTATATCTATTTATTTTCAATAGCTGAAACAGTTAATTATTCATGGGCTTTAATTATCATATTACTCGGAATCAAGGTATTTAGCTAAACAAAGTAAACAAAGAACAAAATTGCCACCTAAGAAGTTAAAACAATAGAGTCAATTGTTTACATTTCAATAGACCTTCTTGGAAGGCCAGCATGTTTGATTAAGTTATAAATAAGTCTTACCAATAGTACATTATGTGACACTTTACAAGGGTCCTTGAGACTTCGTGAAAGCATCGCTCTCGAGTCTCAAAACTCTTAAAACTTTGTGTCAATATGCGGCGACTACATTTATTTAATACATGATATTTTGTTGCCATTTTATCTTTGAATGAATATGAAATATTTTTTTATGTTTGACGATTTCTGTAGAGCATGTAAGTAAGCTGTTGGTAAAAGTTAGCAGTATTTTACATCCCAATCTAGGTTGTTTGTAGAGAAATTTACTTTTTACGTTGTCAGGGAGTTTTCCTATTGAACAAAATTCAACTACGTAAATGGTAAGCTCTAAGGTCTAGAATGCAAAATCGGGAAATAACATTTTAAAAATATTATTTAGGATAACACTGTAGATTCTACGACGGTAAAATAATTATCAAAAATGTGGATTATAAATTCTATGTATTTTAAATCACGTGTAGGTAAAAAAAATTACATTTATGGATGACTACGGACTTCTATAATGTCTCACACGATTAGTGTAAATACATATATACTCACACCTGTAATTCCCGAAGGTGTCGGCAGACCCACTTTTCGCCGAATTTTGGTCCCATAACATAGCGGGCGAACCTATCGCCATACCGGGCACAGATTCCAGACTACGGGCTAATAGTGAAAATTTCTAGATAGAAAAATCCAATATCACTTTACCCGACCCGGGGATCGAACCCGAGACCTCAGCACAGAAGTCGTAATGCATGCGCAGTTACAACTGTGCCACCGAGGCATTCATAGTGTAAAACAATAACTAAATATTACAAAACAACACATCCGACAACGCGTAGGTTGGTAATCTTATAAAATACTACGGGTAGAGATTAAGTTTATGTAAATACTCTCTTCATACATTGATTACAAGTTGACAGTCGCTACTGCCTACGCTATACAGAGTTAATATATTTTGGTACTTGATCACGTACTTCCGTTACACAGAGGTTACTCTTTCGACATTGATGCTTGATGTATCAAGAAAAGAATTCAGAAGTGATCGAATTGAGTTAAGATTTCCGTTAGCAGCTGTAAATAATAATTTTTATTGTAAGATTGTTATTTATTTATTTACTTACACTATTTATTCTACACTACACCAAAATAGCAGCGATAGCCTAGTTGGTTGCGGTACGGATTGCCAAGACGAAAGTCGTAGGTTCGAAACCCAAGTGGCATACACCTCTGACTTTTCTAAAGTTATGTGTGTATTAAAATGTTAATTATCGCTTGCTTTAACGGTGAAGGAAAACATCGTGAGAAAACCTGCATACCTGAGAATTTTTCGAAGGTATGAGAAGTCTGCCAACCCGCATTAGGCCAGCGTGGTGGACTTAAGGCCTAACCCCTCTGATTAGTAGAGGAGGCCCGTGCCCAGCAATGGGACAATGTTTAATACAGGGCTAGTATTTACACCAAAATAATTATCATGTCATTAGCCTAGTAGCAGAGTCTTTAGGCGGTGAAATAGGTGAGTTTCTGGGTTCAGTTCTTAGGTGGATCTATCATTTTGAGTTATTTAACCGACTTCAAAAAAAAGAGGAGGTTAACAATTCGTCGGAATCCTTTTTTATGTATGTTCCCCGATTACTCGAAGAAGCCTGGACCGATTCGAGAAATTCTTTTTTTGTTTAAAAGGGTATACTTACCACGTGGTCCCATTGGCACTAAGTCAGGATCTGATGATGGGAACTCAGAAAAAACAAGGCCAACCCTCAAACCCAACCCTCGAATTACATTAGCCTGGTATACGACTTACGTTTAATTGTATTATAAGACGTAAATATGCGCGCCTAACCCTGAATATACTAGTTGTACCACTGTTTCACTTTTGCATTTAAGGATGAAGAGTGGGCTTTTACATGAAAATAACTACCCTAATCTTAAGTAAAAGAAGAATAATACATTCCTTAAGTCGTAAGTACCTTCCTATTATCATGCTTTGTTGCAGAAAACACTATTGGTGGACTTGCTTCGTGAAAATGCAGATTCTTTAGTATATATTCCACACAGGTGTAAAAACTCACATAAAATTAAAGTTTACTACGTTTTTACAACCACGAGGTATGAATAAAATTATAAGTGAACATTTTTATGTAGATACTTAAAACTAAAGCACAAGAGATATTTTGCAAGAAAATGTAATGAATGGTCAATTTAAAATGTTATCGTGAATGAGAGAAGAAAACTTTTCTTGCTATTATTTTTGCCGCTTGTAAAATATTTCAGGAAGTTACAAATAATATCCTGTGTATTCAGTTTAAGCATGCATAATATTTGAACAACCCTGAGTAACTGTGCAAGACCAATATCCAAGCTAATCAGTAATCTTGGCTTCAAAGTGGCCGCTAATAATCCGGGTTAAGTTGGCCAAGATGCGTTGAGTTGGAGACTGCAAACATCAGAAGTGCCGAACTAGCTGAAGTTATCTTGCACCTGCCAAACTTCGCTCCGAGGTCTTTGATACACTAATGACAATCTGTTTTTAATTATGATAAATAAAGCTGTAGTAAATTTTTCGCTTCTTTATAATAGAAACAAGGGAAATTATGTAGAATATTAAACCACACAGCGAACAGGAATGAAAATAGTAAATTTTCAAAGAGGAATTAGAAGTTATTTAATATTTTTGTAATATTGATATAATTTGTAACCAAAGGTTGGTATAATATTACAATTTAAGTGGTAGAGACCAGTTATAGTGGTAAAAGGCACGTCTACAGCATAAATGGGCTAACGCGATCCAGTTATTAACATTGTATCAACTGATATGAAATAAAGGCTAGCTTTTTGACGTGTGCATAGAAATAAGTAACCATCTACTGTTAAAGATTTATTAAACTAGTGTCCCGGGCAGACGTTATCCTGTCACAGACCACCTTCTACGTAGGCCGAATTTTCGTTGAAAAAAAAGATCTCGAAAACAGCGCCATCTATCGGATCCAAAACGATCCTATCTTTCAAGCTGGAACTAGGCATATACATTCACAAAGTTTGATTGAAATTGTTTAGAGCTTGTACTAGCATCTAGACATGTTACACATAATCTGTATATATAAAAGAAGAAGCTGACTGACTGACTGACTGACTGATCGATCAACGCACAGCCTAAACGGCTGGGGTTAGAGACTTGAAATTTTGAAAGTAGGTACCTATTATAACGTAGGCATCCACTAAGGAAGGGTTTTTGGAAATTCCGCCTCTAAGAGGAAAAATAGGGGATGAAAGTTTGTATGAAAATCCGTCATTTTTTAAGTTAAATTCATGAAAATTAATATTTGGCATTTTAGTTAAAAATAAAAAATATATGTTTCAGGATTTTTGGAAATTCCGCCTCTAAGGGGGTAAAATAGGGGATGAAAGTTTGTATGAAAATCCATAATTTTTTAAAGTTAAACGCATGAAAATTCGTATTTTGTATTGTATACTTTTTCTCCCAAACATGACCTCCACGCGGGCGGAGCCGCGAGCAACAGCTAGTCATACATAATAAGCATTCCAATAAAGGGATGGTTACTGAAATAAAAAAAGAAACAGGTGTAATATCTATATAACATTTGTTATTATGTCATAGCATGAAAGTTCACGTGTACTAACAAAAGGTCTATAAAATATGCGCATTACACACGTGAGCAAAACACAAGGTGCACATAAAACCGACGAAGGAATACCAAGGAGCCGGGGCACTGCGTGACTACGCACACATTCACCCTAACAATACCACGAGACAGGTAGAAAAACCCGTCCGGCAAATATTAGGCCCTGTTTCAATGCAAACAACACTTTTGTGTACAAGCACAATTTTAATTAAAACAAATATTAGCTATTAACAAACGTAACGCTCAAATTGGACAACATTGCGCACAGGAAATTGAAGATTTCCCAGTAAATACGTCTAATCACCGATATAAACAAAGGCACTTACAAACCAAACCTTGTATTAACAAAAGACATTTAGATAGTTAAATAAAAATCCGAAGAAGACACGGCCGCTTTCATTTACCGTGTTGTGTAAACACGGAGTATGCCCTGCGCCTTCTTAACTCAGTTTAAAATATGTATGACTAGTTTTTTGTTCGATTCAATTCGTTTATACCTCACTTGACCTTTACGGTCCTATTTCCATTAACATACAAACTATTTCTTATGAGAACCATGCCGCGTTTCATTAATATCTTTTTCTATGTCGGCCTGTTTGTCTTATAGAATACTTAGTAGCTTGTTTCACATTAAAGTGATTTCTAATCATCAGTGTTGTGATACGGTATTTAAAGCTTTTTTCATATTGGTGGCATTCAACTCGACTATATCATCGTTTAAAAGGTTGTATGTTTGTGAGGTAACATCTTTATTGTTATCTAAAAATGCTCTCGATTTAGACATTCAAATGCTCCGTACGACTTTGATACATAACTGTGTAATGAAACATGCTAATGGATCGTTTTAGTATCACCATTAACTTTGCCCATATTTTACCTCGGCAAGTCGTAACATAATTTATACATGAGGTGGATTCTAAAACTGTAGATATTCTGCAATTTTTAAACCTTATTTTGTATCGAAGCAGGTAATAAGTACATAATAGTTATAGGTTAAAGTACTATACATATTACTATTCCTTTACAAAGTAGCTGCTGTTACATTACTTTATAATACAATTTATAAGGCGTTAATGATATTATAATCCAGAACATCCGCGCATTACCACCCCAAAAGCAAAATCAAATCAAATAAAATCTGCAAAGAAAGGAAGCAATGTATCACGGCACGTACACAATAGATCTCTGTAAAGACTTCATTGGCGTGAACACAATTTTATGGTGCATTTCAAACCGTATACAGAAAGCGGATGCTACAGTACAATGAAAAGTAACAAAACAAAATATTGGCCTATTAAGTCGGAACTGCGATATTGATACCCTCCACAAAATTTGACAGTTTTTTTGACCGAGTTCCGGCGGTAATCGCTTTAGCGAAGAATCGTACCCAACAAAAAAAACGCAACGGCATTTTGTTTGCGAACGAGTGAAAAGGACCGATACCAGGTAGACACGGGGTTGGATATCAAACAATGGGGACTAGAGTTTTAAATAACGAATGTGACACATTCTATTAAATACTAAAACTGACACCAACGTGGACATTAATGGAATCAACGTCAGCAATTGAATGTTTAAATCGACATGATAACATCAACAACTTAGATAAACAGGTTCATAGAGTGCTACACAAACTTTGCGCGACAAATATTGACTGCGCCGTTTCTATTCAAGGACGATCGGCTTCGTCGGAAGATGCCGGTGATTTTCGATTATTTTTTGCTAGCGATCGAATGCGCGCTTGTATGTGAATCTCGATTGATCTGAGAACGAACTGGTTTCCATAAAGGGACCAAAAACTGGTAAAAAACATAATGGATAATGACGGTAGGCTCATCGTTTTACAACTCTGTATCTACACAATGACGCATGTAATTAAAAAATATAGCAAACGTAAAAGTGAGTTTGCTTTCTAAATCTCCTAGTCATAGTTAAGCCGGTAAACGTTTCTGTTGTTTGAACATTTATTTTCTTTTGAAATCCATTCGCGTTTACAATGTACTGTCCATTGTGGTGTGCAATTTCCAACCACTTGTTAGGGAAATTATTAGAAACAGTGCATTGTGTGCGACTTGGACACAAAGAAATTCCATAGGCACTAAAAAATAATGAATACGCGGAAGACCAGATAAGTATTTTGTGTTTTATATTCCTCAAGCAATATACTTGGCATGACTAAGTATTAAAACGTGCTATTTTTAGTTTAGTACAATGTCTGGTGGACTAGAATGACATATAGATAAGACAATATAATCACGAATATATTATGTACATGATGATACGAAAAATCAATGTACGATAAGAACTTAAATCGTATACACTGAATTGTTTTGTGTATTCGTAATGATAGTGATCTTTGAGAATATCGATCTTACCACAGTAATATATTTAATGTATGTACACACTTTTGAATCAATTTTAATTAAAACTTAAAAGAATACTATATTAGAATCTTCACACCATAACATATTGGTGTAACAGAATTAAGAGCTTTGTTAGCAAACTGTGACACGAGACATCAGGGCTCAGTTCCTACCAAAGGGCTTGACCATAAATTTGTTTGAAATGTGGGTGCCGTGAGACCCTCATTATTTTTATACTAACGCTACCTGAGTCCATTTAACCCATAATGCCTGCCTTGTTTATCCTATTATCTATCAAAATTTCCGTGTCCTTTATAGCAACTCGAAATTGCATTTATAGAACAGACACAACATATAAATAATTTTGAGTACGTAACTGACAACGGTTTGATATCAGTTAACAAATGAGCAAAACCTTTGATCCTTGACAATTGTTTTCCAAGACACATACTGTCTGGACTTTGGTAAATAGAAATACATTTCTTAGCGTCAAAGACGAAACAGGCAGGTCTCTCGCCTGGGGGTCATTCAAGTATTACGTAAGTAGCAGTCATTTTCAACCCCCTCCTCCCTCTTGTCAGCAAATGTAGGAAAAGTTTTTAACCCTCCGCCCTACGCTTACGTAAGCATTGGTATAATTTAAACAAAGTCTATGACATAAACATCCTTTCAGCTTTTAAGCATAGACTTGGATTTCCATATATGTTCAAATCAGAATCTAAATTTTTCAATAAAATTCTAAGTTTATAAATAAATATTGCTGATGAAATCGCCATTCAGACCCCAATCCCCCATGTCATCAAAAATAAGCAAAGCAAAGACCCCGACCCCCATTTAGTGCTTATGTAATATTTGAACAGCCCCCTAATAAGCCCTACCTTTCTATAGTAAAACCACTAATAACTTAAAGTACTGCATTGCACTGCTACGCTTGTCACCTTGAGACATAAGATGTTAAGTCTCATGATGGCCAGATTTCACTGGTTACAATGTTCTTTAACACTGACACTGTTGCTTGGCTCAAGTTAAGCTAAGGTCCCATGTGGTCTTATGTATAAGAAGGACCTCTTATTAAATGTTCAGTATAATCCTATAATTAAGGCAATTATATAAAAACTAGCTCCAATTGGCTCCGCCCGCGTGGAGGTCATGTTTGGGAGAAAATGTATACGAAATACCAATTTTCATACGTTTAACTTAAAAAATGACGGATTTTCATACAAACTTTCATACCCTATTTTACCCCCTTAGGGATGGTATTTCCAAAAATCCGTTGTTAGTGGATGCCTACATCATAAAAGGTACCTACTATTAAAATTTCAAGTCTCTAACCCAGGCCGCTTAGGCTGTGCGTTGATATATCAGTCAGTCAGTTTTTTCTTTTATATATACAGATTGCGGAGATAGAACTGTGTAAGAAATCCATGTTGGGACTTTAGTCTTTGCTGTAAACTACACTCCAATGTAGCGACTTAAAAGTGGACTACAAATAACCATCAACAGCCACATACTTTTTGTGTCTTGATTAATTATTCAACATTCGAAAATTTCAAAATGTTATCAAGTTCAGTCCATATATCTCCATACGTAGCTGACAAATGATTAACACAACATGTAAAGGCGTGCCCGAATATTCCGCCCCCTTAATCACAACTCGGCGGAATAATTAATAACACCTCAATTAAAATATCAACTAAACGCTTCCGCCCGTGTGATGATGGGGTTCAATGCATTGTGAATAATTTTTATTTCTCTAATTAATTTGATGTTTGACGTGAAATTTATTTGAGTTTAATGTTTCGAGAATTTGTTTGATTTAAAATGACTACAAAATTCTGACACCATTTACTTAGTAGAAATAATTACAGTATTTTAATACTTTAGTGTAAAGTGAATTATAATAAATACATTAATTTATGTATAAAATAGTTCTTAATGTTTATTTATTCAAAGTGTATGAATTGCGTAAATTATTGAATACCGAATATTTCTTTTTTAATAGCATTAGTGCCAATGTTTTGCCACTTGAATATTAATTCAAGACTTTATAGCATTCTATAGCATATTTATAGAATATACTTTATATTGTAAATATCTTTAAAAAATTATTATAAAATAATATATCCATATAAAAAAGATTATTAAACTGAATACTGCTCTTTTGCATGTGTATGAAACTTTTCATGTAAACATTACCGTAGCTTCAGAATATCAAAACGTACCTACGGACTTTTGTATAAGGTAACTTACGCCTCGTGAACTCGTATTTGTTGGTTATTTATTAAGTTGAGAATTTGTTTCGTACAGCGCCAAGTTTTCTTTTATAAAAACTAATTTATTTATTTTGGACAGGTAGAGCGTAGGCAAAGTACTAGGCCTCGACTTTGGAATAATACGACTTCTGTTGAGATAAACCAATTCAGCAATTGTATTTGTAAGCGAAAGATAAACAATTTTAAAACCATTAGCAAATTTCTTCGAAGTAATTCCAACAAGGATCATTACTGCTCGATAAGCTTCAAATTATGCAGTCACGATATCTTTGTTTCATGTCAGAACAAGTATCACTAATTAACGCCTTGGGGAGCTGGAACAGGTTATGCGATTTATCGTTAAACCCAATTTAGAGCCGAGAGGCACGCGATTACAATCTTCTCACGACAGGAAGGCGCGCAAACTCCTCATCTCGAGGGAAATCACGCAAGCAACAAAGTTTATAGCAACACGTCCCGAGGAGATATTCGCCCGGGGCGGTCCGAGTTCCACACCACATACTAATTCAAAGAAATAAAACGCGGGCAGCGCCTCTCCGGCTTGTGCGATCTGGTATCGACTTGGAAACACTCACTACCGACACTTTTCATTCAACAACACTAGCACATGATACCGCGAGAAGCACTGCCCAACTTTAAGGGCTAGACTGACCGTTGTCGAGTATGGCTGCAGGCTCAGCCGGATCCCATCCTGTGCAAGGCGTTCACGAAGCAGGCGTTTCAGTTGTATGCGTGGTATTTTCACCAGCTCCGCTTTGCCTTCCTCGTACTCGTCAGCGTACTTCGCTGGCTCGACGGTGGCGGTGGCTTGCTCTTTGCGCGCCTCCTCCTCACAACGACAAGGGTCCCGTGCGACTGCTGCTTCCTCCAGCGTGAAGTAAACAGCAGCCGCACCTTCCTCTCTAAGGCTCCGCACCGAGTGCAGCAAGCGCTGACGATGTGCTGGATTGAGGACCCCGATCGCGTCCAAATCGGGCTCCCCAACTTGTTTGCATATTTCTAAATCATCATAGCCGTTGTCTATGAAACTTTCCGCATACTGGCCTAAATGGAGTGATCGCAACCACTCGACGACGATGTTACCGGTGGTGGACGAGGCCATGTCGCGTCAGAATCCGGAGCGCATTACCGGGCGTGCTCGCGGCGCGGTTGACGGCGAGAAACTGGCGGCCAGGCTCCCCTTCGCCCCCTCTCTGCATAAGTCGCGGTCGCCGCCCCTAGTTCTCTGTGCTTTTTGACATTTTGTAGCTTAATCGTTTCATAGATGTGCGTCAAACCACATGATATGCTTATGTAACTCGAATATAGAAGTTAACGGTCAAATATTTCACGGTATGCCTTAATGTTTGTTTTCGTTTCTAAACGTCTGATTAATGTGACAAAGAACGTTTTTGAAGTCCATAATCATATGGGACAGCGGGTGGTGGTCGCGTCGAATGATTTATGCTCGGATTTATTTGAAAATTAATCCTTGAGGCGATTTTACATACTATTATGAGTTTGTAATATGTTTTTTTCGGGCTTTATTAAAAACGATCATAAAATTAACCAACGGTAACTTAAAATATATGAAAGGTTATGTTGGGAGGCGAAAATACATGATTGCAGCTCGTTACGAAGGTAATTTAAATTATTGAAAGATTTTTGCTTCATAAAGCTTTGCTTTGTTCATTGCGATAACTTATTCCATACATATCGTTTCTCCGCGTATATTATAGAAATTTCTGTATAATTGTAACAACTCTAATTAATATAAAATATGAAACAAAACACCTTAGTACCACAAACTGTGAGTGCAACTTTTTATAACATCGCCTATCCCTTAGATGATACAAGCATACATGTTATGTAACTGATTACAAAATTAACATGTAAGAGCTATGAATGACCGAATATAGAAACATTATGCAAGTATTACGTTGTAATAGACTCGAGCAAGTTGTCAGTTGGCTGAATAATCGCGTAATACAATCAATTTGATATTTTATCAAGCGGTATACATTCCATAGTAACAATGTTCACCTTGTTAGATTATGGGCTACAAACTGCCTCAGCCCTTTGCGTAACATTAAACATAATTACAACTATTAATGCAACGAAGTTGATTGGACATTAGCAGTATAGAGATAATGTGGTAACTTAGGCATGGTACGAGCTTAGACGGTAAACATTTGATCCCTTACTCAATCGTTTTAGGATCATGTTAGATTTGTTCTTGCTCGGTTATTGAAAATTGCTCTGGTCTCGGGCAATAGTTTAAATATACTTATATTTTATTTTATTTTATTTATTACACACAAAACAGGTTATAATCGGGTACAATTCGTATATGAAACTGTTCAAAGTTTTTTAATATACAACATGTAACATAATTATTGCACACTCTGTAAGTAGTTTGTTCAGAATAAGCGACTGAATCGATATCAAAAAAAAATTATAAGACGATTTTTTTTTTCAAAAATAATTAACATTCTGGTAAATAATAGTCACCCTTTAATTCAACGTTCATGACAAACGAAACTGAAACATAACTCGATGCGATAAATTCTTTTCTAAATGCAATAATAAACGAACACTTTCAAAAATCAATTAATTAAAATTACGAACTTTATTTCTAAAATTGGTAGGGTTAATTTCATAAAAAACAATATTTATATTCATCGCAATCTAATTTTAATACATGAATTTTATAAATATAATACAATCAAATTGTAATAATATTTTTAAATTTGGGTATCTGAGGATGTGCGTTATTCCCGTTTCAAGTTGTATATACCCACAAATTTAGTTCCGGAATTAATATTAAGCGTTAACGAGATAACAAAGTGAAAATCATCTTAGTGTATAATGAGTTAATTTTTAAACAAGTTTGTGGAGTGGAATACGAATAAGCAAAAATTTTATTGGTGTATGACATACATATAATTCGGTCTTCTAGTACAATGAGTACAGCAGTATGTTGGGAAAGGTAGAATGACTCTCATTCTGGATCTGAAGATAAATGTATGTACTAATAAATGAACTAAAAGGGCTATTAACAGTTTGCACGGAACAATCCAATCTCGGACAGAGCAAGGAATGAATTCCTATTGGTATTTAGTACATCTACTATTCGAGTCTAATTCTTTAAAACTTATCGACGGGGGAGATAATTTGCGAAAACGTCGTAAGACTCAATAGCACCCAAATAAATGATATTATAACGTTAGGTATATACCTGTGAAGGTGAACAATTTGAAATAGAAGCTGTTGGTGTTTGAATCATGATTACCACGGTTAAACTTCAATCAGTACTTATTAGAAATTTGGCAGCAGAAGTTACTCATGAAACTACTTTTACGCGTCAGGAAATGGCCAATATGTTTAAAATATTATTGTCGTGCTCACTCTTTTTATTGCCTCCTCTACTAATGAGAGGGGTTAGGCCTTAGTCCACCACGCTGGCCTAATGCGGGTTGGTAGACTTCACATACCTTCGAAATTCTTAAGGGAATTATCTTATAAAATAAATAAAATACAATATTAGTTTTTTATTTATTAAGTATTTAAATGAAATATTTATAAATAATAAATACACAATCAGTCTGAGGACTATGGGGTGACTCCCGTATTTGGTCAAACTTGTGTCGTGGGCATCAAGTACTACGAGGGACTACAACTACAATACCCAGACCCGAAACAAATATGTGGATCACACAAACTACATGTTTCGGTGTGAGGATCGAACACGCGGCTTCTCTCTGTGCAACGAGTTATTAGTGAGTAGCTGTTGCTCGCGGCTCCACCCGCGTGGAGGTTATTCTCACACAGTTTTTTTACACCTTGGGTAACATTATTGTAGTTTTAGTAGCGATCCTTATTTTTTTCTTGCAATTAATATGTTCATTGGATAGGCTATTGCCTATATTAATCAGTGATAATGTAACATTCAAATGGTGAAAGAATTTTTAAAACCGGTCCAGTACTTTTTGAGCCAATTCGTTACAAACATACATACAAATATTTCCTTTTTATAATATTAAAGTATAGATTTTGGCACAACCCCGTTTTATTACTTACCTGCTGCTATACTCTTACATGAACGTTCGGCTTTGCTGTGCCCTGGCATTGCAGAAGTCTATGGGCGGCGGTGACTACTTCCCATCAGGTGGCCCGTATGTTCGTCTGCCTAACGGGGCACTAAAAAAATATTTTAAAATAAAATAAATCAAAATAATAGTTATTTATTTGTCTTCACGCATTCAGATGGAAATCTTTTGGTTAACACTTAGGTAGGCCGTCATCGTTGCCCGAGTACTGAATTCTATATTCTTGCTGAAGTCATATTTACTGTTTTATCAAGAAACTCTACCGACGCTGCTAGATATACCTGCTTATTTTCAGTTTATCCTACTAATATTATTAATGCGAATGTTTGGATGTATGGGCGGATGTTTGTTACTCAATCACGCTACAACGGTTGGATGGATCTGGTTGAAATTTAGCTCAGAGATACCGGCATTATAGTCTGGAATAGCACATAGGCTAAATGAATCCCGGAAAAATGTACGGTTCCGCAGGATAGTTTTGTTTTACACAGAATAAGAGATCAACATGATTTTTGCATAGTTAGTTGTCGGTTAAGATGTCACCATCAATTTTATACCTTTTCTTTTAAAAATATTTATTACGCGGGCGGATCCGTGGGCAAAAGCTAGTATACTATCGACGATATTATTATCACCAATAGTAGTTCAATAATAATAATTACAACAATGTTCTATTACATACGCCTATATTGCCTTTTGACATTGGACCTAGCTCTACTATAATTAAATCATTTAGAGTTATAGTCGAGGGCCTAACAAATGTTATAAATATAATTAGATATATTTATTGTACTCAAATAGAAAGGTTGAAAAACGAAGGCAATAGCTTTGTGATATCCACTAACCCGGCCCGACACAAGATGTTTGCAATTTGTATCGTTGCCGCACCATTTAGCTGAGGAACAGTATGCACATGTTCCCTTCTTCTAACAAGCCGATTAAGCATATTGTAAAGATTTTTTTTATTAAACCACGATGGTGGCAAAGAAACTTATGGACTGCCTGATGGCCAACAGTTACCGTAACTTATGGACGCTTGCAACACCAGAAGTTTCACATGTGTGTTGCCCTTCAGAAACCTATATACTCCCTTCTTGAAGAATCCCGCTGTCTGAATCTGTCTCTCGCTACTTGATACTCTATCTGGACAGCTCTGCGCTTATCGGGTGCAGTGTGGTCACTTTGCCGCGCTAGAATTAAAAAAAAACCTCATTCTGTATTCGCCTAGGAAAACCTCGGCAGGGAGCTCATTCCACAATCGGAGCGTTCGTGGAAGGAAATTCCTCTGAAACAGCAGCATGATTTTTAAATTGAATCATTGATAGAATATTTTTAAATAAACCATATTTAAATATGTAAAAATTCTTCTATATTCTTAGTCACTGAATATTGTAATCTAATTACAATATTATCCTCTATGGAGAGTTTAAGTGCGTTGTTTCTGTTTAAATTTGCACTCATTGAGACTTACTTTTAATAGATTCAATTAGTGCCCAAACTCGAGTCTGAACACGGTACCCTTCTTTCATCCTTTTGCATCACAAAGAAAGCAATCCTGAGTGCTAATTATACAAATATGCAAATACAAATATTAACAATTGTGTCTAAAAGCCTTTCTAATCAAGGTAACTTTCTAAAAAATATTCACAACTAGTTGTTTATTTAAATAAGTATCTATTCTCTAAAGGTAATTAACCACAAAGGAGGGAGTAGGACAAAGTTTACAGAAGCTGTTACTCATTAAAGTTCTTGAACCTGTTTTATCTCATTTCGAAGGCTGCAACTAATAAAGTTTGGGTTTATTTAAGTTTGCATAAGGGTAACTTCAACACACAATGTGGGTAGTTGCTGATATTTTGTTTATTATGGAAACAGTAAGTGAGATTTAATTGTTTATTTGTTTGTATTAAATAATAAATAATATTTATTTATGCTTTATTGTACATCAGAATAAAATTAACAGTACATTGCAATAAACTTACAATAGAATGTACAATGCTGAATGTAATATGTATTTTAGACTTTATAAATGCTTTTTTAATGTTCTAAAGTTTTAAAACATTAAGAACTCTACCATGTTCGTCAAGCAAAATTCCGAAAGCTCTAATTGAAATAAATCTGAAAATTTATTATATTAATGGATAAACGAATAATTTGTGTGTGTCGTTAAAAATATAATATATTTGATATCAGTTTAGAACAATTTTACTGATTGTTAATGTAGAGCAAAGTTGGAAAGTTATATTTTTCGCTCAAACAAAATACTTGGTAAGAGAATTAAACCCTGATTCTAGCTCTGAAACTTTTAATTGCTGTATACACCTGTAAAGGCATTTCACATTGTAAAATCTCTTAACTACCTATATAAATATTATTGTATTGTGTTGTGACATGTCGTTGGTGTAACAAATAAATAAATAAAATAAACCCACTACCTCCCGTTTCACAGCTGAGAAGCTGCGGCACGGAGATTGTCATGCTGTCTGCGATATGCAATTATATTTTAAGCGTTATGAAAACACCAAGAAAAACATATGAATTAATTACTATACTAAACAATTAAAATACTGTAGAAATAATTGACCTACATGTATTCTATGAAACTTTCATTTCAAACTATAATATATATAAATAATAATACTAGCCCTGTATTAAACATTGTCCCACTGCTGGGCACGGGCCTCCTCTATTAATGAGAGGGGTTAGGCCTTAGTCCACCACGCTGGCCTAATGCGGGTTGGCAGACTTCTCATACCTTCGAAAAACTCTCAGATATGCAGGTTTCCTCACGATGTTTTCCTTCACCGTTAAAGCAAGCGATAATTAACATTTTAATACACACATAACTTAAGAAAAGTCAGAGGTGTATGCCACTTGGGTTTCGAACCTACGACTTTCGTCTTGACAGTCCGTACCGCAACCAACTAGGCTATCGCTGCTATTCAAACTAAAATAATATTTTTGAATGACGGATGAAATTAATTTCATTGAAGTGAGTTTCTTTTCAGTAAATAAACTCCTCTTGGTTTAATATAAAATATAACAAAAGGCATTAAAAATACAGGATATCAATAAACATACACATTCCATTTTAAAAAACTCACATTAACCTAAAACATACACAGAAAACTAACACGCATATTCACCTGTTGAATACCATTGACATGCTTTCATTTCACAGGCAGGTTAAAATTTTTATTCAGATAAAATGAAAATTGATAATCCAGCGGAGTTATCATGATATTCGCTATCCCGGCAAAACTAGATTATTCCAACCTAGTTTTCCGCGCACTAACCTCCGTAGATGTATAAAATATGGAAGTGATAAAAAGAAATGCTATGATGTAATCAATTTATACTTGTGTTCGATCATTTAGTTCAGAAGTGGTAGAGCCACGCTGTAGACATATTTGTCTACAGCATGAATGGGCCCGCTCGACCGAGGTAGTACCACTGTCTCACAGAAAACCAACGTAAAGTGACAGTTCACTGTCGCGTGTCGTATGGTAAGTAAGATATCCCTATTCCTGTCCTTTAAGGCCAACAGCCCATACATGATACTTTCGGTATTGTGGATGTTCATGGGCGGTGGAGATTACTTAACATCAGGTGACCCACAGGCTCGTTTGTCGGACTATACTATAAAAAAAAGTAGCTCAGTTTTAAGAATTGCTTCATGTGATTGTAATTGCTTCTTTGAACCAGGAAAAGGTTCTCATTCAGAATGAATTTGGTGCTTTTATTCAGAGTGATGCTTTTTAATGAATTGTTAAATAGTTTTTAAGACTAATTGTACCTAAATATCTTCGTTTATTTTTTTGTACACAAGTTTATGTATATAATCACACATACACCTATTTTATTCTTCATGAGCTGCACCCCGCATGCTTTGCAGTGCCACGTAATAATAATACTAGCCCTGTATTAAACATTGTCCCACTGCTGGGCACGGGCCTCCTCTACTAATGAGAGGGGTTAGGCCTTAGTCCACCACGCTGGCCTAATGCGGGTTGGCAGACTTCTCATACCTTCGAAAAACTCTCAGATATGCAGGTTTCCTCACGATGTTTTCCTTCACCGTTAAAGCAAGCGATAATTAACATTTTAATATACACATAACTTTAGAAAAGTCAGAGGTGTATGCCACTTGGGTTTCGAACCTACGACTTTCGTCTTGACAGTCCATACCGCAACCAACTAGGCTATCGCTGCTATTAGATTAGCTGTGCCACGTAAAGTAAATTTGATTTATTGCGATCGGTATTAGCGTTGATGCTGTCTGCAGCACAATCTAGCGAGTTCCTTTTAATTTTTCGGGCCAGGAGACTTCGCGTATGCACAACAACTCACCAAAGTTATGGATGTATAGTTTAAGTTCATAGAGGACAAACATATATTGATTTTTATTTCTATAGATAATATTATGACTTTTGCAATTACCTTTGCCTTGAAGGTGGGATATAAATCATTCTATATACAGACGCTAATTTTAATTTTGTCTTTTACACGCATGTTTGCAATTTAAATAACAAGACTGAGGGAATTTAATTACTTACGTTTATAACATTTTATTCGTAAAGAGTTCAGAGATTTTGAATTACCAGTCATATAAACAAACTATAGTAATCAAAAAACCTGCAGATACCTAAATAATGACGTAGGTAGGATCGCGTCCGGTGTACGCGCGTGGCTATTGCGTATTGATTGTCAATTTCCGGGTCTCGAGAGACCAAGGGACCGAGGGCTTGATTTTACTCGTGCATTCCATAATCGTGAAAATGGAGCCGAAAAAGCCAGTGAAGAGGTAGGTAAAAAATAAAGAATTCTATTAATTATTTTTCTGTTTCTCTCAAAGGCAAACCTATGATCGCCGGCCGATGCGACTAATATGATTGCAATTTTGAGAAGTTTTGGGCAACACAGCAGTAATATTATATGTGTATAATAATATAATAATAATACTAGCCCTGTATTAAACATTGTCCCACTGCTGGGCACGGGCCTCCTCTACTAATGAGAGGGGTTAGGCCTTAGTCTTAGTCAGTAATATTTAGGCTTTATAAAAAGGAACAATTTTTACGGATTCTATCGCGGTTTATTACACTTTTTGTTTTATTTCAATGTATAATATTCGCGTTAACATAAAAAACCTTTATAAAAAGGCTTAAACATAAATTGATTACAATGAATAAATAGATTTAAATTAAATTACAAAGATTTTGTAATATCACAGACACTAATTATATACTGAAATAAAATATAATGTGTTCAGGATAAACTAATGACATCTTGTGGTAAATGTTGGAACTAGTTGCTTCAAGGTAGGCTCTATGTTTTAGATCAAAATCCCTCATTTGTAGAGGAGGCCCGTGCCTAGCAGTGGGACAATGTTTATTACAGGGCTAGTATTATATTATTATTATTATAATGCTAAATAATCCTCGGATAGGGGTGTAATGGGCAGTAACCATCCCGCATGCGCTGCAGAAGGCCACCGCGGGGTTTTTAGTCGGTACACCGGCGTAGAAAAATTGGTTAGGGCCCCGATCTAGTCGTCCCTCATGTAAACTGGGTCGGAATGTCGATGAGTCCGGCATAACCATCTCTCTTCCGTCGAGGTTGAGAAGGTATCCGTAAGATGGATTTTCACCGAGACAAAAAAAAAGTCTTGTAAATAACTTACTATATGTTTACATTTTATCACCGTACCTCCCGACACAACGCAACAGAGTTCATTCATACTATCTGGAAACGATTCCGTCAAGCACGGTTCGTTTTCAGCGTTCATTATTACCACGTACGTGCAAGCTCTGGAATGAACTCCCTGCAGCAGTGTTCCCTGAGTGCTATGACATGTCCTTTTTTTAAACGAGGCTTAAAAAGAGTAGTCTTTCAAGGGTAGGCAGCGGCGTTGCTATGCCCTGGCATTGCAGAATTCTATAGGCGGCGGTGTCTATTTACCATCAGGTGGCCTGTATGTTTATCTAGGCTTTAAAAAAAATGTGTAAATATAGATAAAATATTTTATGTCGTTGACACATCTAGTAACACTAAACCTATTATGATTTAACAGAAGTGAACTGGTCCATGAAATTATATTAGAATCTGCACTCCAATATTGCATTGTGGAAGCTTTCATAAAATATTGTATTTAATTGATAAAGCTGAATTAGCTGACTGGCAATTGCGATAATAACCATTTGTATGTAATTAACAAATTACCAACTGAAGTAATACTATTGCCAAGTTTTGAGCACGGTAGCGTGAGGAAAACAGTATTAGGGAAAAATATTATTGTTTTTTTTTCAAGTATGTTGCATGGGAGGTATAGTTTGATTTTCATCACATCTCTGATATGCAATGTACTGATATGTATATATAGCTATTATTTTTATTATTTTATGTATATAAAGTGTGTGTGGAGTGCCGATAGTTGTGAAGACAGACAAATGTGAATATTAATTATTTTAGTTTACAAATTATGAAATATAAATTTTTGCATGCAATGAATTCCAACATAAGGCAACTACTATTTCATAGCTTTATGTTTGCACTTCTGGCGTCAGTCCCTAATGACCTACTTTATTTTTTTATGACCAGACGAACAGGATCGCTCGCTTGACGGTAAGCGTCACGACAGCTTATGAAAACAAGACTCAAAACTTTAAAATTACAAAGTAAAGTCCTTTAGGAGAAATCTAGTAAATTCTAGTATATTCTTACACTTCTTCAATGAAGTACGAACCTTTTTTGTTTGAATATATGTCGATTACTTTGCTAAACATAAACCGATATACATGAGTTTTTTTTATTCTAGTTAATTAAGAGATCTTTGCGATCTGGTACTGTAAGTTTATATCAATGGTGGCAAACAAGCTTACGGTCCGCCTGATGGTAAGCAGTTACCGTAGCCCATGGACGCTTGCAATACTATGAGTATCACATGCGCGTTGCCGACTCTTTAGAAACGTATTTGTTTCGTGTGACCCAAAGTATCTCGTAGTCCCTGATAACCTCAAAACAAGCCTCATGTATGCATATGCATATTAATGTGGGATCGAGGCTATGTGTGTGACTGTTGGGTGTTATTTATTTATTTACGCCCTTCTTCTTTAATTTGTGTTAATATATGATTACATAGTCAAGTTTAATATGCAGTAATTTCGACCAGAAAGAAAATATGAATTTTATCACAATTATGCAACAAAGCTAGATAACAAAGCTTAAATAAAATGAGGGAAAGAAGAAAACGCTCGCCACTTAGAGCAGCGTAACGTCATTGCTCTGTGGCTAAAGAAATTACTTCGTCTTTAGCCGCAATATTCTACTGGTTGTTTTAATTTTAACGTCTAACAATGTCTTGCAAGTATAAAATTCTCTTGAAATGTAAACAATAGTATTAAGTGAATATTTTTAGTTATCGTATAGTTTATCGAGTTTTAAACATATTTTAAAGTCGTAATCTGATAAATAATTACAAAAAAATCCCCTGAAATAGTTGTATATTTACAAAATATATTAATAAAAAAAGCTTTAAACACACGTGAAACGCCACTTGATTAAAAAAATAACTAGTTTTAGAAACATTGATATATGTCATACAACATAATATTAATATGTAAAAACTTTAGACTATGGTGTCCTTTTATTATATTTATAATTTCTATCGTGAACTACATGCTTTCAAACACACTTATTACCACATATTTAATGGATAATAGCTGTCTAACTAATGAGTCTATAAAGCAGTAGTCTGGAGTATTGAGGCCATCTTTGATTCGCAAAATATGTCATATTTTCCATTTTAATATAGTATTCAGTAAATTCGCTGTAGGTTCAGTCTAGTTACGAGGCCACAAATCTCGCAGAACTATTTCCTTACTATATATTATTTCGTTTAACGTCCAATTTCCATAGGCGGTGAGCGTGAACAGTTAATGGAGCAAAAGATTGCTCAGAGTGGGCATACGGAAAGATTTTTTAACTTTCTTCTTATGTATAAACCTACCGAGGTGTATTTATTATCTAATCTTGCAGAATCCAAATTTGAAGGTTCTTAGTTTTCCTTACATACACACTCACGCCTGTAATCTCGGAAGAAGTGGGCAAAGATGTATCCAGGACACCTACGTTTCGCCTACCTTATTATTATTTTTTTTTTATAGTATAGTCCGACAAACGAGCCAGTGGGTCACCTGATGTTAAATGATCTCCACCGCTCATGAACATCCACAATACCGAAAGTGTAATTAATGCGCTGTCGGCCTTAAAGGACAGGAATAGGGATTATGGAAGGGAAGGGGGAATCTAGGTCTCCGGATATCTCAATTACCGCACGAAACGCGACAGGAAACTGTCACTTTACGTTGGTTTTCTGTGAGACAGTGGTACTACCCCGGTCGAGCCGGCCCATTCATGCTGTAGACAAATCTACAGCGTGGCTCTACCACTTCCTATTCTATTACAGCCTAATGTTGTGATAGGGTAAGCCTATCGCCATACCGGACACAACTTAAGACTCCGGACTAATACTGAGTATTTCTGCTCACTACAGCTGTTGGTCTACGTACGCTATAGTATCTGCGTCACCGAGGCAGGTTCTAAGTTTTAGATATAATTTTCGGAGTCCTTATCTGCTCTATTGTGTTAATATGGACGATAGGCGGCACAATAGGCGAGTAGCCGGCTGTGAAACGAGAGGCCGTGGGTTCGATTCCCACACCGGGACAAATGTTTGTGTGACAGACTGATATTTGTGTCCGGGGTCTGGGTGTTGTGAGACCGAAAGTCCCTCGTAGTCCCTGATACCCACGACACAAGACTCGGTATCTTACTGGGTCGGGGTTATGTGTATGACTGTTGGGTGTGATTTGTTTATATCATGTAGATACTAAAAAACAAGTCTTGTAAATATTGTATACTGCCTCCGTAACGCAGCGCAGTGTCGGTGAAATTAGAGGCAGCAGACAATTCAGTTTGATCCCCGCACCGAGAGAAATGTTTGCATGATCCACAGGTTGCTAAGGGTCTGAGTGTAGGAAGACTCTTAGACCTTGATACTCATTATATAGATTTGACCTAGTGTAGGTACAGGAGTATGTGACTATGTAATTTTTATCAGTGCAAAATGGTTTATAATTAATAAAAAAACTTAAAAATAATCTGTATACTATAACATAGTTATTCATTGTAATAAAACGAAATTTACGGATTCTATCGCGGTTTATTTTACTTTTTTAACCCGACGTTTCGAAGGCTTTACAGCCTTCATGGTCACGGGGGAGACTGAGTTGTATGTCGTCACGAAAGTATAGTGCAATGTTTCTACCCTCCATATAGTTGATATTTAATTTTTATTTTGTTGTAGTCCGATCTACGCAGAAAGAGCTCACAATGTCTTGAGGTCCGGCAGTTGGTCTTTTGGGTTCCGATTTAATTAAATGTATAATTGGATCCCAGGCTGGTGCTAGCTTCCAACCATCTTCTCTATTGAAATTTGGATGTTTTTTAATTTCAATAGCCTCGCGAATCATCCTAGGTAGGAATCGGTGTTCTTTGGCAAGGATTTGTGGTTTGTCAAATCGAAGATAATGCTTGGAGCCTTCCTCTGAATGTTCAGCAACTGCAGACTTCGTAGAGCGTCGGTGTTTTACGTCAGCTATGTGTTCTTTTACGCGGGTCCCTATATTTCTTTTTGTTTGACCAATATAAGAGAGTCCACAGTCACAATCTATTTTATAGATGCCCGGTTCTTGTAGAGGTATATGACACTTAACAGGTGGTAGGAATTGACTAATCTTCTTGGGCGGCTTATAATAGGTTTTAATAGAAGCACGCTTCAGTACATAGCCAATCTTGTCAGTGACACCTCTGATGTATGGTAAAGTAACCGGGACACGCTCGACTGTGGCTGGTTTCACTCGGTTTCTGTGATGACGGCGAGGAATTTGGAGCTTGTTGTCTTGCAGTACTTGCTTGACATGTTGCAGCTCAGCGGCCAGATGTTTCTCATCACAGATTCCTTGTGCTCTCTGAAACAAAGATTTACCCACGGTAGCTAACTGTTTTGGATGGTGGTGAGATTCACCATTAAGGTATTTATCAGTATGGGTCTTTTTTCTATAAACAGTATGGCTTAAAGACTGATCAGGATTACGGATAACTAAGACATCTAAGAATGCAAGAGAATTATTTTGTTCTAACTCCATAGTAAATTGAATTTTATTATTAACTGAGTTAAGATGATCTAAAAATGCAGTTACTTTATCAGATGGTAAAATTGTGAATGTGTCATCTACATACCGCTTGTAAAACCTTATTGGCACAGGGGTTGTGCTTAGGGCTGTCTCCTCAAAGTCCTCCATGAAGATATCGGCGACTACTGGAGACACGGGTGAGCCCATAGCTACTCCATCCACTTGCATGTAGAATTGACTATTCCACAACATGTAGCCAGATGTAAGGCAATGGTTCAGTATTTCTGCATATGCTAGGGGCATGCTGTTCTCGGCTAACTTCTTAGAGACAACTTTGATGCAGTCTTGTACAGGTAAACTTGTAAATAGAGACTTAACATCAAAGCTTACCATGGTTTCATTGTCAGCTAATTGTAGGTGTTTAATATCACTGACAAATTGGTATGAATCCTTCACAGATGCTCTGGTCTTCCCTCTAAGTGGTGAAAGCACCTTTGCTACGTGCTGAGCCAATCTATAGGTTGGTGTGTCGATCTGACTCACTATGGGACGTAGCGGAGCATTAGCCTTATGTATTTTTGGTAACCCATACAGTTTGGGAGGTTTTGCACACGATGGAATGAGTAAGGATACATCCAGGTTTAATGTGTTAGAGTACTTACTTATTAAAGAGCTGGTAGCCTTTAAAACTTTACTAGTGGGGTCTGTTTTCACCTTTTTGTAAGTACTCTCGTCCGACAAAAGGTGTTCGATTTTACTGTTATAGTCTGACGTATCCATTACGACCGTCGCATTACCTTTATCTGCACGGAGCACAGTTAAGTCCTTCTGTGATCGCAAGTTCTTTAAAGCGATATATTCATGTTTTGAAAGATTTGGTTTCGGCGTTACCTTTTGACGTAAGATAGACGAAATATCTTGACGTATTGCCTCCGAATCTTCCTTTTTTAAACTATTTTTGACAAGACTGTTCTCAACGTTACAAATAATGTCCTCATACGGTATCCTTCGAGGTGTTATGGCAAAATTTAATCCCTTTGATAAAACTTTAATTGTGTTTTGGTCCAATACTTTATTTGACAGATTTATGACTGCGCGTGATTGGTCTGCGCAAGAGTGAATGTTATCTGTGCAGTTTTGCGTTCCGTTTCTGCTCACATTGTTACAAAGATATTTGGCATTTGATTTTGATAATAGTTTTTCGTATTTAGTTATTTGTTTATTTTTGCATTCCTGATATTTAGATCTTTCACGTTTATTAAGAGTATCGATGCAATTTGTAAAATCAAATGCTGATAGTTCTGTCTTTAGTTCACTGGACAAAATCTCAATACTTTTATTTAAGTAACGGAGGTCGGATCTAGTTTGATGAAGGGTAGCTCGCAACAATTTTATACTGGCCTGGTTTAGAATCTTAGCGCTCCCTCGTATATCCTTCTTGGGTGATATCTTGACACAGGTAGGGATGAGATTATGATCACGGCATCTCTTCAAGAAATTCAATGATGTAACGTATCTTGCGCGCTTGGTTTTCAGATTCTCCAACCAACGTATTTTATTTGCAGTTTCCAGTCCGTACTGGCTTACATAATGGTTTCTTATGTTTACGCGAATATTATACATTGTAATAAAACGAAATTTACGGATTCTATCGCGGTTTATTTTACTTTTTTAACCCGACGTTTCGAAGGCTTTACAGCCTTCATGGTCACGGGGGAGACTGAGTTGTATGTCGT
The DNA here is from genome assembly GCA_905220505.1 of Laothoe populi. Taxonomy (NCBI): domain Eukaryota; kingdom Metazoa; phylum Arthropoda; class Insecta; order Lepidoptera; family Sphingidae; genus Laothoe; species Laothoe populi. The sequence goes on from HG992154.1 coordinate 6,079,622, forward strand.
CACGAAAGTATAGTGCAATGTTTCTACCCTCCATATAGTTGATATTTAATTTTACGTCCCATAGTGAGTCAGATCGACACACCAACCTATAGATTGGCTCAGCACGTAGCAAAGGTGCTTTCACCACTTAGAGGGAAGACCAGAGCATCTGTGAAGGATTCATACCAATTTGTCAGTGATATTAAACACCTACAATTAGCTGACAATGAAACTATGGTCAGTTTTGATGTGCAGTCCCTTTTTACAAGCTTACCAGTACAGGACTGCATCAAGATTGTCTCTAAGAAGTGACAAGAGAAAAACATACCCTGAGCATATGCAGAATTACTTGAACATTGCCTTACATCTGGCTACATGTTGTGGAATAATCAATTCTATGTACAAGTGGATGGAGTAGCTATGGGCTCGCCCGTGTCTCCAGTAGTCGCTGATATTTTCATGGAGGACTTCGAGGAGACAGCCCTAAGCACTGCCCCCTTTCCACCACAATTTTACAAAGGGTAGACACAGATGACAAAATGATACAAAGATGACACCTTCACAGTTTTACCATCAGACAAAGTGACTGCATTTTTAGAACATCTTAACTCCATTAACAATAAAATTAAATTTACTATGGAGTTAGAACACAATAATTCTCTTGCCTTTTTAGATGTTTTAGTTATCCGTAATCCTGACCAGACTTTAAGCCATACTGTGTATAGGAAAAAGACCCATACACATAAATACCTGAATGGTGAATCTCACCAACATCCTAAACAGTTAGCTACCGTGGGTAAATCTTTGTTTCAGAGAGCACAAGGAATCTGTGATGAGAAACATCTGGCCGCTGAGCTGCAACATGTCAAGCAAGTACTGCAAGACAGCAAGCTCCAAGTTCCCAGCCGCCATCACAGAAACCGAGTGAAACCAGCCACAGTCGAACGTGTCCCGGTTACATTACCATATATCATAGGTGTCACAGACAAGATTGGCTATGTACTGAAGCGTGCTTCAATTAAAACTTATTTTAAGCCGCACAAAAAGATTAGTCAATTCTTACCATCGGTCAAGTGTCATATACCTCTGCAAGAACCGGGCGTATATAAAATAGATTGTGACTGTGGGCTCTCTTATATCGGTCAAACAAAAAGAAACATAGGGACCCGCATAAAAGAACACATAGCTGATGTCAAACACCGACGCTCCACGAAGTCTGCAATTGCTGAACATTCCGAAGTAGGCTCCAATCATTATCTTCGATTTGACAAACCACAGATCCTTGCCAAAGAACACCGATTCCTACCTAGGATGATACGCGAGGCTATTGAAATTAAAAAACATCCAAATTTCAATAGAGAAGATGTTTGGAAGCTAGCACCGGCCTGGGATCCAATTATACATTTAATGAAATCGAAACCCAAAAGACCAGCTGCCAGACCTCAAGACACTGCGAGCTCCTTCTGCGTAGATCGGGCTACAATAAATAACAATTAAAAACAACTATATGGAGGGTAGAAACATTGCACTATACTTGCGTGACAACATACAACTCAATCCGCCCCGTGACCATGAAGGCTGTAAAGCTTTCGAAACGTCGGGATAAAAAAAAAGTATAATAAACCGCAATAGAATCCGTAAAAATTAGTTTTATTTCAATTCAAATTACAATTCTATAGCGTAGGAATTACGGTTGATTTCGTGATGGCATGAGAACTGATTAGCGCATCAGGCGGGACTTTCCCGCCGCTAGCAATGCCCTCACGTGACCGTCGCGTGTCACCTGTTTAAAACAACCAATCAGCTGGTGTTTTTAACATTAACATGATTATTGAAAATATGTCATAAATCTGAATTAAATCTTAACAGTGCTTTTTCATACTTATTTCACACTGTCAAACTTATGACATATTAAAAAATTACAAAGTTAAATTATAAGATGTTTGAGTTATGAGGCAAAACCCTGAATCGCGGTATTGACATTTGTTTCGCATTTAACATATATAGAGGTCGGGAAGTCATTGTATTGTTCTCCTCTGGGTTATCTTCATCAACCGACCCATAGTTGCTAAACTTTCCTCGACTGGTAATGCTGGGGGTTCCGGACGCCTTTGATATTGTTTCGGACTATGAATCAACAAAAGTAAATTAGACTCTCTTGGGACAAATCAGTTTGGCGTTCGTAATACTTCAGAGATTACCCGTCATCGGGAGGTTGTTGTCGTGACTTGTGGTCCGTGCTTCATAACGCGGACCAGCTGCGTGCCTGTGGTCGACCCGGCACAGCCCCTTCCTGTATCATAGTCAGGGGTCTGGCCCGACCTCGACTTACAGGACACCAGGGCGTTGGAAGGTGGAGAAACCCAGGGGAGGCGTTCAAAAGTCATACCTGAAATGAAGATTTCAGGTTCTTTTATGGTGTTCTGTTTGGTTTGGTAAGCCGGGTCGACCACAGACACGCAGCTGGTCCGCGTTATAAAGCATATTTGTGTAGTTGATATCACAAATATGGCTGTAAGAAATTCAAAACGTGTTAAAAGTAGTGACGTCGTAGCCAGCGAACGTGGGCGGAGCGTGGCTGTGTCGACAATGTCGCGATATCAGGTGATAAGACGCAATTAGAAGCACAGTTTCGCCGTCAATCCATTAAACCGGCTAGCGCAAGCCAAAATGAATTTCAAATTTTCAATCACATGAATGAAATTCTGTAACCATACAAATTGTTTAGACGGAAAAATTATTGGTGCGCAATTCTCGTCAAAAATTATGCATTGATGTATTAGTAAGCGCTGGATCATAAACATACGTGACGTTTTTAAATTATTTTGTATTACTCATGCGGGAAAAGTAGTATCTTGACGCTCGCTGTTACGTTTGAAAAAGAACCGTTTGCCCATTTTAAAATTACGCGTGAGTTTTTTCATAAATAAAACTGTTATTTGAGTGCGACAAGTTTACTTGTCGCACTCAAATTATTCTTGGCACACGCAAATTTAGATAAAATTGATGCATCAAGAAAATGAAAGATCCGAAATTTTAGAGCAGGTTTCATCTAAAAACGCCATGAATTTGAATATTACATTTACGAACTGCACAAACATTACAGTTCTTTTAAATGACACTGAAAAAAAGTAACTTATTTATGTTGCTGTTGTTGTTCTTGTTATTTTTTGTTCTGATCAAATAAATTTATATTTATTTGTAATTAATTGATACTTTTTTGAATGCTTAATTTTTCAGCTATTATTTCTGGTCCGAAAAGGCTTCGTCCTTTTAAAAAATTGAAAAAATTTATTTTTTGTTTATTAATATTAATTAATTTTTATTTATTGTTTAAAATATATTTTTTTCTTCTTTTAAAACTTTTTATTTGTTTTGAGGGATGTGTGTAGATCTGATTGCAATTGAAACGCTACTCATATTTTCGACAGCCTCCGTGGCGCAGTGGTTGAGAAGCCGGCTGTGAAACCGGAGGCCGTGGGTTCGATTCCCGCACCAAGGCATATGATTGTGTGACAGACAGATATTTGCTTTGGTCTAGGTGTTGTAGGACCGTAGTCCCTAGTAGTTCTTGATACCCACGATACAGGTTTTACCTAGTGTGGGGCCAGAAATATGTGTGTGACTCTTGGGTGTATTTATTTATTTATTTACACCAGTAGTTAGGTTACCTTGTAAAATTAACAAAACGCTATTTATCGCTTCAAGTAATTAAATTTAAACGACACTAAAAATTGCTATCCGGAAACAACCAGGCGCATTAAAACTACCAAAATGTCTTATAAATTATATACCCAGATTGTTATACCTTTCGAACTTCACTTACCTAAAATAATTTATTACCCCTTTGATTCCTTAAAAATCGTTCTAATACATCCTTCTCGAAATCACTGGTGCCTTTAGGATGTGGATAAATGCCGGTCGCCCCCTGTCCTGACACTTTCCTGGGCTACAGAGCGAATAATGACCTCGTGCGGGCCTCCCTTTCAACTATTTGTGTGTCCATTTGGGTCAATTGGGCCTTCACCGGCTTTGTGCATATTTCCCTCGTCAGGGTTGGCGGCACGATATGTTATTGAGTCATTTAGTTAATTAGAAGTCCTTCTTCAAGTTTAATGGCGCAAGTGTGTAGTCGGTTTCATTTTTGTGTTTATAAAATTAGTTTTTATGATAAAGTGATGACGTTAGTCATTTGTATTTTGTATATTTTTTTTATTATATTTAATTATTACATTTTAATTGTGCGAAATGCGATATTGTAGTTGCATGGTAGGTTCCGGTAGAAGTTGGGGCGACTTAGCCTCAAGAACCCGAGGCCGACCATAATGCGCTGAAGAAGGCCACCGCGGGGTTTTGGTTGGTATTCCGGTGTAGGGTGTAAATAGTGTTAGGGACTCGGCCCAACGACCGTTCAGAAATTTCCATCTCTACTGGACGGCTTATCATTGGGTCGTAAGACCGGTGAGTCCAACATAACCACTCCACCTCCCCCCAAGATGGAGCGGTAGCGATAAAGCGATTTCCCCCGCGAAAAAAAAGGATCAGTAAGGACTAGCTTAGGGCACACACTTGTGACTTCTTGAAATTACCTGTGCATTCAATGATGATAGCAAACACTTTAAGGGTTGATGCTAAAACGAATAGATGCTAATTACACATTGGCATGATTGTAAAAGTGTCATACGTACTAACTACTCTATTCTAATCATCTTATGTACCATACACAATATGTAAACATAACTTTATTTTTTTTATCCTGGCACGGCAATATGGCTGCATCTCCACCTGATGGTAAGCGCGGTACCGTCCAGTTAGATTATCAAGTAGCGAGAGACAATCTATCCCTCGATACTTATCACAATCATGCCGGCCTAATGTGTAGCTTCTTCGGTTGAAGGTCTACTGTCAGAGTACTTAGAAAGCCGCGACACGGCCAAACATCGTACCCGAACAATAGACTCCGACAAAAACCGGATGTAAACTGACTGACCCCGGAACGCAAGTGCGTATGCCACTATGGCGGGTTTAACACCCTGTGTACGGTGGTCGCTATCCGGGCGGATATGAATATCCTATCACCAGCAGCAGCAACTTAAGAAATAACTGCAACTTTTTCTAGTTCATGACAACCCTATCACACGCGAGTACTGACATACGCTTGAAAGCTTTTTTGCTCAACATCTTGGGTCGCTATGACGTCATTTTTATCGCCTTAGTTCTCATTGTTTGGTAAAGCAGAAGTTCAGTGATTAAATTGTTGAAACGTATTTACGACGCAAGTTTTTCATGATAGTGACGTTTAAAGAAGTTTTAAGAACTACCTAAAGGATATAAAATGTGATCATTAGTGGTGTCAGTATTTTGATAGTGTTTACAAAGTAGACGAACGATAGAAAGTTAGGGGTTGGTCTTGCATGTCCTAGAGTAAGTTTTGGTAGAGCTAAGCTGTAGACAGTTTTGTCTGCGGCATGAATGGGCCTTAACCGGGTCATTACGTGTACTATGATAACGACATACTCAAATCCCGTTCCCAATCCTCAGACTTTCTTTTAGGCCTTTAGATTCTTCTAGTAGTGGTCAAAGGTTGTGAGCATATAACATCAAGTGATACGTTTGCACAAAAGATATGGCATAAAATATGTGCTTTTTAATGCCTGAGGAATCGGAAAAAATGCCCAAAACAACTTTATTTTATGATTAATTGTTTTAGAGATAGAGTAAAAATTTAATTCCTAATACCATTTAATGTTAAGTTTATTTTTAATAAAACTATACATTGAGTGAAACAGAATAACCATGTGATAATCCATACTACTAAATGCGAAAGTAACTCTGTTTGTTTGTTTGTTACCTTTTCACGACTAAACGGCTGATCAGATTGTGATGAAATTTAGCAAGGAGCTAGAATATATCCTTGAGAAGGACATAGGCTATCTTTTTTCTCAAAAATATCCTTGAAAGGGCTCAAATAGGAGTTCAAAATTTGTATGGGAAATCCATAATTCCTTGACCTAGGGATCTGGAAATTCATATTTAGGCTTTTGGTAGGAAATAAAGAAATACGTGTTTCACATTTTTTTTCAAAATCATCCCTTAGGGGGGTAAAATAGGGGATGAAAGTTTGAATGAAAATCCTTAATTTTTTAAGTTAAACGCATGAAAATTCGTATTTTGTATAATATACTTTTTCTCCCAAACATGACCTCCACGCGGGCGGAGCCGCGAGCAATAGCTAGTAAGAATATAAAATAAACTAAAACGTCGAGATTTTAAGTACAACTACTGCCATCTATTAACGGACAATGTCAAGACCTAACTAAGCACTAAGCGTTTCATAACAACCTCAAATTGACGGACATCACGCAATAAAAATTCTTTACAAATATGATACTGTATTAGATTTTTTGGTGTAGAGCCAATTCGGGTAATAATGCAAAATAAAATATTGGAATCACATTTTGTAATTTTGACTTATCATAACGCTTTTAACGTGATTCGCTAATATTGAAATTTTGTACTGTTAAGTACAAAATTTTGTATGTAGTCATATCAAAGAATCTGATTAGGAAATAGTGACTCATTTCATGTTATCCTATACTAACAAGGTTAAGCTTAAGAAACAATCTATTGCATGTATTATTTAGATTTACTGAATATATTTTCATACTCTACATCAACAAGTATCCGAATAGATAATAAACATGATTTAGACTGCAAGCATGAAGCTTAAAGGTGTATTATTGTATGGATTAGCAATAGAAACATTGTAGGTACCATAAAACATAAGAAGATTGAGCAAGATTTGAGTTTATACTGAATTTTCACGATGCAAGCCTCTTGGTCTTGCCTGATATATGATTGCACCGCCGACTATGTTGAATAATGAAACGGCTATAATCACATAGAAAGTTTGAAATAAGGTCACATAGTATACTTGATTTTCTGTAATAAAATAATAAATAATGTCAGATTCTGACGAGGCTAGGTCACAAACAACTGGGCTAGGCTCTAGAACAAGGAATGTCTCAGAATGCGGGCATGACTACTTGTATTATTGTCACATTAACATGAAATAGAGAATTAAGAAAGAACTGAGATGTCGGAATCAGAGTGTTCTTTAGCCAAGCATAACTTTAAACGAATACCAAAGTATAATGTAGTCTCGTTTTTTATCCAGTTTTAAATTTAAAAATCGAAACCAGCCAGTTGTAACTTTAAAAAACGAACACAGCTAGTTTTAAAGTTTAAATTCGAAATAATTCCGTCAATGAATGTTTAAATAAATAAAAGAACTTCAACCGCACGATGTATTTTTTATGCATTCTGGTGAATGACAGTGTGTCGTGTCATAGGCACGGGTGGCTAGGATCGTCCCCTCTGATGACCCGACGCGACGTCCAACCCCTAGGGCAGCTTACAGGCGAGCTAGTGACGCGCTAAATCGATACTGATATGAATATTTGAGGTCTGCCGCAATTTAAAATGATTTTTTTTGTACAAACAACAGTAAAGAAATAACAAAATAGATTCAAAGCAGTGAGTTTGAGGATATTACTAGAGTATTTATAAAAATTAGGCATTAAAATATATCTTTTACCTAATAATAAATACACCCCCACAGTCACACACATAGTTCTGATCCCACACTAGGTAAAACCTGTATCGTATGTATCAAGAACTATGAACAACGGTCCCACAATATCCAGACCCGAAACTATTACAGTCACGAAATCACAATTATATACATCGAATCCAAAAATCTTATAACTTTTATAAATATTATCTTTAAGCATTTATATTTTCGTGTGAGGTATACCTTCGTCTACCATTATGGACACCATATAATATATTACCTTTTGCACGCGGCTTCGCCCGCGTGGTAGTTATTTTTGAAAGAAAGGGTATAAAATTTATGGAGACATCTGAAGCTGTTGGTCTCTCTATCTTCTCCTACCCCACAGCAACCGTGCATTTTTCCAGGATAAAAAGTAGCCTATATCACTCTCAGAACCCTAAGCTAATACTATGCAAAAATCATATCAATCCCTTGCTTTGTGTAAAACAAAAACGAAACTATCCCGCGGGAATAGTACATTTTTCCGGGATAAAAAGTAGCCTATGTGCTATTCCAGACTATAATCTATGTCTGTGCCAAATTTCAACAAGATCCGTCCAGCCGTTGTAGCGTGATTGAGTAACAAACATCCATCCATCCAAGCATTCACATTTATAATAGTACTAAGATTAAACTACTATTTAGGGGCAGTTGTAATTGCGCATGCCGTACGACCGCTGTGCTGAGGTCTCGGGTTCGATCCCCGGGTCGGATAAAGTGATATTGGGGTTTTCTATCTAGAAATCCTTAGTATTAGCCCGGAGTCTGGAATCTGTGCCCGGTATGGCGATAGACTCGCCCCCTATCACATTATGGGACTGAAATTCGGCGAAAAGTGGGTGTACTGGTTACACCTCTGCCTACCCCTTAAGGGATTACAGGCGTGAGTGTATATGTATGTAAGATTAAACTAGCTTATACGTCATAAAAATTAAAAACATCCACGATATCAAAAAATCGTATAGTATTACACACTAATTGTTTTCCGTGTGGTAAAATAATTGAAAATGCAATTAAAACCATCGACAGCCCCTTGCACTAGTGTACGGCAATGCGGACAATTCAGGACGCGAACAAATGTGCCCAGCGACTCGTCGTGACACGTTCATTGAGCTTTCATTTGGCCAATTTTCGACTAAATCCCGGCCAATCGGACGCGACTGGCCCGACCTAACTACTGCCATTTGCACGAGTGTACTTACTTGTGTGATTTCGACGAAAAGTTATTTCAATTATAAAACTCTTAACTCACGAATTGTATAGAGCAGTAGTAATAGTCTAGTTGGTTGCGGTACGGACTGTGAAGACGAAAATCGTATAGTCGAAACCCACATGGCATACACCTCTGACTTTTCTAAAGTTATGTGTGTATTAAAATGTTAATTAACGCTTTAACGGTGAAGGAAAATATCGTGAGGAAACCTGCATACCTGAGAATTCTCATATTCGAAGGTATTTTAAGTCACCCCTCTCATTAGTAGAGGACGCCCGTGCCCAGCAGTGGGACAAAGTTTAATACAGGGCTAGTATTATTTTACTAATAAATTTAGTCATGCATCCCCAAAGGGGTAGATAGAGAGGCTATTAGCACCTGATGCTTACGGTTGTCCAAGCTTATTTTCGTCCCATGAAATGATGATAGATGGCAAACCGCCTATCAGGCACAAATTCCAATCCCAAGCAACATAATCATGCCAGCCTGCTATTTAGCTTCTTCACACTACACCTAAAGGATCCAGGATCATAGGAAGGAGGGAAGACGGTAGCTGGCAAACTGTTCCACAACTTGATGGTGCGGCAAAAATACGAATTCTCTTGGATCGGGACGGGGTAGTAGACACCACGAAGCTGTGGCTCCGCAAGCCAATCCACGTTGTTCTGTGTGATTTGTAATAGTAATGGTGATTCCGCAACTGATCATTGGAATCTGACCTCACTGGAATCTTATCCTAAGTCGCAACCGGTAGACCAAAGCGATAAATTTTATAAATTTCTTTAGAATATAAAAAATATGAAACTAATGCCTACTAATTAATGCAGATATAGGAACCATTACCAATTCTTGATGTTAGACAGAAATAGTTCTTTCTACTTACACCATTTCCTAGAAACAAATAAGCTCCACATGAAAACACATGCAAGAAAAACACGACCAATGCTTACATTATTTTATTACTTTAACTTCGATTAAACAAATACGAAGTACTAACAATGGAAACGGAAAGAAATTCCATACCTTATAACTTTTATTTTCTTTGTCAAATTGCACGCCATTTTTCGTACAACAAGACTTTATCAAACATACGAGGAATGGAACATGATTATAAGTGTACGTGATTCGAATCGGTTCGAACTGGGGAAGAACGGCGAGACATCAAAGTAATATGAACACCGCTTTGATTTTTATATAAAAAAGTGTTCTTGTTATCGCAAAAGAATAAATTCCCTTCTTGTTACGCATCGTTCGTTACACCACTTCATGATAGCCGAGAGACTGGATAACGTTTTATAAAAGCAAATTAAGCAATGATAATACATTTCTCTTCGTATTTGATTCGCTTATGTATCGTCTTGTAGTTGGATTTCTAATTCATTGTGTCTATATATCCAAGGCTTTTAATATGTTTTCACTCGCTCCCGCCTGCTATTTCTAAAGAGGTAGGCATATATGTAACCAGTACACCCACATTTCGCTGAGCTTATCACCGTCCCATGATATGATAGGGTGTGTCATACTGGGCCAAATTCCAGCCTCGGACTGATACTGAATATTACGTGATAGAAAAACCCACTATAACTTTTACCTAAACCAGGTATCGAACCCGAGACATAATCAGCAGTCGTACCGCGTGCGCAATTACAACTGTAGATTATTTTTAAATTTTAATTATAACAACACAATTAAATATTATAATTTTTAACATCAATTTACGCGGTGTTCGTAAGTTATTCAAAACATATAATCTTATTATGTACTTAGTTCAGTCATGAAAACTAAAAACACAACAAAAAATGTTATGAAAGTCATGCAAATTATCAACTATGAAGAATTCTAACATTAAAATTCACAGTTATTTTTCAAACATCACTCGGTTTCATTGGGTATAAAAAGAGGAATTATATTTTTAAGAGCAATCAATGAAAATGTTTAACAGTTTGCATTGTAACCGAATAGCACGCATTTTCGTGACTCCAATTTTTTAATACAGGTATACGCATTCAGACTCTCGTTCCACTAACCTTGTTTCTAAGCAGGGCAATGATATACCCCAATTTATTTAATATCAGCCTTGTTTACAAAGGCATAGGGTTGAAACTGGCTGCAAACGTAAATTTGTAGAATAAAACCCTTTATTGCTTACTGTCACGAAGGATCCCAGGTGTGGAATGCTTTTACATGGAAAACAGAGGATTACTTGACGCTTACTAAAGAGGGAAACATTATTAAAAGGCAGTCTTAGTGCTGCGCTTTTTATGCTGGATTTCAAGCGATAACATCACTTATATCGAATATTAATAAGGTTTAGAGTGTTTTTACGCAGTGTTTCAGCTGGTGCAATGAGGAAATTTTCTAATATTTTTATGTGCGCAGCCAAACGACGCTGGTACATGCAATTACGGCGTTCTTGCTCTAATTATTCAATTAAATGATTTCTTCTACACGATATTTTTCTATTAAACCGTATATTGGGATACGTGATGTTCTAAGTAATAATTTGATCAAATTAAAAAATGCCTTGTGATTTTACAAAGAAAATCCCATAACATAATGACTATTGTCTCTTTTCCTTACTATTTATTTTGTGGCAATTTAAGCAGCTTTGTTCCTGAAAACTCCCTTAAAGATTGAAACATAAATATGATATATTTTGTAAGAAGACTTAGGTTAGATAGTGCGTTGTTTAACAAACATACATGCATACGCACTCACTGTAATCATCAAAGGGGTAGGCAGAGGTGTAAGCAGTACACCCAAATATCGCCAAGCTTATTACCCATGATGTGATAGGGGGCGAGCCTATGGCCATACCTGGCTTCCAAGCTCCGTGCTGATAACGAGTATTTTGTGGTAGAAAAACCCAATATCACTTTACTCGGTGACCGAACCCGAGACTTCGGCATAATAGTCGTACTGCGTACACGATTACAACTGTTCCACCGAAGCAGTCTAAAATGTATTTAATAAAGTATGTAATATTATTACTCATACGATTATGATATTATTCGACGCACTTGCTAAGTTCATTGAAGCGATACAAGTAAATTAATAGGCAATGTTATCGACATTTACCCTATCGGAATACTTCCTGTTCAACGACAATAGATTAATAAATTCTCGAATAGAACCGATTTTTTTACAATATTCTCGTTTTACAACAGTTGTCTAATTCGACATTAACAATAATTAAATGTTTAATAATTTATACTATTTATTTGCTCGTTTTCTAACAAACTGAATGTAATAATCAAACTAGAACAAAGTTTAGGTATAATTTAAATATAGATGAAATAATTCCTTTTGAATAAATTAGTACCATTTTTGAAACATTTTTTATTATTTATATTTATAACTTAAAATAAAATATACTAAACTCAAAGAACATTAATTTTGTGAAAATATCCATTCATTTAAAATTATATTTAATTAAATAAAATAGCCAAACAAATTGTGCAAATAAAAAATGGTGCATCTGGAATATAATTTGTGTTTGTCCCGTGTCTACATCGCGCAGGTGTTCGGCGCTGAAGCGTAGCGATTACTAACATTTTAAAATATCATGGCCTTTTGATATATAGTTGAAATCAATTAGGTTATTATAGATATACAACATGAATACAGAATTACCTACAATTAATGGTGGGAATTTGATACTTAGCAATGGGCGTAGCAAAAAAATGATTATAATTTTTATAACAAATATGACACATATTTTTAATAAAGAACAATAAAAACGCGCTTAGCGTGTTTACAGTCTTTATCATGCTTAATGAATGCTCTGAAGAATTGTTTGATCTTATCCCATCCTCTCCTTTCCACACCAGAGCCACGCGTATTGGCTTGCGGAGCTTCGTGGTACCTACTATCCCGGCCCGAACAAATAGGTTCGCAAATTCGCAAAATTTGCCGCACCATTAAGCTGTGGAACAGTTTACCAGCTACCGTGTTCCCTCCCTCCTATGATCCTGGATTCTTTAGGTGTAATATGAAGAAGCTAAACAGCAGGCCGGCATGATTGTGTTGAGTAGCGGGGGATAGGTCGTCTCTCGCTACTTGATACTCTAACTGGACAGCTCTGCACTTACCATCAGGTCCAGTGTAGTGACTTTGCCGTGCCAGAATAAAAAAAATGGACACATTACAAATGAAAAACAATGAAATGTGTAAAATAAATTAGTAATCTGACCTAATCAGTTTTCAGCCAGTTTGTTATTTTATTTTATTGCTTCGTAAATAATTGATATTAGTAACTCGTTATTGATTATTTGAGATTAAAGAGTTGATATTCTTTTTTATAAAAAAAATATTTGGTTATTAAATTTATTGGACCCATGTGCTATTCCAGTCTATAATCTACTTGCTAAATATCAACCATTTCAAGATCTGTTCAACCACTCTGGCGTGATTGAGTAACATATAGCCAACAGCCATCGATCCATCCGTCCATCCATTTGAACATAATATTATTGGTACTTGGACGCTCGTTATGAATAAACCACTGCAGATTCAAGACAAACAAATTACTATTAGATGATTCAAGTTCGTTCCGAGCAAAGCAAATTTGAATTACAAAGCATTACGTAGTACTTCTCTGCTCTCATTACGACGCAATACTTTCAGTCTTAAAATGTCCAGCGATTGCTTAATACATGGTTAATGTTATACAATAAACCAAAAATCTATTGTCCTTAAGATACAGGCAATGCCTAATCTAAGGGCCAGATTTTACTTTATTAATAAATAAATACATCAACAGTCATATACAAAGTCCTGACCCCACAATTGCTCAAACATATATCGTGGGTATCTTGAATTATAAGGGACTAGGGTCCCACAACACTCAGACCCTAAACAAATACTTATAGATCACATAAACACAGTCTGAGTTTGTCATTGTCTCAGTGCAGGGGACGAACCCGCGGCCTCTCGTTTCACAGCCGGCTACTCGTCCACTGCATCAGAATGTCTGTCAAAAATTGCAATTATGTTCTATCAAACTTATACTAACCCATTCTTAATATGTATACAGGGCAGCTGTTTTGTTTTTGCGACGGTAAAAAAAATTGCCTCTAAAGTAAAAAACAATAAAAGTTTTTTATTCATAAAAAGTACACCGACTTCAATGAAAAACAAATTATGCGTCACTATAAAATTTGAGGGTTGCCCTTGATTTTCCTGAGATCCCATCATCAGATCCTGACTTGGTGCCAATGGGACCATCTGGGAAGTATCCCTTTTAAACAAAAAAAGAATTTCTCGAATTGGTCCAGGCGTCTTCGAGTAATCGAGTAACATACATAAAAAAAAATATTCCGACGAATTGTTAACCTCCTCCTTTTTTGAAGTCGGTTGAAAATAGAGTCAATCATTGCCGCATATGTCCAATACAAAGCTTTTATTAAACATCTTCAAATGGTACGCCGCACTGCTAATATTACGAACAACGGGATTTTGCGTATAATAAGAGAGTATAATTAAAAAACTTGGAACAAATTCTGGTGTTCGCGAACATAATAGAGACTTTTATATTAGCAGAGTTTTCCTATTTTGTTCGCTGACACTTTTTTCATAAGATTTTAATAAATTATGTAGAGGCGACGTTGTGTCGGGTGACGTGGCTTCAGCGACTTGATTATGCATAGCGTGATCTACGTATACTGCCTCTGTGGCGCAGTTGTAATTGCGCATGCGTTACGACAGCTGTGCTGAGGGCTCGGGTTCGATCCCCGGGTCGGGTAAAGTGATATTGGGTTTTTCTACCTAGAATTACTCAGTATTAACCCGGAGTCTGGAATGGTGCCCGGTGTGGCGATAGGCTCGCCCCCTATCACATTATGGGACCGAAATTCGGCGAAAAGTGGGTGTACTGGTTACACCTCTGCCTACCCCTTCGGAGATTACAGGCGTGAGTGTATATGTATGTATGTATGATCTACGTATACTTAAAATTGTTCTAAATTTAATAAAATATAAATGGCAGTCATTGGGTATGCATAACATATTCAGTAAGCATAAATGCTACTAAAAATTGGACCCTGTTAAGCAGAAAAGATCCAAGCAACATTTTTTATGAAATCGAGTTAAATACATAGCCATAATCTCCTAATCAAGTTTCATATGTGCACAAAAGATCCTGGCAGATTGATGACATGTACCTAAAAAGACTTGTCATGTTTTATTACGCAACTAATTTTCAGTTAGTTACTCCATAGTACTATTTTCGCTGTCAAACTTTAAACTGGATTTAATCAAAAGTATAAAAACATCAGTTGAATCTTTTCTGCTTAACAGGGTCCAATTATCTAGAGTTTAGGTTATTGTTGGCCATTTTGCAGCCTTTCGAGTACTCTGACACTAGCCCCTTGACATTACATACAGACACTAACGTCTGTGATCACCAAACTGGAAGGCAGAGGTGTACCAAGTACGTCCACATATTGCCGAGCTTTAATAAGCTCGGATAGGATGGTAATCCATCCCGTGATGTGAAACGGGCGAGCCTATCCTCCATACCGGCTACATTTTATCCTGGCACGGCAAAGTGACCCCACTGCACTCGATGGTAAGCACTGTGCAGTCGGTGGACTATCGATTCCAGACTCCAGGCTGATACTGAGTATTTTTCGATTTAACCCTACAATCACGTTTACCCAACCGATATATTTTAATAGCTTCATTGAAAGTATCCCATCACATTATTTCTGCATCATATTTTATTTCTACATAACCAAAGGGTCGACTGTTAGAGGATGTCTCTGGCATTAAGTCCACCTTTACATTTAAATATATAATCTGTCTCTATTTTTCTTTAGTATTCATTTTCATTTGCTAATACATGTAAAATCTAAATCAAACGTAAAATTTTCAGTTATAATAATTTTATTATTTATTGGAAGACAAAATTCAACATTCTCACATTAAAATTAAATTAAATTTTGTTTGAAAACACTAACCTATTCCTTTTAGCGTTCACTTTCAACATTGCTAGGGTATAATATCATTAAGTTAGAGTAAAATAGTAGCCGTACTACATATTCTGAATCCTAGCCACCTCTACCCAACTATGCCTTTTAGAAACTCGGAGCAGTGAAAACGAGTAATTGAATTTTTGAAGCGCTACACATCTTCTAGTTTTATTAGAATCCTTACTTTAATAATAAATTGCTTCTTTCAACATCAGCTATATGTATAGGCCTTTATCTAACGCAATGCACGAATGATCTAACTTAAGGATTGGAATAAAAAAATATGGTTGTTCATATTAGGGTATATGACGAAAATCTACTCCTAAAGGGATAAAGGGTTGTATGGAATATTTGTCTGGTCTAATTTAGTTGCATCTTCATACAATGCTCTTCCACACAATAAATATGTAGGACATTTTTTTAAAATATTATTTATAATCAGTTGTTAATTGAAATACAAATTGAATTAAAAACTGAAAAAATACTTAATAAAGTAAACATTTATGTATTCATAACTAAAATAATGAAATAAATAATTTATATCCTTCTTTAGATGCAAGCGGGTCAAAAATGCATTGATTAAATTCAGAACAAAATTAACATAAACTATTAATTACATACATACTTATACACTCTCGCCTGTAATCCCCGAAGGGGTAGGCAGAGGTGTAACCAGTACACCCACTTTTTGCCGAATTCCGGTCCCCTAATGTGATAGTGGGCGATCCTATCGCCATACCGGGCACAGGTACCAGACTCCGGGCTAATACTGAGAATTTTTAGATAGAAAAACCCAATATCACTTTACCCGACCCCGGGATCGAATCCGAGACCTCAGCACAGCAGTCGTAACGTATGCGCAATTACAACTGCGCCACCGATGTCAGTCAGCAAACTATTAATTAATTGTATACAACTGATACCGTTACATTGAATCATATAAACATTTCTGAGCTATATCAAAATCCAGACGTGTTACCGGTAACATAAAATAAAATGATACAAAACGTTATTCAGTGAAGGCGACACGGGTTACTGTCAGATGCTTTGTGCTCACAAACAACTTTGCATTTACACACGTTCCCTATTTACTAGAACTTGGGACGAGCCAAATTCGATTTCCATAGAAAATGTTCAAAACATAGAATATACTGTATTTAGAAGTGGTAGAGCCACGCTGTAGACATATTTGTCTACAGCATGAATGGGCCGGCTCGACCGGGGTAGTACCAATGTCTCACAGAAAAGCAACGTAACGTGACAGTTTACTGTCGCGTTTCGTATGGTAAGTGCGATATCCGGAGGCCCAGATTCCCCCTTCCCTTCCCTAATCCCTATCCCTGTCCTTTTAAGGCCGACAGCGCATACATGATACTTTTGATATTGTGGATGTTCATGGGCGGTGGAGATCACCATCAGGTGACCTGGCTCGTTTGTCGGACTATGATAAAAAAAAATACAATATGTTGTGACGATACTTCGAATTGATAAAAGCAATTGGCTGATAACATTTTAAATAACAATATTATCATATTGCTATGATATCGAATTATTGGGAAATATTAGTTATCAAATTATTGGGAAACCCGTATTTACAATACAGTTAAAAAAAAAACATAAAAAATTAGACGTATTTGGACTATTTTATCACATTATTTATCACAAACTATTTATTAAAATGAAACTAATTTTACGGATTACATCGTAGTAAATTTTACTTTTTAGTCCCGACGCGACGTATTGATAGCATTACAGCCTTCATGATCACAGTGTCTTGGATCTGGCAGTTGTTCTCTTGGGTTCCGATTTAATCAAATATAAAATTGGATCCCAGGCATGTGCTAGCTTTGCCTCCTTAGAATACCCCGGGATCGCTCCGTAAGCGCCAAAGAAGGACACCTCGGGGTTTTAGCTGGTAGTGTCGGGTTGGGTATACATAGGGGGTAGGCACTCGGCTCAGCAGCAGCACGGATAGCCATCATCCGGGTGAGGGGGTGCTGGGTCGTAAGACCGGCTAGTCCAGCATAACCGGTTTAGTCTCATTCCGCTTCCCCCGGAGCGGGCAGCAGTAATAAATTGCTTTCCCCGCGACAAAAAAAGCTGTACTAGCTTCCATCATCTCTATTGAAATTTGGATGTTTCTTAATTTCAATAGTCTCACGAATCATCCTAGGTAGGAACAGGTGTTCTTTGGTAAAATCCGTAAAATTAGTTTTATTTCAATGTGTAATATTTGCGTAAACATAAGAAACCATTACATACAAATTACAATCAGATCTTAAAATTAATAGTTAGTTCTTCACCCACTATAAATATTATTCCTGAATTGAAGACCAGAATGATGGTATATCCAACCATAATGCGGGCCGACGTCGGTGTATACCACGTAGTATGTAGGATCACAGTCTTTATTGCCAGGCGATACTCCACACTTCGACAAAACTCCTCTTAGGAACCAACTGATTTTGTGGTCAGGTTGTATTGTTCTAACGACGAGACCACCACCGCTGTCTCCATTCCGTGGGTTCACAGCTAGAAATTAATTATTTGTTTAATTTTTGATTACTCACCAGGACGACAAAATTACTCCACTGTAAGTAAGCCTCGTGGAAAAGTGTGGTCTAGAAGTTTGTGTTTAATGTTAATGTGTTTTAGAGACTTGAAAATCATTGCTGGTGGTAGGATATTCATATCCGCCCGGATAGCAACCACCGTACACAGGGTGAAAAACCCGCCATAGTGGCACACGCAAGTGTGTCGCGTTCCGGGATCAGCCAGTGTACATGCGGTTTTTTGGGGGTCTAGAGTTGGGGTACAATGTTTGGCCATTTTGCGGCCTTCTGAGTACTCTGACAATAGACCCTCGACCGCTTCTTCACCTTCTTTCCCATGGCGTAGTGTGAAGGAGCAGGCCGGCATGATTGTGTTGAGTAGCGGGGGATAGCTCGTCTCTCGCTACTCGATACTCTAATTGGACCGTACTGCGCTTACCATCAGGTGAAGTGCGGTCACTTTGCCGTGCTAGGATAAAAAAAAATTAATATGGGTATCTCCATGGTTGTATTGCAATTCGGAGTGCCTACAAACTACGTCAACGGCGGAACAGGCCTTTCAATTATCTAGATTTCTGTATTCTTCACTAGTTCAATATTGCGCCAAATAAAAATCTTTCAATCAGGTATACAGAAATTCTTTAGAAGAAACTTTTGTTCCTGCATAGTAGTAGTTAGTCCTGGTAGTGGCTCTCGATCGATATATACACAAGCTAACCTCTGAACGCCGCTTATGAAATAAATATTATGACGAATTTATTACCATGTGTACGATGGTTGCTATTCCGTGGAATACAAATATGTATAAAACTCTCCCAGCTGTTAACTACTGGACACTACGAAGTACAAATAAATTTTTATGCTACAAAAGAGTTCAAAATACTTTCCAAACCGCAAAATTGTAGATATAATTTTGAAGACATTATCTTTAAAATCTTCATCGCTTTAAAAATAATACTCCTTTGCTAAATAAATGTTTCCAACTACATTTAATTTTAACTTTTTTACATTTTATGAACCAATAATTATATTGCGTTGAATTTTAACATTTTTGACTAAAACTATTTAGCAAAAAATATATTTTTATAACCTGCCACGGTAAAGTGACCACACTGCACCTGATGGTAAGTGCAGTACCGTCCAGTTAGAGTATCAAGAGACAACTAAACCTCGCTATTGGACGTAATAGGCTAGTTAACTGTTTTTGGATAACAGTTTTATTTTATTCTTTATGGTCTATATTATTAAAATATGTCATTAATAAACAAAATAAGTTTTCAATATTGAATTTGCATTTTTATAAACCAACTTTATTTTCCCCATAATATCGTATCTCGTATGTAACGTGACCATCGACAAAACTAATAGACGGTTGGTTCAGCGTTTAATTGATGTTTCGAACGGTGACGTCATACGTGACTGATGGGTGTTTCATGTCACGTGACCAAATGCTTTATTATTATATATTTGTTTCTTAAAAATATTTAATAACCATTAACAAATTGGTTTAATCGTCGATATTTTTAGGCTAAAATCTATTATAAAAAAAATATTCTATCAGGTTTTCACTAACTGTCAACTGCCCTATTATGCCAGCCTGCTGAGTACACTATGTGTCACACTACGCCTAAAGAACCCAGGATTAGCAATACAATACTTACTTGAATCGGGTCCATATCCTGCGCAGAACGTGAACTCATTTATCAATTTTCGGTAAATAATAGGCGCCCAATTGATACACGTACTATCTTTCTGTACTATTGTGTATGCTGATCTTAAAATCGGTGATGGTCTGTTGTCTTCAGTTGAACCAAATCCAACCACCTGTGAATTTCAACACAAAATCGATGTTCATCTTAATTTGAAACTGTATTAGCATAAATAATACCTACCTGTATTATATTGCTGGGCACGGGCCTCCTCTTCTAATGAGACAGGTTAGGATTTAGTCTACCACGCTGGCCTAATACCGGTTGGTAGGTAGACTTTATACTATTGATTTTTTATGGTGAATTCGCAAGCGTACAAGTTTGGGGGGAGGTCTAGAGTTCGGGTAGAATGTTTGCCCGTTTTGCGGCTTTCTGAGTACCTACTCTCTGACACTAGAACTTCGACCGCTTCTTCACCTTCTTGCCCTGGCGTAGTGTGAAGAAGCAGGCCGGCATGATTGTGTTGAGTAGCGTGGGATAGGTTTTCTCTCGCTACTTGATACTCTAATTGGACGGCCCTTACCAGGTGCAGTGTGGTCACTTTGCCGTACCAGGATAAAAAAGTTTACTCAAAATACCTAGTCAGGTCATAAATTCTGTCACATGTTTAATATAAAATAATTGAAACAAGTTTATTCATTATGTAACCATTTATATACCAAAATGAACTTAACAAAACATAGATTCTTATGACACTAAAGTTTATTCAAAATGACCTCCGTGATTTTGAATACAGGCCTTCAATCGGCGCGGCCAGTTGTCTATCGCAGCACGAACGAGGTCCATGTCAATATCGGCGGCTGCCTTAATCAAGGATGTCTTGAGTGACTCCAAATTGGGATGAGGCTTTGAGCACGCCTTTTCCTCCAAGTGTTGCCATATCTTGTAATCTAACGGATTCAAATCTGGACTGGAGGAGGGCCAGTCTTCGTGCCGGATGAAGTCGATTTCACGCGCCGCCAGCTAGTCTTGTGTGCTCTTCGCTCTATGAGCTGGCGCCGAATCTTGTTGGAATACCCAGTGCCTGTTATTGAACATGGTATGAGAAACAGGTTCCACAAGGTTCGTGAGGACTGTATTTTGATACACAACTGCATTCGTTTTTACACCTTTCTCACAAAAATGTACGTCTGTTAAGCCCCAATAAGAAACTCCCAACCATACCATGAGCGAGGATGGAAATGACCTCGTTGGACACGCGGAATACGGTTGCTCGCTTCTTCACTACTGTGTGCGTACACCTTATCATTTTGTTTGTTGTAGCTCTCTTCTACGGTAAAAATTTTTTCATCTGAAAAAAGAATTTCCCGATATTTTTTTCCCGCGTACCGCTTCAACAAAGGGCGGCATCTCTTCAGTCTCAGGTCCATTAGACGAGCATTCAAACGATGTCCTGTTTTTCTTCGATATGCCCGAAGCCCTAAGTCTTCATTTAACACCCTTTTCACCGTGGTTCTGCTTAACCCCATCTGAAGGGCCAACAGTTTCTGCTTACGTTTGGGATTTCTTTGAATTCGCGCCTTCACAGCTTTTATCACTGCTGGAGTCCTAACAGACCGAGGGCGACCACTTCTTGACCTGTCATCTACACTAGAGTCTTCATTGTATCGTTTGATGGTACGATAAACGAATCTTTTGGTTATATTCAAATTTTTCAGTATGTCAAAAATTTGAATTGGCGCGTAACCGCAACGATGCAACGCAATTACTGCAACACGGTCTTCTTTAAGCGTCCACTCCATATTTAATAATGAGTAAAATTCTAAAAAGTATACATTTTTATTTTCATGAACAATTTGAAATTCGAATTCAATAAACTTTTTTGTGGCCAGCATTCTAAAATAAAAGTTTTTACTGTGTGACAATACTTATGACCTGACTGTGTATTTTCTTCACCGTTAAAGTAAACGATAGTAAGCAATGAATACACACTTAACTTCGAAACTTCAGAAGTATATTTTGATTTCGAACCTTCGACTTTTGTACGACAAACTACTCCACCACACCCAACTAGACTATTTCTGCTTTATCTGTATATACAAAAGAAGAAACTGACTGACTGACTGACTGATCGATCAACGCACAGCCTAAACGGCTGGGGTTAGAGACTTGAAATTTTGACAGTAGGTACCTTTTATGACGTAGGCATCCACTAAGGAAGGGTTTTTGGATATACCACCCCTAAGGGGGTAAAATAGGGGATGAAAGTTTGTATGAAAATCCGTCATTTTTGAAGTTAAATTCATGAAAATTAGTATTTGACCTTTTAGTTAAAAAAAAAAATATATATAATTCAGGATTTTCGGAAATTCCGCCTTTAAGGGGGTAAAATAGGGGATGAAAGATTGTATGAAAATCCGTCATTATTTAAGGTAAACGCATGAGTATTTTGTATAGTATACTTTTTCTCCCAAACATGACCTCCACGCGGGTGGAGCCGCGAGCAACAGCTAGTTAAGCATAAGCGTAATAATTAAAAAATGCAGATTGTTTCTACCTAAAGTAGCTTACAAAATACAATAAATAAAAAATAGAAGATATAATTTAAAACGAAATAGGATGTCAACTTACTGTAGCTTCTTTTCCGAACAGATTCGTCTTGTCGTAAACCGGACCCCATATACAAATTGGTTGTACAAACTCTGTGTACGCGAAGCTGTTGACTTTTAAAATTGCCAGGTCGGCCGTTGCATATTCATTTTGGTAATTTGGATGAAGTACTATTTCCGTTGGCTGCAATTAATGCGTAGGAATATCAAACTTTAAAAATACATTATCCATAATTTTTTATACTGGTTGATCTCACTATAAGTTGAATAAATGTTAGTTATAATTTACTATGGATTATATTTTTTGCCAAGCAAAGATCTCTAGCGTTGTTTTCCGGCACTTTACATCACAAACAAGTTAAGTTAAATTAACAATTACAGATGATAAAGTCATTTCCTTATACTTTATGTTAATAACTTTTTAATTAACCAATTTAATTAGAGGAATAATAATGTGTGCCATATTTAGAATTTAAAACCGACACGTTTTTCCCATATACTTCTCATTGATAAGAAAAAAGTATGAAGTTGAGAATTTACTGTTATATACATCCGCAATGTTATAAAAATACATTTATTATATCAACTAATTTAATTTTTCATTTAAAATTAATAATACTAATTTTGGACATTTCATTAATTTACAACTCTTTGTATCTTTCTCTAATAAGTTTAACTAATGTTTTATTGATTTTAAACGCTTTCTAGAATTTTGACATGATTTTATACACAAAAGAGTTATTAACTATTTAATGCTGTTAAAATTTTCTTCTAAGCACTTCATTATCCTAAGCATAACTGCTAATTACTATTTGGTATTCGCTTACAGTTTTTATTTGTCGTCCAACTTGCGACATATCTTTATAGTTATTAACACCAGCGATCACCACAAGTCTATTCGGTTCTAACAACACATTGTTCTTGAATACGCAGTGTCCAGCTGAAAGTTACAAAAGAAATTTATAAGATAATTTAAATTATTTTTAAGTTAATTAAGATAATCATATTCATCAGCTATTTATTATTCTAAAGTGGTAGAGTACGCTGTGGATAGTTTTGCCTACAGCATAAAGAGCCGGCTTGACCGAGCTATTACAATTGTCTTACAAACAAAACAACGTAAGTTAACAGCTTGTTTTTTCGTGAGAGAGTAAGCTACCAACTAGCATCAGGCCAGCCTGGTGGACTAAGGCCTAAACCCGCTCATCAGTACAGAAGGCCCGTGCCCAGAAATGGGGCAATGTTTAATACAGGGCTAGTATTATTATTTGTTACAGTAAGATATTTCCAGGACACATATTCCCCGTATTTTCTCATTTTAATTCCCAACATTTAATATAAACAATGAATCCACGATCTTCTTTCGACTTCTGCTATGAAAAGCAAGATGTTGCTTAACTTCTTTCTTAACTGACTTCAAAAACAGGAGGAGGTTCTCAATTCGTCGGAATCGTAAAATTCTTTTTTTGTTTATAAGGGTATACTTCCCAGGTGGTCCCATAGGCACCAAGGCAGGATCTGATGATGGGATCTCAGAAAAATCGAGGGAACTCTTCAAATTTTATAGAGACTCATAATTTGTTTTTTATTGAAGTCGGTGTACTTTTTATGAATTACAAAATTTTTTGTGAGTAAATGTTACTCTTCGAGCCAGCTCATTCACGCTAATAAAAGATACTGTAATATAAGAATAAAATAAAAAAAACTCGTTAAAAAAAATTATCGAGGATATTCCAGCTTTAGATTCACTCAACACTACAGTTTTTTTTATATTACCTGTTAAAACAGCAGTTCTAGACACAATAGTACCCCCGCAGTCGTATGTGGCGACGTTTCGATCAACTCCTTTTTTTATCATAAGTGCCACATGCCAGGGCCAGTCTCCAGCTAGAGATTCAGTTCTGACTGATATCAGTTCTGTGCGGTCGAGTGATCTCCTTCCGCATACATGTGCGTAGTGTGAACCACTGAATTCATTAGTAACATTTAACGAT
Organism: Laothoe populi; assembly: GCA_905220505.1. Classification (NCBI taxonomy): domain Eukaryota; kingdom Metazoa; phylum Arthropoda; class Insecta; order Lepidoptera; family Sphingidae; genus Laothoe; species Laothoe populi. The sequence continues at coordinate 6,104,204 of HG992154.1, forward strand.
TTTATTGTGTACGATGCCTGTAAATAAGTTCATAATTTTTGATGAGTGATTTCAAGTGTCCATACATATACACTCACGCCTGTAATCCTCAAAGGCAGTACACCCACTTTTTGCTGAATTTATTACGGTCCCATAATGTGGTAGGGGGCGATCCTATCCCATTAGTCATACCGGGAACAATTCCAGACTCCGGGCTGATATTGAGTTTTTTTAAATAGAAAAACCTAGTATCACTTTACCCGACCCGGATATCGGGGATCGAACCCGAGACCGTAGACAGCAGTCGTAACGCATGCCCAATTACAACTACGCCGCGCAGTTTCAATCCGTGACCAGACTGAAAATTTATACAAAATAGGACTTTGAGTTACTCCTAATTTTTTTAATTATGCAGGCCACCTCTACAATTTCTCTTTTCCTTAAACTAGTTCGGACTATTACCAAGATTTAAAACAAAGCCCAATCTCAGGTGTTTCTTTTTTTAGTGCCTCGATAGGCAGACGAGCAGACGGGCCACCTGATGGTAAGTAGTCACCGCCGTCCATAGACTTCTGCAATGCCAGGGCACAGCAAAACCGCTGCCTACCGTAATATTGATGAAATTACGACATTTATTTTTTATTATAGTTTTCACTAATACACATGTCGGGTGAAAGAAAATGAATTAAAAGTAAAAATAGTGTGTTATATTACAAGTCACAATTTTCTTCAACGATTCTGTTTCGGAATGTATAGACGTATTGTCAAATAATGTGGTTTTATGACGTATATATACATAGTACATACACAATATTTTGTCAATATTTGATACCTACTGTAATACCATATTATTTTTATCGCAGAAAATTTAAGTATCTACTTTCATTATATGTTCGTATATAAAGAAAAATGAATTATACCTTTATAGCATCGTTACAAAGAGTCACGTTATTCAATTTAAAATGAGACACGGTAGGTGTATCATCTTCACCCGCAGTCTCATTTTGTATTTGTATGTAGAATATATACCGTTGATGTACTGGACCGCTTGGTCTTATAACGAAATGTCGCCAAGTGCTTCTTTTTACCAAGAAACTGGTGTTTTGTGATGCCTGAAACACAAGTTCCTTGATTTACTTTTGTGGAGTTTACAATTGTTAATTATCGCTTGATTTAACGGCGAAGGAAAACATCGCGAGGAAACCTGCATACCTGAGAATTCTGATGAGAATTTCGAAGGTATGTGAAGTCTATCAAATCGTGTTAGGTTAGCGTGGTGGACAATGGGCTAATCCCTCTCATTAGTAGAGGAGGCCCGTGCCCAGCAGTGGGACAATGTTAAATACAGGACTAGTATTTAATTATAAAAGACTTAGTATAATATGTACCAAATGACATTTGTAAAGTATAGTACGGGCCCTCTCTACTATTGAAAGAGTCAGGGGACTCAGTCCACCACACTGGCATAATGCAGTTTGGTGGATCTTACATACCATAAAAATTCTTATGAGAAAATCAGGTATGCAGGTTTCCTTGCGATGATTTCCTTCACGGTTAAAGCAAGCCACAGCTGACTACGAATACACGAACTCTAGAAAAGTCAGAGGTGTATGTCAATTATGCTAGTTTCGAACCCACGACTTTCGTCTTGACAGTCCGTACTACCTCTCACTCGACTATCGCTGTTTTTGTAAATAGTAAATAATATATTTTTTTTATTTAATATCAATAGCAGCGATAGCCTAGTTGGTTGCGGTACGGACTGTCAAGATGAAAGTCGTATGTTCGAAACCCAAGTGGCATACACCTCTGACTTTTCTTAAGTTATGTGTGTATTAAATGTTAATTATCGCTTGCTTTAACGGTGAAGGAAAACATCGTGAGGAAACCTGCATATCTGAGAAATCTTATACGAATTTCGAAGGTATGTGAAGTCTACCAACCCGCATTAGGCCAGCGTGGTGGACTAATGTCTAACCCCTCTCACTAGTAGAGGAGGCCCGTGCCCAGCAGTGGGACAATGTTTAATACAGGGCTAGTATTATTATTTATTTAATATCAAGCAATTTAGAATTTTAATTTAAGATTTTTTTACTTTAAGCACTTACCGCGTATATCACAACTTCTTTATCGAAATAAATCTCCATTTCAGCTTCTATCACGTTTGTGTACAATCCAAAATTCACAATGCCTATCCAAAACTTATCAGCTACTTTATCAAAATAAATAATTCCTAGTCCACACGGGTCGTATCTTGTCAAGGCTTCCCCCTTCAGAGACATAGTCTTCACGTCCATCAAGAATAATAAACATAGAAAATATTTTATGTATTGTAATTCCATATTTAATTTTTTACGCAATAAATTAAATTCGTCACAAATAATAACACAACTATATCTCGTAAAAATACCAGAAGTTTTAAACAAAAACAATTAATACGAGTAATGTTATCGCAGAATTATGTAGAGCATGTTCCGAAATGTTACTCACGTCTTGTTCAATGGAAAACTAAACGGCTCTTTTAAGCGAAAGTTTCAGTGAATCATAAAAGACAATATGTATTACAGCACATACTCTTTTGTCGAACTGTTTAAATAAAAATGCACCTTTTGGGGTCATGTAACAACTTCCATAAAACCTTTTTACCGTGGATATATGGACAAGTAGGCAAATATTATAAGATTGCGAGAACAGCTTATTGCAGACAGTTAATGTCTATTTGGAATTACCTGAAGATATTCAAATCTATAAAAAATATGTATAAGAAATTCAAGTTAGTATCTTTCTAGGTATTTATTTTAAACATTTCACAGCGAAATACGTAGTATTCTTATTAGTAAAACAATACTACGATATAATATACATAAAACATAATACAAATTTATATTTAACTGGCTATTGCCCGCGGATCTTCCTGCGTAGATGTTATTTTTATTAACCGACTTCAAAAAAGGAGGAGTTTAACAATTCGTCGGAATCTTTTTTTTTATGTATGTTACCCGATTACTCGAAGACGCCAGGACTGATTCGAGAAATTCTTTTTTGTTTAAAAGGGTATACTTCTCTGGTGGTCCTATTGGCACCAAGTCAGGATCTGATGTTGGGATCTCAGAAAAATCAAAGGGTACCCTCAAATTTTATAGTGACGCATAATTTGTTTTTTATTGAAGTCGGTGTACTTTTTATGAATTAAAAAACTTTTACTTATTGGGAGAAAAAGAATTCAATCCAAGAAGTTGGGAATTGAGTTGTGACGCACAAAGGTGCGTGTACCGAAAAGTGTACGGTATTCTTCGCTAATAATTTATTACCGTAAATAAAAAGGATGTGTTAATTAGTCCAGTATTACATGAATTAGTCAGTTGTGTAACAAAGAGTTTATTGACTACATAAACAAAGCATGAGCAGCTGTGATTGTCGCCACACTAACCCAAACGCTACGCGCAAATATTTACACATGTTACAGGTGTGCCATAATCGTTGATTATGTATCACAAAGGCGTTAGAGAAAGTGGTTACTCAAATCTATTTGATTTTATGACTGTTTGCGGCACAGACTATTTGAGACAAATACTCTTTTCGGGCTGACGTAGAAGCTGATTAAAGAATTTTTTGTAGAGATAACTGTCATTTGTCCCTTCCAAACGTGAATGTAAAGATTTTTTTAAATATCAATACATAAGATCATGTCTGCATATGTTACTTGTTAAATATTTTCCGTGTACAAAAGGAAACATGCTGTTTATAACAATAATAAGATACCGACCTATCTATATGTAGTTGACCCGGAATTCTTTGAAAACATGTCATTGTGGTGTTTACCCAAGTATATTGCGTTTTCAAACTGTACAAATTCTTTCGTAGACATCTTTTATATAGTTTTTGTATAAAAATATTGCGTTTTACTTTACACATATAAGATAATTTTATTAGTAAATTATTATTTATATCGCTATTGATATATTAACGTCTACCCTTTTAGGTATACAACCGTGAGCATCTTACAGAAATATTATACATACAATTACATACATACATACGCACTCAAGCCTATAATCCCCGAAGCGGTAGGCAGAGGTGTAACCAGTACACCCACGTTTCGCCAAAGTTATCACCGTCCTATGATGCGACATTATAGTCTCTGGACTACTGAATACTGAGTACTTCTGGACGGAAAAACCCAATATCACTTTTACCCGACCCGGAGATCGAACCCAAGCCTTCAGCACAACAGTCGTACCGCATACGCAATTTCATACAAATAGTCCTCCTCATCGATGACGGTGACCTTAATCATACAATATAGAAATAAATACAATTTGAATATTAACTACTAATTCCTAGCATGAGCTCTCTGTGCCTCGCTAGGTCAAACTTATTTTTAAAAATTCTATCACAAGGCTGGCAATAGAGTTCACCTGTGGTGTTATATGAGTATGTACAGGAGGGCTTAGGTCTTTCTTTACGAATTTGAAGAAATTACAACTGCACCACAATTACAATTTTGTCGGGAGTATAGAGTTGGCTCTAGAGCCGTTTTACGGTCTTTTTCGGCCTGTACTCTGACATTACCCTCGACCGCCTCTACACCTTCTTGCCCCATGGTGTAATGTGAAGAAGCAGGCTGGCATGATTGTGTGGAGTAGCGAGTGATCAGGTGCAGTGTGGTCACTTTGTTGTGCCAGGATAAATAAAAATAAATAATACAGAAATAGGTAATATAATAATTAATTTATAAAGTAACAATATGTGAAAAAGCAAGACAGATCTCCTTGTGCTTTTTGTTTTTCATCATAGGCAATAATTATACACATCAAATTTTACAAAACGACTAAAGTTCATACCAAAGCACCAGGGGTTGACAGTCAAAGCATTCCACGCGAACCAATGCAGAGGTAAAATTAACGAAATATTTTTAAGGATTAGAAGTATGTGGAAAATTTCCCCTTCATAACGCTTTTACAATGTATTGCACCTTACAGAATTATGTTTAACAAAGAGATTTGCAACCCAATATTTCAATACTGATTTGAGACATCAAAGCATTCTAACTTGCTAAGATATGTGATCATAAAATGAATAAATCTTGATTTACAATTTGAAATATATAATATTTACTTGTAACTTTTCAAATGTTATCATTTCTTCAATTCATGCACAAATATTGTGCTTATGTATTTTAATTAAATCTGTAATTTTGGGACATGTTTTATCTGATATTATATATCCGGACAATATTTAAAGATATCATTCATTTAAATACGTTATTTCCATAATCCTTTTTGAATTCCAGAAGTATTACAGGTGAAGGTCATGTCACAGAACCTTTGCTTTTATTGGCGTATAAAAACGTAACCTGGCAAAAAAAGATTGGCGAAATGTGTAAGAGATGAGAAATGTGTCAGAGTACTGATTACACCTCTGCCTGCACCTTCGGGGGTTACAGGCATAAGTGCATTTATCCCTAAGTTCAGTTCTGAATTCATCTTTGGAAGTAGGAATCGACGTTTTAGATTCCAAATTGTAGAGTCCATTAGTATATTAATAAAACTCATCAACATCAGAATGTGTGTCCATCAATCATTTACGAAATCAAACAATTCAGATCGCTAAGCTAGATCAATTACACGCGAGTTCAGTATTAAATGACGACCTAGTTAGCTAAATAGTGTAAATATACGGTATAATTCCAGCGTTTGTATTCCCTTTATGTTGTAAGACGACATTAATTAAGATCATTTGTAAATAAATACACCCAACAGTCTTACATACAATCTGAACTCCATTAAGTTGCGAGCGTTGTGTCGTGGAACTACGAGAAACTTACGCTCTCATAATATCCATACCCAGTGAATATTATAGAGAAACATTTGCTTCTTTGCGGAGATTGATTGACTAACATTCTAACACCTGTTAAGATGGTGTTAATCGTTTGAGATCCTCTTATCTAACCAATTCATCACAATATAAGTAACTGTAGACAGTCTAATGAGTAAAAGTTGTTTTATTCATAAAAATTACCCCGACTTCAATAAAAAAACAAATTATGCGTCACTATAAAATTTGAGGGTTGCCCTTGATTTTTCTGAGGTCCCATCATCAGATCCTGACTTGATGCCAATGAGACCTTGGAAGTATACCCTTTGAAACTAAATAATAAATTCTCGAATCGGTCCAGGCGTCTTCGAGTAATCGGGGAACATACATAAAAAAAGATTACGACGAATTGTTAACCTCCTCCTTTCTTTAAAATCGGTTAATAATTGAGAAAGGTTTCAATATTTAGGCATAAAATACTCATCTCGTTAGGTTTTATACTACATTCAGGCTATTATTCACGTTATCCTGTTGTGCTTTGTATTTCTTTAGAGGCAAACGCTCTCAAAGCGAGCACACTGGCCTGTAAAATGTTCCGTGCAACACAGTATAATCCAATTGTATGTTGCATTTTTAATTGTGCATTTTGTTTTGTGTTTGTTTTATAGTACGAAGTGTTTACGGATTCTTTGAAATGTTGAATATATTTCTTTATAATAATGTTTTTAATTGTGTAACGTAATTTATTTCAAGTATGGGATATTTGCCATCAAAGTCCACTTTTATTTATATCCTTGACCTGCTCAGGAGATATCTGTTTGATTATAAGAGTAAAGACATACAAATAATTCCAAATGTTTCTTCCATCCAGGCCTATCATCATCATGATCCAAAATCTTACCAATCTTCCTTAACGTATCAGCCATATCCCTGATGCCATTTGGAGTGGTAGTGAGTAGGCCGGCTCGACCGGGTTAATTATGATTCACAAAAACGTAAAATAGCAGCTTACTATGAACATTTGTTATTAATTAATATTGCAACAACAACAAAATATAAAACTATTTAATTATTCCCAACGTAAAATAAAAGCTCACAAACTTACCTACTTTTATGGTAACCTTGAAATAAAAAAAACATATTAAAATTCCTGAATATCTTTTACATATTCGCTAATGAATCCTACTAATATTATAAATGCGAAAGTTTGGATGGATGGATGTTTGTTACTCAATCACGCTACTACGGCTGGACGGATCTGGATGAAATTTGGCACAGAGATAGATTATAGTCTGGAATAGCACATAGGCTACTTTCTATCCCGGAAAAATTTACAGTTCCCGTGGGATAGTTTAGTTATTCACGGAGCAAGGGATAGACATGATTTTTCCATAGTGGTAGTTTAGGGATCAGAAAATGACATAGGCCACTTTTTATCCCAAAAAAATGCACGCATCCTATGGGATAGCAAAATAAAGAAAGGTAATAGCTTAAGATGCCTCCATGGATTGTATACCTTTCCTTCCAAAAATAACATCCACGCGGGCGGAGCCGCGAGCAACATCTAGTTTTATCATATAAGCAGGTATTAAACGCTGTGCCTATTTTTACGCTATTCCAGTTTATTTTGTTGGTTAGTTTTATTTAGGATACCATCGTATGCTATTCAAAACATCCATTCAATGAGCAATATCAATTATACACAGATAATAATTTACCGTTGCAGAAACGAGACGATCCCCCTTAAATTTAGATCCACGCTTTATTTAATCCCCGTTTCATTTTAAATTACGAATATTTATTGCCGGCAATGCAAAACTGTAAGCTTACTTCTCCGTTCTACCGAAGACAAACGATTTTGTACGTTCCTTACTTTCTTACATGACAAAGGCAAAAGTTTTCCGAGACGACGTCTCAGAAATATTCCGGTTGTATAAACTTTAATCTTAAAGTCGGCTTCAGATTGCGATCTTTTCTTCCATTACACTAGTGTTTATTTAATGTTAATGAAATTATAGTACTATAAGAAACAATTCCTTGTCAAGATGTACCAAATACCAATTAGTCACCAAATACCAAGTGCGCACGGACAGCATAACGCTGTAGACAGTCCCAGAACGGACGGTAGTGTGGCGCGCTCGAGAGTCGTCTTTTAAAGCAACTCTTCACCCCACTCAGTTGGTAATTATCGCCAATCTACCCACGGATATTTATGGAATACCCTCGACATGTCTAATAAATAAGTCGTACCCTCAGAATCTACCCACACATATTTACAAAATACTTAACAACTAATTTATCTCTAACTCTAGTGTTTAGTTAATGTTAATGTAATTATAGTGCATATATATGCTTGTAATTCCTAAAGGGTAGACAAAGGTGTAACCAGTACAACCACATTTTGCAGAGATTATTACTGTCCCATGATATGATAGGGGGCTTATCTCTATACCAGGCACAATTCTAGAAACCCGGCTGATGCTAAGTATTTTATGATAGAAAAACCTAATGTGATATTAGTTATTTCTATCATTATTATTTTGCCCGACCCAGGATTCGAACCCGAAACCTCAGCGTAACATTGGTACCGCGTACGCAATTATACATGCGTCACCGAGGCAGTTAGTGAAAAGTGACTGCCTCGGTGGCGCAGTTGTAATTGCGCATACGTTACGACTGCTGCTGTGCTGAGGTCTCGGGTTTGATCCCAGGGTCGGGTAAAGTGATATTGGGTTTTTCTATCTTGAAATTCTCAATATTAGCCCGGAGTCTGGAAACAGTGCCCGGTATGGCGATAGGCTCGCCCCCTATCACGTTATGGGACCGAAATTCAGCGAAAAGTGGGTGTACTGGTTACACCTCTGCCTACCCCTTCAGGGATTACAGGCGTGAGTGTCTGTGTGTGAATATTTTATATGGACAACAATGTTCATTCGACTTCTATAATTCTAATAATTGCTGATTGCAACATTATAGCAGCAATTATGTTTCAGTCGTTAACCTTACACGTCATAAATAAGAACGAACAAAACATAAATAAAATGTTATAAGTGCCATCCAATCAACTAGACACTACTTTAATGAAATAATAATCCAATAATAGGAAGTCGAAACCCTTCCGGCGAAGATATAAGTCTCAATAAGCGCAGCGAAACGATACTGTCATAGAACTATGAAGACTGGATGCGATGCATTGTAATATTTTTGTTTTCTTTTAGTGCCTCGATAGGCAGGCGAGCAGACGGGCCACCCGATGGTAAGTAGTCACTGCCCATAGACTTCTGCAAAAAAAAACTTCTAAAAATGTTTTTATTTTCTAAGAAATCTTATTGGTAATTAATACTTAGGTCAATAATTTGAGATTCATATTTCTTTGAGAAAATATGACATCTTTTATGTTAAAATAGACTTATTTGCGTAAAATTAGAAATTACTTAAATACGATTAAATTTTGGGATGATTTTTGTAAATAACTACAATAAACATGTGTGTACAATAAACTAACATAAATATGTGTGGATAAAATGCTACTGTATTTTTAATTCTAAATATACAATTATTAGAACTGTTTTAATGTCAGTTATAATTATATGAAAGACTAGCTGTTGCTCGCGGCTCCGCCCGCGTGGAGGTCATGTTTGAGACAAAAAGTACACTACAAAATACCAATTTTCATGCATTTAACTTAAAAAATAAAGGATTTTCATACAAACTTTCTTACCCTATTTAACCCCCTTAGGGGTGGAATTTCCAAAAACCCTGAAATATGTATTTTTAATTTTTAACTGTAAGGCCAAATACCAAATTTCATGCGTTTAACTGCAAAAATGACAGATTTTCATAGAAACTTTCTTCCCCTATTTTACCCCCTTCGGGGTGGAATTTCCAAAAATCCTGAAATATGTATTTTTTATTTTTGACTAAAAGGCCAAATACTAATTTTCATAAACTTAACTTAAAAAATGACGGATTTTCATACAATCTATAATCCCCTATTTTACCCCCTTAGGGGTGGTATTTCCAAAAACCCTTCCTTAGTGGATGCCTACGTCATAAAAGGTACCTACTGTCAAAATTTCAAGTCTCTAACCCCAGCCGTTTTGGCTGTGCGTTGATCGATCAGTCAGTCAGTCAGTCAGTCAGTCAGTCAGTCAGTTTCTTCTTTTATATATACAGACAATATTACGAAACACCTCAATAATACGAAATAATTTTAATTACAATGGTAAGTTATAATAAAATTAAAATTAAATTAATAAAATTATAAGTGACTTCAATCGTATAAAATAATAGTCATAAGTTATGAAATTACAATTAATTCGAATACTTTGAAAACACAAAGACAAAACATATCTTATATTCATGACCTAAAGAGTCATCATCACTTAATTTTACTATCGTTCTTTGCCACAACGCAATCACACTAATAGAATTTTACGATGCCGTTTCCATAACAGATTTATGTTCAACCATGTGTCAATTAACTGGAGGCGTCGGGAAAGTCCTTAATAGGCACTTTATGTGTTCTAATACGCTCTTACAGCTGGAATACAGGCGGCGCAGTGTTTAATAGATCTTAATTGACGCGGTTGACAACACACCAATGTTTGAGTGTGACTGATGCGAATGCTTACTGCGTAATTGGTGAGTATCGTGTTTGCGTTTGGATTTTGTTGTTTTTGGTCGTTCAGTTGTTTGTGATATTTGCTTTCTATGTATAACTAGATGTTTCCTGCGGATCCGCCCGCGTGGTGCTTATTTTTGGAAGAATGCTATACAATGCATGGAGGCATATTAAGCTATAACACCTTTCTATATTTTGATATTCCATAGGAAGCGTGCATTTTTCCGGGAAAAATGGGGCCTATGTCATTTTCTGATCTCTAAAACTGCCACTGTGCCAAAAATCATGTCAATCACTTGCTTTGTAAAAACCACACTATCCCACGAGAATAGTACATTTTTCAAGAATAAAAAGTAGCGCATGTGCTATTCCAGACTATAATCTATCTCTGTGCCAAATTTCAATCAGATCCGTCCAGCCGTTGTAGCGTGATTGAGTAACAAACATCCATCCATCCAAACATTCTCATTTATAATATTAGTAGGATTACTGCGGGGTCCCAGGTTTATACGGTTTTGATCTGCGCTAAAAAATCAAAATTCAAAACCATTTGTTTTAAGCCAGATATGTCTAATAGTATGTTAGTGTGCCTCAGGCATCAGCCTGTATATGTATTTGATGATAGTTTGTTGTTTACTAATTTTAATATAATTATACAAAATTGAATATATTTTGTTACCTCCGTTAACTCCTAAACTAGGCAACGGATTTTGAAACGGTTATCACCATCATGTAGTTTTTTTCCGGAAGGTTTATATGTTTAGTACGTCCTAATTACAATTTCCTATGTGTAATTAATAAAGATATTTTGGAACAAATTCGCCAAAAAATTTACTATCATGGCTTATTCTACCATAAGATATACACAGTCAGGTCATAAGTATTGTCACACAGTAAAAACTTTTATTTTAGAATGCTGGCCACAAAAAAGTTTATTGAATTCGAATTTCAAATTGTTCATGAAAATAAAAATGTATACTTTTTAGAATTTTACTCATTTTTAAATATGGAGTGGACGCTTAAAGAAGACCGTGTTGCAGTAATTGCGTTGCATCGTTGCGGTTACGCGCCAATTCAAATTTTTGACATACTGAAAAATTTTAATATAACCATAAGATTCGTTTATCGTACCATCAAACGATACAATGAAGACTCTAGTATAGATGACAGGTCAAGAAGTGGTCGCCCTCGGTCTGTTAGGACTCCAGCAGTGATAAAAGCTGTGAAGGCGCGAATTCAAAGAAATCCCAAACGTAAGCAGAAACTGTTGGCCCTTCAGATGGGGTTAAGCAGAACCACGGTGAAAAGGGTGTTAAATGAAGACTTAGGGCTTCGGGCATATCGAAGAAAAACAGGACATCGTTTGAATGCTCGTCTAATGGACCTGAGAGTGAAGAGATGCCGCGCTTTGTTGAAGCGGTACGCGGGAAAAAAATATCGGGAAATTCTTTTTTCAGATGAAAAAATTTTTACCGTAGAAGAGAGCTACAACAAACAAAATGATAAGGTGTACGCACACAGTCGTGAAGAAGCGAGCAACCGTATTCCGCGTGTCCAACGAGGTCATTTTCCATCCTCGCTCATGGTATGGTTGGGAGTTTCTTATTGGGGCTTAACAGAGGTACATTTTTGTGAGAAAGGTGTAAAAACGAATGCAGTTGTGTATCAAAATACAGTCCTGACGAACCTTGTGGAACCTGTTTCTCATACCATGTTCAATAACAGGCACTGGGTATTCCAACAAGATTCGGCGACAGCTCATAGAGCGAAGAGCACACAAGACTGGCTGGCGGCGCGTGAAATCGCCTTCATCCGACACGAAGACTGGCCCTCCTCCAGTCCAGATTTGAATCCGTTAGATTACAAGATATGGCAACACTTGGAGGAAAAGGCGTGCTCAAAGCCTCATCCCAATTTGAAGTCACTCAAGACATCCTTGATTAAGGCAGCCGCCGATATTGACATGGACCTCGTTCGTGCTGCGATAGACAACTGGCCGCGCAGATTGAAGGCCTGTATTCAAAATCACGGAGGTAATTTTGAATAAACTTTAGTGTCATAAGAATCTATGTTTTGTTAAGTTCATTTTGGTATATAAATGGTTACATAATGAATATACTTGTTTCAATTATTTTATATTAAACATGTGACAGAATTTATGACCTGACTAGGTACATCATTATTACTTTTTAAATAAAAATTAAACCGCCTTCAAAAAAACCCAGACACAACTAAAAAGCAAAAAATAATTGGTTACATTTAAATCAATTAGTTATATGCAATTTAAATCAATTATTTTTGGAGTCGGTGCCGGTGTTGTTTTCTTTACTTTTAGATTTATAAAAACCAAGTCTGGATCTATTTTATATTTTTTTGTATGCCTGATTATTCTGTTTTTTCCATGTTTTGGCTGGCACCGACTCCAAATAATTGATTTAAATTGCATATAACTAATTGATTTAAATGTAACCAATTATTTTTTGCTTTTTAGTTGTGTCTGGGTTTTTTTGAAGGCGGTTTAATTTTTATTTAAAAAGTAATAATTTATTTTTTGCTTTTTAGTGGTAAATTATATAAAATTGGTTAAAAGCTGCTGAAGATATTAGAATTTACGTGTATTTTAATTTTATCACCCCCCTCCCTCACCCCCACCCCTTTTACCCTCTCTCACTGAAACTTAACTTTTATAATGAACGTAATGCAAAAAGAACCACTGGAATACTACTTAATTTTAAGGAGTTACCCTCTCCAGCTCCGAAGATATTCATCAGATCTTCACCATATTTTTATGGGACCAAATGACAAGCACCAGCTTTCAATCAAAGAAAGAATGGTCGAAATCGGTTCACACAGTACAGAGAAACGAGGTAACAAACATAAAAAAAAAAAAAGCAACATACAGTCGAATTGAGAACCTCCTCCTTTTTTTGAAGTCGGTTAAAAATAATGTAGTAAAGAACTGAAGTTCTTCAAAATCCTAGCGAACACGCCACTGATTCAACCTGATCTACCAAGAAAACATGAGATCAAGGGTCCCGTTGAGCTCAATGATAAAGATCCTTGCGTCATCTCACAGTATCCACTACTAGGCACATCTAGAATAATGACAGATGCTTCCATGTATTTTATACCTTTTCTCCCAAAAATAATACCTAAGCGGGCGGAGCCGCGGGCAACAGCTAAACTATTAAGACCATTTAAAAAGATATTATATATGTATGGCATGAGTACAGCAAGATTAAATACATACATATAATTTTCATTTAATTTCCATCACATTTTAATAACTCTCTGATTGCCTCGGTGGCGCAGTTGTAATTACGCATGCGTTTATGCTGTGCTGAGGTCTCGGGTTCGATCTCCAGGTGGGTGAAAGTGATATTGGGTTTTTCTCTTTAGAAATACACAGTATCAGAGCCCGGAGTCTGGAATTATGCCCGGTATAGCGATAGACTCGACTCCATCACATTATGGGACCGTAACCGCCCTGAATCTAAATAATGTATAGTATTTCATGGATTCAATAAATATTAGATTTTGAATAAATCCGGCGAAACGTGGGTGTACTGGTTACATCTCTGCCTACCCCTTCGGGGATTACAGGTGTTAGTGTATATATGTGTACATATTAATATAATAACAAAAAGACATATCGTCAATATAGATATATGACAATCCGGCGTACTATTACTATACTTATGTATTAGACACGTCAAAAACTAAATACTAATTTCAATTCTTTCATAAGCGTCCAATTGATCGGAAAGCTGTAATTGTAGTCACTATTTCAATACTTTAGTTTATGCAAACAAATACACGCGATGTAAATAGACAAAGGGTGGCCACTCGGCCGGCAATTTGTTATTTATTGTCAATTTGCGTTCCAGACTGCGACCCGTTCGTTAGTGGCGGTCCAGTAATAAACTTATTAAAAACGCTGCCACTCACACCATAGTGTAAAATGGTTCAATTATATTATTGATGTCTTTTTATACAGCTGAATGGCGATACGAGCAAGTTGCTTGATGGTGAGCGTAACGCCCGTCTATATATCATCACTAAGAACTTTGAATTACACATTGAAATTACAAATGTGTATTATTCAAAAATTAAATAGAAATGTTTAACATAAACGTCAACTTTTGGCAGAGAACTTGAAGCAAGTCCTGAGTATGCAAATTATTTCAATGAACAACCCTATGGGGTATATAGCACACTAGATGTTGCCCGCGACTCAGCCCGCGTAAACTTCATTATTGGATGAAAAGGTATACAATCCATGGAGGCATCATAAGCTATTACACCTTTGTATATTTTGCTATCCCATAGGAAGCGTGCATTTTGCCGGTATAAAAGTAGCCTATGCAATATACTATGCAAAAAAACATATTGATCCCTTGCTCTGTGAAAAACCAAACTATCCCACGGAAACTGTATATTTTTCTGGTAAAGAAAGTAGCTACCGCTGTGCCAAATTTCAACTAGATCCGTCCAGCCGTTGTAGCTTGATTGAGTAACAAACATCCATCCATCCAAACATTCCCATTTATAATATTAGTAGGAATGTATAAAACCCTCGCACACACGTACCCTTACGCATCCATACTAACAGACTAGAATTCCTGTATTGGTTTTTGTCAAGTCAGTTTTCTTTCTTTTTTAAGGAATCTGATTTATTTTTTAATTATTTTCTTTTTCTTTCTTTCTAAGATTATTTGGTGCTATTTATATTTGTACCATTAGGTACAGTGTAGAATGAAAAAAAGTAATGTCAATTACTATAAATTATTTATTTTTCATTCTGGCACGGCAACTTAACCGGTAAGTACAGTGCCGTCCAGTTAGAGTATCAAGTAGCAAAAGACCAATCTATCTCTCGCTACTCAAAGGACCAAATATTATTAACTTACCAGTATGTATACATATATATGTATAGATATAATACATATAATTACTTTGAAACTATAATCACAATATAAATATTTATAAAGCTACGTACATCACTCAAACTGTGTTTGAAAATGTTATCTTCGTAATATGACGCGTCTGTTAGAATATTAAAGCGTCTTTGATGTCTAGGACACTTAATTAAACCTAAGTACTAAAGTCTTGCTAACATATATACATTTATTAGCATCTAGATAGATTGACAAGCATTTTCTTTATGAAATGGCTGACGCACTAGAAGTAATTTCAATTCAAAATGAATCTTACTAATATTATAAATGCAAATATTTGGATGGATGGATTGATGTTTGTTACTGAATCACGCTGCAACGGCTGGACGGATCTGGTTGAAATGTACAGTTCCCGTGGGATAGTTTAGTTTTTTACAGAAGAAGGAATCGACATAATTTTTGCATAATGGAGTTTAGGGATTCGACAATGACATAAGCTATTTTTTTGTCCGAAAAAATGCACGCTTCCTACGGGATAGCATAATATATAAAGGTGTAATAGCTTAAGAGCCTCCATGGATTGTATACCTTTTCTTCCAAAAATAACATTCACGCGGGCAACATCTAGTGTTCTATAAATATCCCGAGATGTATGAAGGAGCTTTTTCTTGAGGCTCGGTTCTCATATAAATTTTGTTTTATTAGATTTATTTAAGTAGCATATACAAGGTTTTGCAGACAGAGAGGTGATACTAATATAAGCTCCACGTATGGATATTTAATTTATTCAGAAATGTATTATTAACTAATATAAAAAGCTAATCAACAGGCCGGCATGATTGCGGCGAGTAGCATGGGATAGCTGTCTCTCGCTACTTGATACTGCACGATGCTGGGCATACCACCAGTCTATTAAAAATCTACTTATTGTTGACATCTGACATAAACCATAGATAGTCGAGCGGGGAATGAAATAAATTGCGGAGACGAAAGCCACCAGTCTGAAGCTAATGCAGATGGCATACACGTGAGGAAACCTGCATATCTAAATAAGAATTTCCAAGGCATGTGTAGTCTACAGCTAGGCCCACCTGATGGACTACGGCCTACCCCCTCTATTAGTTAATTGGCGTTCAGTATTAGGTACCTATACTGTTTTCACATTCGAATTTCAAAAACCGATTATCAAAGCGCTAAAGTTCGTGTCGACTTCGAAATCAGCGGATCGGTGTGACAGAATCCAACACGCATACGTACTGCATGTTTATTATTCGCCTGCTCCTAACCTGCCTGTGAAATTATAGGGCCCTTGTCCTATAAAGAGCCTGCACCGGTGTTAAAGGCACTCGTTCTATTTGTTACTACTATTATGATAATAAAAACTTGAATGAATTATACACACAGGTTACTTGCCTTGCCTTATGAACATGTTTTTTAGTCTTTATTCGTGGTGCAAACTAGATTTTTAAATCATATCATACAGATGGGCATGAGCCTTATTCTTTTACGGTGGCCTAATGCAGATTGATTTCAAATACCAGTGACATGCTTATTGGTATTACCATACAAGTTTCCTTACGATTTTGTTCTTTATACAAGATTAAAAGACGTGATAATCAAACAATGGATACATATAACTTAAAAAAGTAGATTAGAATCGACATACATACCTAGTCAGGTCATAAATTATGTCACATGTTTAATATAAAATAATTGAAACAAGTTTATTCATTATGTAACCATTTATATACCAAAATGAACTAAACAAAACATAGATTCTTATGACACTAAAGTTTATTCAAAATGACCTCCGTGATTTTGAATACAGGCTTTCAATCTGCGCGGCCAGTTGTCTATCGCAGCACGAACGAGGTCCATGTCAATATCGGCGGCTGCCTTAATCAAGGATGTCTTGAGTGAATCCAAATTGGGATGAGGCTTTGAGCACGCCTTTTCCTCCAAGTGTTGCCATATCTTGTAATCTAACGGATTCAAATCTGGACTGGAGGAGGGCCAGTCTTCGTGCCGGATGAAGTAGATTTCACGCGCCTCCAGCCAGTCTTGTGTGCTCTTCGCTCTATGAGCTGGCGCCGAATCTTGTTGGAATACCCAGTGCCTGTTATTGAACATGGTATGAGAAACAGGTTCCACAAGGTTCGTCAGGACTGTATTTTGATACACAACTGCATTCGTTTTTACACCTTTTTTCACAAAAATGTACCTCTGTAAAACCCCAATAAGAAACTCCCAACCATACCATGAGCGAGGATGGAAAATGACCTCGTTGGACACGCGGAATACGGTTGCTCGCTTCTTCAGTACTGTGTGCGTACACCTTATCATTTTGTTTGTTGTAGCTCTCTTCTACGGTAAAATTTTTTTCATCTGAAAAAAGAATTTCCCGATATTTTTTTCCCGCGTACCGCTTCAACAAAGCGCGGCATCTCTTCAGTCTCAGGTCCATTAGACGAGCATTCAAACGATGTGCTGTTTTTCTTCGATATGCCCGAAGCCCTAAGTCTTCATTTAACACGCTTTTCACCGTGGTTCTGCTTAACCCCATCTGAAGGGCCAACAGTTTCTGCTTACGTTTGGGATTTCTTTGAATTCGCGCCTTCACAGCTTTTATCACTGCTGGAGTCCTAACAGACCGAGGGCGACCACTTCTTGACCTGTCATCTACACTAGAGTCTTCATTGTATCGTTTGATGGTACGATAAACGAATCTTTTGGTTATATTAAAATTTTTCAGTATGTCAAAAATTTGAATTGGCGCGTAACCGCAACGATGCAACGCAATTACTGCAACACGGTCTTCTTTAAGCGTCCACTCCATATTTAAAAATGAGTAAAATTCTAAAAAGTATACATTTTTATTTTCATAAACAATTTGAAATTCGAATTCAATAAACTTTTTTGTGGCCAGCATTCTAAAATAAAAGTTTTTACTGTGTGACAATACTTATGACCTGACTGTGTATATGCAATCCCTTCTCACAAAGCGATCGCCGTGTGTCAATAGGGAGAAAAAAATATATAATAAAAATTACTACTATTTTAAATGGTCCACATCATTTTATGGACATGAGAGGCTTAGACAGTAAACTGTTCTGCGTGTATTTAACTTATATATCTCTAATAGGCTAGTTGACTGTTTTTAGGAAACCGTTTTATTTTATTTTTCATGGTCTATATTATTAAAATATTATCACTAATAAACATAAAACATAAGTTTTCAAGATTTAATTTGCATTTTTATAAACCAACTTTATTTTTCCCACCAAAACGCTACCAACTGTCGTGGCCTCTCGTGTGACCTCAGCGTTTTAAATGTTTCGAGCGGTGACGTCATGCATGACTCACGGGTGTTTCATATCACGTGACAAAATGCTTTATTTTTGCATATTTGTTTCTTGAAAATATTGAGAAATCACATATAAATTAACAAATAGGTTTAATTTTCGATGTTTTTAGACTAAAATCTTTTATAAACTAAATTCTATCAGGTGTTCACTTACTGTCAACTACCCTATTTACGGTGAAACAATTAACCTAATAATTCATGTCACAATAAATGAATAATGATAGTGACTATTGAGAAGCTAGTTTATCACAAGAATAATAAATAAACCTAGAAATATCTAGTGCAACAATATAATTAGAGAAGCAACAAGACTTCCGATATATTTGTTTTGATATCCTTAACGTATTATCTGTACAAACATCTTCGTTGTTTAAACGCGAAGTTCCTATTTACAATTGTTTCCTTGAGCGTTTTCAAGAGATTAAACTCACTTGGGTAATATTTTTCAGTCGCTTGAGTTGAAAACTTTTCCTTTGTCGCAGAGTACAGTACGTTCTATCTATTAAAATAATGGGCATGTGTAAACGTTTTTAGGTTATACTTATTCTGGTTTATGGTTATTGTTGATTTTATTGTTAGTTATTGTATAAGATTTTTATAATTTTAGATATTTATGGAATAGGGGAATGTCAGGTGACGTTTTATTTGTGAATATAAATAAGTGAATTAATTATTTCAGACTTGGCTGCGGCCTTTAGAATGGGAAAAATATCGGACATGGCTTCCCCCTTTTAAATGCATAAAACTACAGACATGGCTTCGGCCTTTTGTATAAGTTAAAACCAGAGAAGAAGAAGACTTTGAATTTTAGCCCAGATTTGGAAAAAATAACGACAGACAAGGCTGCATGGCGGAGAACTTTTGCCTTCTTCATAGAATAAAAAAAATGGAATATCATGACGATAGCTTTTAATATTACATTTCGATTTAAGTTTTATTATAGTTCTACGGCTCCGTGCGTAAAACATACATTTTCTAGCCCCTCCTAAAGGTTTGAGTTTTAAAATTTGAATATGTGTTTTATTTGTTATCTTTAAAAGAGTAAATATCAAATTTAAAGTAAATTTTACCATAAGATATTTTCAATACGAACTTTACTCCTTTTTTCCTTTATATTATCACAAAAACCTTAAATATAAATACATAAATGTCACTAGTGGGTTCCGGCAAATGTCGTCCTGCCAAAATCCGCCTTCAGTGTAGACTGAATTTTAATTAATAAAAACTGTTCTCGATAACAGCGCCACCTATCAGATCTATCTTTTAAATTGGACCCATCCATATACACTCACAAAATGTTATCGAAATCGGTTGAGTGGTTTCTGAGTTCATTGCGGACAAGATTATAGGGAAATATTGTAAATTTTCAGTTATTTGTAGTTTAATATCGATTCGGTCTTCGTTATGATACAGAAAAAATAATTTCTAATATACTTTTCTAGAAATACACAATTCTGCAGCGCATGATTTAATTGACCATTCGCTGGTGCTGAGAATTTTCGTATTACATACATATACACTCACGCCTGTAATCCCCGAAGGGGAAGGCAGAGGTGTAACCAGTACACCAACTTTTCGCCAAATGTCGGCCAAATAATGTGATGTCAATGGGGTCGCCCCCTTGAGGCTCGCGCCTATCGCCATACCGGACACAGATTCCAGACTCCGGGCTAATACTGAGGATTTCTAGATAGAAAAACCTAATATCACTTTACCCGACCCACGGATCGAACCCAAGACCTCAGCACAACAGTCGTAACGCATGCGCAATTACAACTGCGCCACCAAGGCATTTTTTGTGTTGTACAAATTAATTACGTTCAATTAAATTAGTCACAGTTATTTAAATGAGTCATATTTTCATCAGTGTTTCACTATCCGAAAAGCAGGTGTTTTTAGTAAAATGTTTAAATTGGATTATGCAATCATTTTGCTTTCATTTTATACTGTATTTTGTAGTCTGTATTATTTAATAAAATAAATAACACCCAACAGTCACATACATAGCCCTGACCCCACACTAAGATACGAGTCTTGTGTTGTGGGTATCCGACATACATCTCTACAGTCCCTTCTGCTCTTTAAGCGATCGCCACAAGGAGAAAAAATAATACATTAAAAATTACCCTTATTATAAATAATCTTTTTAGTTTAAGGACACGAGGGGCTGACATTTAACTGGTATGCGTGTACTAAACTTATCTATCTCGAATTTACGGTGAAATAATTAACTTAAGCATTCATGTCAATTACAATAAATAAATAACACCCAACAGTCACACATATAGCCCGGACCCCACACTAAGATACGAGTCTTGTGTTGTGGGTATCAGGGACTACGAGAGACTTTCGGCCTAACAATACCCAGACCCCGCACACAAATATCTCTCTGTCACACAAACATTTGTCCGGGTGTAGGAATCGAACCCACGGCCTCTCGTTTTCCAGCCGGCTACTCGCTAACTGCGCCACGGAGGCTGTCAATTTTGTTCATAAGACTAAATGATACATGCAAATGACTTTTTATCTTGGACTGGAATTTGACTTTTTAATCTGGAATATTGTCAATTAACCTCATTGTGCCTTTATGTCTGCAAATAAAATATCTTAAATTCCAAACGTTTCGTTAATAAAAAAAAAACATAGGCATTCATGGGGACTATCGACAGAAGTGAAAACTTTGGAATTACTGTGTTCTGTTTTAAAACATCGTCCATGAAGTAGTATTTTTTTTTGTTTATGATTGCTTGTCAATAATTATAGAACTTCATAGACGTGCTTGTGTTAAAAGTAAAACAATCTGAGCGTGACGGTCACACGAGTTCAGTGCTTTTCCCCATTCGAAAAGGTCACAACGTGCCTAAAGAAGTTTTCACTTCAAACACATGCACCGACATGCGAACCGCTCTCTTTAATCGCTGGTTAAAATTAAATTTTAGACTTACTAACGTTGACTTTTCGACGCTCGCCAATAGTTATTTAAGTTCATTATATATGACTTCATTATTTGCTAAAGCAAAAAGATTTTACAATCCCATTCAAGACAACAGTATCAGAAAAGCGATAGAAATAATTTATTTATAGTACTGAATAATGCAACAGCCAGGGCATTGCCGAGCGAAATTAAAAATCGGATCTATTAGGAACTGCAGAGGCGCATGGACACTTTTTTCTCATAAATCTCGTCTGCGGTCAAATCTGGCACATTAATCAGGAGTAGTCTGGCGTATCGAGCTATCCCGGACCAATACCAAGTAGCTCTGTGATTTATTGGCCGCGCGCCGGAAAGGTACCGTCTACCAGGTGTCTGCCGCTGGCAACGCAACTTGGCATGAACGTTCGATATCTTAGAGAAGAAAAATCTGGAAACAGACGAATCTGCTTTATTCGTGAACGCCTGCTGTTTACTGATTTTACACTTCTTTATATTTAACTGTTTTGTTTAAACATTATCCTTTAATATCGATATATGGTTGAACTAACTACATTGTTAATAAATTCTTGCGATATTACTTACATTTAAAATAAGAATGATGTCTCTAAAAGGGATGGGCAGAGATGCAATTAGTACATTTATTGAAATTATTTCCATTCGATGAGTTGATAATTGGCGAACCACGGTTGACCAAATTCCTTCTAGGTTTTGAAGCCAGTATCTTACCTATTCCTCAGCCTATTTTTCTGCCCTGAGACCAATAAGGCTTTAATTTCTAATATATATTAAAAATAATGACCTATTTGAATGCTCTGTTATATGCTTCATTTCGATTGTAACGTGTTATCTGTCCCTTTCTCTAATAATTAGCTTACACATGTATGGATATGACTAGCACAGGGCAGAAATAAATGGCATGAACTAGAGGAGGTTTATACCCAGCGGTAGTTGAATGTAGGCCGATTGGTAGATGTACTAATACGTAAAAACGACTAAACGGATTTCGATGCAGGTTATGCTACTAAATTAAGCGATACTCAGATAGGAAAAACCATTCAGAGTATTGTAGTTGCTAGCAAACAATAGCCTAATATAATCTTGTGTTATAATAAAATTGTACAAATTTCGTTTGTGCTCATTATTTTCCTGATCACTGAACCAATTTGGATGCAGTTTTTAGTGATGAACCTTGGTCGAATATTCAAGTTCCCATTTTTTTTCAACTTTCTTTTATCGTAAGCATTAGAATACAATGTAGTTACACACGAGCATGTGGGTCACCTGATGTTAAGTGATCTCCACCGCCCATGAACATCCACAATACCGAAAGTATCATGTATGCGCGTCGGCCTTAAAGGACAGGAATAGGGATTAGGGAAGCGAAGGGGGAATCTGGGCCTCCGGATATCTCACTTACCATACGAAACGCGACAGTAAACTGTCACTTTACGTTGGTTTTCTGTGAGACAGTGGTACTACGCCGGTCGAGCCGGCCCATTCATGCTGCAGACAAATATGTCTACAGCGTGGCTCTACCACTATAAAGCTAATATCTATTATTTTTGGACAAATTATTCTGTATCTTATATTACATTTATGCGTCAGTGCCACATAACCATAAAATACTATTCACTGTTTGCCATCGACAAGTGCTCGTTAATTCCAAGACATAGAGAGCCCTATTAATTAAATCTGTTTGTTGTTTGACTGACTCTATTTGCTCCAGACTTAATTAACATTCTCAGTACTTGGTTTGCCATATGATGATATTGCTCAGATTTGGATGTGTAAAATATGGTGCACGTTAGCTGGTTGATTGACTTAAGTATTATAGACACATAGTCAGAAAGGTCTAACTAAAAATGAATACACATGCTTTATAGTAGGTACTGAATTTCTTTTAGAAAAAATATGTAAGATATAATTTTGGTTTCTGTAGGAAGTTGTTGGTGAAAGTAATGCCTAGTGCCTAACATAAGAGTAATTTTAAATAATTAAAGCCCATTATTCTCCTTATCTGTTAATCTGAATATTATTTTTATTTTATTTATTATGGATCACCAACAAAACTTACATTTTCACAAACGGTAGGCAGCGGCTTTGCTGTGCCGTGGTATTGCAGAAGTCTATGGGCGGCGGTGACTACTTACCATCAGGTGGCCCGTCTGCTCGTCTTTTTTTTTTTTTTTTTTTTTTTATCCTAGCACGGCAAAGTGACCGCACTTCACCTGATGGTAAGCGCAGTACGGTCCAATTAGAGTATCGAGTAGCGAGAGACGATCTATCCCCTGCTACTCAACACAATCATGCCGGCCTGCTTCTTCACACTAAGCCATGGGCAAGAAGGTGAAGAAGCGGTCGAGGGCCTATTGTCAGAGTACTCAGAAGGCTGCAAAATGGCCAAACATTGTACCCCAACTCTAGACCCCCAAAAAACCGGATGTACACTGGCTGATCCCGGAACGCGACACACTTGCGTGTGCCACTATGGCGGGTTTTTCACCCTGTGTACGGTGGTCGCTATCCGGGCGGATATGAATATCCTACCACCATCGTCTGCCTATTGAGGCACTAAAAAAAACATAGGTACATAAAACAATAGCCAAAACAATACTAAACTAATTGCAAGTTTAATTACATGCACATACAACATCCTCATTAGAAAAATAGCAAACGTGTATTTGAGTGTGTGTGTGTGTGTGTGTGTGTGTAATTAGCTTGTCACTGTCGATAGAACTTATGTTGAATAGTCTTTAGCAATATGTATTTACTTATAACATTTCTATAACTATAATTATAAGCCATATTTTACTTTTCGTCGTTAAACTATGTTTATATAAAAAATAATTCCATAGATAATCACAACACTAGTTCACTTAGTAACATTTTCATTAGAGCCTTAGTAAAAAGAAAACACCGAGTCATCCCGTCGGTAATTAATGACGTCACCAATTCCATTACTAATTGAGTGAATCCGGCGTGAAGGCGCGCCGGCGACATCTCAGAAATACATTTTCTTCTTCTTATGTCTTGCTCGCAGCCATAAGTCTCGCCTCACTTCCTTTCTTTACAATGTCGTATAATTTCTTAAATACATTTTGGATTCTTCTTCTTCTTTTTTAAATGTATGGCTTCCACTTATGCATGATTCTGCCAGTGTCAAGGTTACATTTTGGATTAAAATACATAAAAAGGAAATAAAAATATTGTTCAGGGTAAAATTGAAATAAAACATTTATAAGCGTCCGTTATTAATGCTTAAATGAGAGAAAAAAATAAAAAAATAAGTAAATTTGTAATAAATCGTTTAAATTATGTTTTATTATTAAAGTTCAAAAAGTTTTGGATGTATATTGTAATTTTTGTCGACGTTGTAATAGATAATGAAATAAGTTCTAATACCTACATATAATATGAACACAATATTTTACAATTTACAATTTTATTGTAGACATCGTCATGCTACAGCTGACAACAACGAAAAACAATACTGAAATACCAAGACAATAAATAGTTCTTTGACAGAATTAATTTCAAAAATGACACGAAATCCAATTACCGTTGCTGTTTTGTAAAGAAAGTTTTTAATTCTTCCGTCACCTGCGAGTGAATAAGCAGATTAATTAGTAGGCAACATTGTGACTTCATATGGCTTCTGTCTTCATTCATGGCTATTGTAGCATTGTGCGGGCGGAACCGCGGGCACACCTCATTGTTGGAAGATCATTGTGTCGCCAGGTCTGCGAAATGTTGAATAAACTTGAAATATGATGCACAATGCGGGATGCGCCTGTGATATGTCGGTTTTAAAATGGGAATTCTTATAAAAAACGATATCTCGCTTTTTTAGAAATCTATGGGCATTGTTGCTGGCAGGTTTATGGTGTGGTATATAGCAAGGTACTATATTAAAACAATATACGTTTATATGAATTTAATCAATGCTAATAATGTACAAATGAGAATGACCAGGAATATATGGACCACGGTACAAGTTTGCGTCAATTCCAAAGTGGTTTTAAATCCTACTAATATTATAAATGCGAATATTTGGATGGATGGAAGTTTGTTACTCAATCACGCTGCAACGGCTGGACGAATCTGGTTGAAATTTGGCACAGAGGTAGATTATAGTCTGTAATAATATGCACATAGGCTACTTTTTACCCCGGAAAAATGTACAGTTCCCGTGGGTTAGTTTAGTTTTTCACAGAGCATTAGATCTATATGATTTTTTGCATAGTAGGAGTTTAGGGATCGGTAAATTACATGTTTTAATTATCCCGGGAAAATGCAAGCTTCCTATGGGATAGCAAAATATAGAAGATGTAAAAGCTCAAGATGCCTCCGTGGATTGTATACCTTTTCTCCCAAAAATAACCTCCACCTCCTTTTTTGTGTAATAATAATATTTTTTGAGTAAACTAGTATAATATAATAAGTTTAATAAAGATTTAAACCTAAGACGAGGCAGCATGGTCGATTGACTATAACTTGTCCTTTAGACGAATAAAAAAAACGTAATAAAGTATTACGTCAATGAAAACTGGTATTTATTTTAAATCAATTATATGTCTGATTAAGTTTTAAAAGCAATCCCCTATACAACACAGACATTCTGTTTGCCAGACGACTTCAAAATAAAGAAATTAATTTAAATATTATTTTTATCTTGAGGCGCGAGAAAAAGCAGTACCAAGAATGGGCATTCTCCTTTGTGCTATACCATAATATTTTTATTAATACTTTTTAGTTATTTAAATTAGCATAGAAGACGAAAAACTATAAGAAGCAAATTTTATCCTATAAAAGTGTAGGTAGGAAGGAATTTGCATAGATAATGTTCGTTGCACCCGCTATGAACTATATCAAGTTACAATTCATAATTCATTCGGAAAGCGACACGGTTGAAATGAAACGTTTCCCCTCGCGGCTATATTTTATAAGATCTTACATACAGTCTTTTGGGATTATGCAACTGTGATAACTACCTATTTTCTAAGAATTTTTTTATTTATTTTCTGAAATAATCATGATTTTTTTTTAACACAGAAATACGCATGATAGTTGTTACAGGAGAGAGGTTTTAAAAAAATCGTTGTAAAATACCTTTTGCCTGGATTTTAGTAGAATTAATATAATACTTGTTTAAGCACGTACTGCATCTTTATGGCATATTTTAAAGCAAAATTATTATTTTCCTAAAAAAATATGCCTTGAAAATAATAAGTTTGATTTGAGTGCCAAAAAATTGCACAAAACATTTGAAACTAGGTTTAAAACATGCAGAAAAAATTGCTTATTCCGAATATATATATAGGTATAACTCAAATCCGAAATAGTCGTATATATAAATACTCCCCATACTAGGTCAAACCTGTAACTACATCACCGCGACCAGAAAAAATAGTTGTTTATCACACCAATACTTCTCTCGAAACGAACATCGAACCCGCAACCTCTCGTTTCATAGCCGACTACTCACCTGCTACAGGCTGTGTGAACTTAGGTTCCGCTACACAACACGATCATAGTTTATTCATCATCAGCAAAAACGAAACTCTAGACAAAATATGTAAACACTAGCTATTGCTCGCGGCTCCGCCCGCGTGGAGGCCATGTTTGGGAGAAAAAGTATACCATACAAAATACCAATTCTCATGCGTTTAACTTCAAAAATGACGGATTTTCATACAAACTATCATTCCCTATTTTACCCCCTTAGGGGTATTTCCGAAAACCCTTCCTTAGTCGATGCCTACGTCATAAAAGCTACTGTCAAAATTTCAAGTCTCTAAGCCCAGCCGTTTTGGCTGTGCGTTGATCGATCAGTCAGTCAGTTTCTTCTTTTATATATACAGATTTAATTTAAAGTTTTTAATAATGTATTACGTGACCGCACCACCTTCTGTAATTACGTATACAATATTCCAGGCCTGCTTAGCAGAGATAACAGTTGCACACGCGAAACTTGGCGAAAACTTACACACGACCAAACTTAGAACTCACAAGTGCGGAAAATATTGTTGGTGTGGAGTTTAATTTTCACTTCGGCAGACTGTTTTTGTTTTAAAAGGAATTATAATTTTTAATTATGAAATATGGTTTCCGTTCGTTAATTGGCTATATTTGTGTTTAAAAATATATTTATGGTGGCCAGTATTTTTATTGGCCTTAACTCAGACAGTTCCAATTTAAATTAAAAAGAAAAGATGCAGTGTATTTTTTTAATAAAAAAAATGCGTGGATACACATAAAATTACCAATTCAATTAAATAACATTTTTAGTAATGTATGATCATAGTTGTTTACAAATAGAAATAAATAATTATTGAATCATGGTAACATTGCTATAATATATTAAAACCTTACCTTATAAGATTTAGCTATTAAAGATTGAACCGAGTATGTTAAAGATTTTCCAGCCACAAAGCTGAATTCATATTGAAGTCTTCAGAAACCTCACAATGCCTTGTGAAGTGAAAAGCAACGATATATGAGGTAAGACGCGAAATTTTGTAATCAGCTTTTTCAACAGCTATAAATATTTTCTCAGGATATAATTATCACGGCCGAGCACAGTTCCAAACTGTTTTAAAAAATTATGATATATTAGGGGGGCGAGCCTATCGCCATACCGGGCAGAATTCCAGACACTGGGCCGATACTGAGTATTTCTACATGGAAAAACCCAATATCACTTTACCCGACCCGGGGATCAAACCCGAGATCTCAGCACAACAGTCGTAACGCATGCGCAATTATAACTGCACCACCGAGGCATTTTTACTATTATTATGTTTTTATTCGTTCATTATTTCTGTTCAGGTTACGTTTTACCTCTTGCTCTGTGTGTGTGAGCTTGTAAATATAAAGTTTCGATTTGTTTAACTCATTTATACAAAGTAAAATAAAATATATATCCACCATAACAAGAAGAAGGCTGACGTTAATAAATCAGTATAATGCATTATTATAAGAAAATATTAAACACCAACATTATTTCAGAAATAAAAATAAATCCATCATCATTTCAACTCATAACACGAACCGAAAAACAACCAATAAACGCAACGTGCAATCGAATGCAACCATACGAAAAATATTGGAATCCATCCAATAAGTTGCAGTAATGAAAACAACTTTACAGTCCGACGTAACTCTAAGACGTTCGCAATTTCCGAACGAAATCTCTGGTACATTTTACGAGGAAGACAATAGATGTTTATTGTCGGTTCGGACGGTGTTGGCAGAAGGCCGGTGCGTCGATGCGAACAACTCATTTTACGCTCCATGTCGTCAAATCGATCAGACTCCCTATTCGGAATCTGAAACAATCGATGTGAGTCTTTGTTTATGTATCAAATTGTTCAGTTTCCGATTAAGTGGAACTTCGTTATTCTGTGACCGATGAAATGGACAATGCTGGTCTTTAAACAATGTCTCATGATTCTGAGTCCTCTCAATGTGTATAAGCAACGCTAAACTGTTATTTTAGCGTAATAGTGTTATATAAGAAATAACGTTATTTTAGTAATAAATACAAATTAATTAATAAATAAATACATCCAATAGTCACACACGTAGTTCTGAACCCCACAGTAGGTAAAACCTGTATCGTGGGTATCAAGAACTACGAAGGCCTACGGTACCTCTTGCCGAAACCCGAGACCCGAAACGAATATATATCTGTCTGTCACACAAAAGTTTATCTTGGTGCGGGTATCGAACCCACGGCCTCTCGTTTCACAGCCGGCTACTCGCCCGCTGCGCCACGGATGCTATCAAATACAAGTAAAAAATCGTTTTTACCATAAAAAAACTGGTATACTTCAAAACTTTGAGTAACACGAATACTGATTGCTCGTCTATAAAAAACTTTGTTCGTAAACTAGCATTAAATGTATCGTGTTAGGTGAATATCATAACAAAAACATTTTTATACTTCTTAAATGCGCCATAAAGTTTGTAAAACACATTTTAAAACTATAAACTGCAGTAATACTAGCTTGTTGTTTATTTCACGCTTACTATTTCATATTATATTTGCATACGCTCACCGGTATTGTAATATTGACTGATGATTTTCTAACTTATGAAATAACTAGCTTTTGCCCGCGGCTACGCCCACGTGGTAGTTATTTTTGGAAAAAAGGTATAAAATCCATGAAGACCTCTTAAGCTATTACATCTTCCTGTATTATGCTATCCCGTAGGAACCGTGCATTTTCTGGTATAAAAAGTAGCCCGTCAACTAACACTATGCAAAAAATCATGTGGATCCCTTGCTCTGTATAAAACAAAAACCAAACTATCCCACGGGAACCGTACATTTTTCAAGGATTAACATAGCCTATGTGCTATTCCAGACTATAATCTATCTCTGTGCCAAATTTCAACCAGATTGAGTAACAAACATCCATCCATCCAAACATTCGTATTTATAATATTATTGGATTATTCGTTCCATAACAACCAATACTACCAGATTGTGCGCTTGTTTAGTGAAATAACGATTTAAGCGCTATAACGTTACACGTAAATGCATTAAATATGTTGTCTAGTTATGTTATATTTTATGTTTATAGAATACGTATATAGGGTGTTCCCGAAAGGTGGTATATGTATGTATATTGTTATGTAACAATATTACGTAAGAAGACGGTGACTAATAACTTATCGGTAAAGTTGATAAGTCCGTAATACTCATCTCATTTGAGTAAGTGGAATTTGAAATTTGTGTAGAATTATTCGTTTCATGCTCCTTGAAGGTAATGATAAGTGCTAACGAACTATTTTTGTTTCAAAGTATATTTTAATGCTTAGGTAAGAGGTTAATACTATATCAAATAGCCAAGAAAATATTCATACTCCAATTTTCTTCTTTTAAGTTTTCTAATAAATTTCTTATTATTAACTCTATACGTGGAGCCTTAATTAGTACCAGTTTTCTGTAACACTTTGTACATATTTAATTACTAGTCTTTTATGAGTTCCTCTTCTCAGAGTAAACTCAATCTTAAGAACAATTTCTCATCACACAAGAAACACCGAACAAAACAGCGCCATAAGAAGCCATAGAGAGCCGAAAGCATTGACGGCCCGGCTTGCAGACGTTGGCAAAATCTGATACGATTCATTAGTATAACGACCTTTTAATATTTAAAACACTTCTTTGATTGGAAGTGGTGAAGTGTCGCCGCCTAAGGTGTATGGCTTTGTAGGAAACCTGTGAAGTCCAATCTTTTCACGCCAAGACTTTTCGTCACTTTAACAACACTTTTATGTCTTGTTCCTAGAGGTTTTTCGTCGCGTTCTTGACATCTTTGGGAATGACACTTTTGGGAAGGTGCTGTGAATGTTAGCATTTTGGTATTCTTATCACCTCGGTGTCGATTTGGATCCCTGGATCGGGTAAAGTGATATTGTGTTTTTCTATTTAGAAATAAGTACTCAGCATCAGCCCGGAGTCTGTAATTGTGCCCGTTATGGCGATAGGCTCGCCTATTACATTATGAGACCGTAATAAATTCGCCGAAAGTGGGTGTAATGGTTACACCTCTGCCTATCCCTTCAGGGATTACAGGCGTGCGTGTGTATGTATGTATGTATCACTTTTGGGTGGTTGATGTGCCGCAATGTGAGTTCGAAATTGTGATGTCTGACGTTTATAAGGTTAAGCTTCTTGTCTGATAAGAGGCCAAGAAAGCCTGTGGATGACTTGAACATTTTGACATTACAATCCATAACCACACAATAAAGACAGAGGTAGAAATAAGTACAATTATATTGCCAAACTCCATGATGCAGCTTAATACCGATAATACAGGTCTGTACTGTGCAGTTTAGAATTTTTAATGATATTTGAGGCTGTTTGTATTTAGACCACTGTCAAAATCCCTTTAATCAATGCAACAAAACAATATTTACCAAATAATAGCAGGAACTAAAGAAGATTTAAAAGGATTAGACTAAAATAGAACATATTTTTTGTTTCAGACAATTGTCTTTTTTAAATCAGCTTATTTTTTACGTTTGAAATAAAATACTTTTTATGAGGTTTTTTAACCACAAAATACGTAACGTTTTTGTGCTGGGGTGAGCTTAGTTATGTGATAATATACCTTCGGTGATGTTCAAAAGGGTTGAAACCTCTAGGGAGGTGTCGAATCATTCAAACGAACTCGCTAACACTCTCCCCTGGGTTTGTTGCACCCGTTTTTCGGCCGCGTGAGTTATAAACTGTAGCGATGAGTAATTTAATTACATGATTGCAACTCAAATACATAGGTAGGATTCATTTAAATGGTTTCGAACGTTTTTCTTTTTTTTATCCTGGCACCGCACCTGATGGTAAGCGCAGTGCCGTCCAGTTAGAGTATCAAGTAGCGAGAAACAATCTATCTCTTGCTAGTCAACACAATCATGCCGGCCTGCTGTGTAGCTTTTTCTCACTACGCCATGGGGCAAGGAGATGAAGAAGCCGACTAGAAGTTTGTCTAGTGTCAGAGTACTCAGAAGGCCGCACACGGACAAACATTGTACCCCAACTCTAGATCCCGACAAAAACCGGATGTACACGTGTGTATGCGTTATGATTATCCTACAACCAGCAAAAAACATAATTGGACCCTGTTAAGCAGAAAAGATCTAACTGACGTTTTCATACTTTTGAGTAAATGCAGCAGTTTGACAGCAAATTTAAAAATAGTACTATGCGGTAACGAATTGAAAATTAGTTGGGTAACCAGTACACGCACTTTTCAATTGCAATTTCGGTACCATAATGTGATAGGGGGCGAGCCTATCGCCATACCGGGCACAGATTCCAGACTCCGGGCTAATACTGAGAATTTCTAGATAGAAAAACCCAATTTCACTTTACCCGACCCGGGGATCGAACCCGAGACCACAGCAGAGCAGTCGTAACGCATGCGCAATTACAATTGCGCCACCGAGGCAGTCTCAAATATCTATCTATAAAACATTTGTTTATACATTCGGTACGGGTATCGAACCAGCCTCTCGTTTCACAAGATATTTACCCGATGCGCGATGGAGGCTTATATTATATTTTTTCTATTTACCGCTTAAAGCTTATGTATTACATGGGCCCGTTAATCCCGCGTCAGTCGTGAATATTACAAAACTGCAATTTCCGTATCAAAGAGTTATAAATACATAATGAGACGTTCTCTACCCACTGGCTGTACACAACTACATCAGTACTATGTACGCACGTAATTGTTCTAATCTTTTAACATATTTTTAACCGACTTCAAAAAAGGAGGAGGTTAACAATTCGTCGGAATCTTTTTTTTAACCGACTTCGAAAAAGTAGGAGGTTAACAATTCGTCGGAATCTTTTTTTTTATGTATGTTACCCAATTACTCGAAGACCTGGACCGATTCAAGAAATTCTTTTTTTGTTTAAAAGGGTCCCATTGGCACCAAGTCAGGATCTGATGATGGGATCTCAGACAAATCAAGGGCAACCCTCAAATTTTATAGTGACGCATAATTTGTTTTTTATTTTATGTATGTTCCCCGATTACTCGAAGACGCCTTGACCGATTCGAGAAATTATTTTTTTGTTTAAAAGGGTTTACTTCCCAGGTGGTCCCATTGGCACCAAGTCAGGATCTGATGATGGGATCTTAGAAAATTCAAGGGCAATCCTCAAATTTTATAGTGACGCATAATTTGTTTTTTATTGAAGTCGGTGTACTTTTTATGAATAAAAAAACTTTTACTTATTACATAAATTTTGGGAATATACACCTATCATAGCCCGCTAAATAATTTATGTATAATATTATTTTTATTTATGTTAATAAACTGCCATTGCGTTGGCAAAGATGCATTGATTGCATGGAGGATTATTTTGGTTAATAGAAATAAAAAATATAGAAATAAATTATTTACAGAATAATCGTATATCGTGTGTAAATACAGTAGCTTAGTACTTTATGGTAAAAATATTATCCCAGAAATTATAATTAAAATAAAAGTAATCAAGCACACAAACTTTTCCTTAAAATATTATAAATTTTAATTTTCAGTCATTAATTCATCGTCCGCGAACCTCTTTTATATGTATAATCTATTATTCTACAACGACATACATAATGCCGGCATTTGTACTATAATATATAAATGTAATCTTTCTTTATTTTTAAATCTTAAGTGTACAATAAAGAGTTAATAAATAAGTAAATAATATGGAAGACGAATATATTAATACTGATAAATTTCCAAATAGTTATATCCTAATCGATAACTGTTTTAAAAATATACCAATCGAAATTAGAGAATATTCATATGATTAGTGATAACAAGCCAAACGTTTAAAAATATTCTTACACTGTCTAAACGTGCAAGCGTGTATAAATTACAGTCACTGTTTAAAAACAAGTGGGCCCTATGCTTATTTGTCAATAGAGTGCAAATAAATAATTTCAAGATTCTTACACTGTCTCAAGATCCATGCCACCGTGTAAGCGTCTATAAGTTACACTGTCGGGGGTCTAGAGTTGAGGTACAATGTTTGGCCGTTTTGCGGCCTTCTGAGTACTCTGGCAATATATCCTCGACCTCTTCTTCACGTTCTTGCCCATGGCGTAGTGTGAAGAAGCACGCCAGCATGATATTGAGTAACAGGGAATATATTGTCTCTCGCTACTCAAATTGGACGGCACTGCGCTTACCATCAGGTTTAGTGTGATCACTTTGCCGAGCCAGGATAAATAAAAAAAACGCACTGTTTAAGAAGGGAGTCCCATGCTTATTTATCACTAGTGTTATAAACAATAACAATATCATCAAAAGAATATATCTGCAGAGAGCAAATATTTATTTGAACTCAATAGAATATAAGTTACTGTTCGAGCAATTTCCTTTGTTAATGTGAAACTACAGTATTGTTGTTTCAAACAGAATATCAGTTATTTCTCAGTATAACTTCAGTTACGAAAAGCTTTTCATTGTTAGAAATATTGCATTCACATCAAAATGACGCGCTAAAACCATTGATATATAGAAGGGGATATCACACAAGATCACGTGACCTGAAGCCAAATGTTTCCCTAAAATGGCGTCGACTCCGCCCACTGCAAATTGTGTTGTATTCATTTCATCGATAGTATTCATATCGTATTATCGATAAAATAGATTTTTTGCACTCATTGACCATAATATTGTATTCAATATTGTATTTGACTCAATTAAAATTAAGGACAATTTATTACCATTATTCTGATAGATCATAAAACTACAAACATAAAATTATAAATAATGTTTGAAAATTATCTTTTGGCACACGTTTGGCGTGTTGTTCATTTACAAATACAATATAATACACAAAATTAATATATAAACATTATTTTACTATATATAAAAAATCCTAATATATAAATGTTTCCTATATCCCGATGTAGTAATATGTATTACAGTACTTAAAATTAAAAGGCTCAAAATTATTTCAT
Organism: Laothoe populi; assembly: GCA_905220505.1. Lineage (NCBI taxonomy): Eukaryota > Metazoa > Arthropoda > Insecta > Lepidoptera > Sphingidae > Laothoe > Laothoe populi. The sequence goes on from HG992154.1 coordinate 6,139,305, forward strand.
TCGTATCGATAAAAAAATTAACACGATGGGTACCAGTGCAGCACTACGTTTTCGTGTAAACATTAAAAATGTTTATTTCTTTTATTATAACTAATATAAGTATTTCTGGTTATTATATTAGCAGAAAACACATAGGAAACTCTTTATATGGACTCCAAACCAAATATATGCATAAATTAAACACGAAAATACAAAAATATGCAACTAACAAATACAATATTGAATACAATATTATATTAGTTAGTTAAGATATACTCACGAGAGGAATACACGTAGAAGAGAGGCAAACGATTTAGCCATTCCGCGACATAAAACGGCAGGCTATAAAGGTAGTTTCAAGTACGCTGCTTCTAAGATTTGGAATAACCTTCCTCCACCGCTGCGCAAAAACATATCTCAGCTAACTCTCAAAAAGCATATCAATAGAGAACTTTTAAATGCTCAAAAGCTATTGTAACAGAAGAAGCAACTACGTCCACTACAAGCAGTGAGTTTTTCATGTGTAATATTATGTCTGGGAAAAATCTTATAAATTACATTGTGTTGTTCCATTTTTTCTATGTTGTAGTTGTAATTGCTAAATTGTGTAATTGTTTGTTTGTTGGAATTTACGTTTTACTCATGTAACTTTGGTTGTTGATGTTTGCACGTCTGTCGAAATTGTTGTGCTATGATGAAGCGACGGTGGGGTCCAGCTGAAAATCAGTGCTGTTTTTCAGCAGCGTATACTGAGCTGGTGCCCCTTCCACCGCACATGTTGCAGCAAAATAGCCAAATGTAACTAGATAGTATATAATTTTTTTTTTGTTTGTGTATTGTGTGTGTGGAAAAATAAATGGTTTAAATGGTTTTTTTTTTTTTAACCTGAAAAATTACAATCCTTCGTTATATCTTCGACAATCTGAACTGCATCCTATGATGCCACGCTTTGTCATATTTGCTTCGATCTTATTGTCTTTAGTACCACAACAAAAAATACTTAAACACGCACAATTCACTCGAAATCGAAAAGCAAATATCGCACGATACATCAATGACAGTCGAACTACTTAGCAAAGTGTTTCCCTAAAATGGCGTCATGTCAAAAAATGAGCTTCAAGGCGGAGCTTGGTGACATATCAAAAATTGACAAATAAAAATTTAAAACAATTACGTATACTGTACTCTTTTTGACATAAGTAAATTGGAACGAGTTGGAATGAGAGAGCAGTGTTTCTATTATTGAAGTTCATGTTTGCAAAATATTTGTATAACTAGAAATTATATAGGCAAATAAGTGCTTATCCCCTTCTATATATCAATGGCTAAAACAAAGAAAATATTTTATTTTAAGGGATTTTGATGTCCGTCCTACACTACCAATAAACATAACTCCACGACAGCCTCCGTGGCGCAGTAGGCGAGTTGCCGGCTGTGAAACGAGAGGCCGTGGGTTCGATTCCCACACCGGGACGAATGTTTGTGTGACAGACAGATATTTGTGTCCGGGTCTGGGTGTTGTGGGACCGAAAGTCTCTCGTAGTCCCCGATACCCACAACACAAGACTCGTATCTTAGTGTGGGGCGGGGCTATGTGTGTTACTGTTGGATGTTATTATTATTATTATAAACATAACTGTGCATCCGAATGCGAAAAATGCTTGTGAAATATATGAATCAAATCTTCAAGCATTATAATAGCTTTGAAAAATCATAATTCTCTTTATAGTTAGCTAATAAGCTCTTTTTATAGAAATGCTCCGAAAATTAATTTAACCTTGTGTCATATTTCGAGACGATGTAGGTTTCTAGACCAAAGATTGACCAATATTCATCAGATTTATTTTATTGACCTAAGTTTGTTGTCTTTTAACAAAAGAACTCATAACGAGTACCTTATCTATTATGTAATATATATAAATTCCTTACAAGAAAAACAATGTTTTATAATAGTAGGTTTCCAAGTAACACAATATGTAAAATGGCATACATAGTAAAAACAAATGATGTAGAAAATACTTGAAGTGGATTGCGAAAGGGTCAAAAGATAAAGTTTAATCGTACGGTAAAATCGACGATTCAGGTGGAAAATGTAAGAAAAGACGTTACAAATGTAAAGTAATTCCAAATCTATATACATATAAAACACAAAAGTTGTTTCTACCCATGGCCGTTATAGACTTTGAAACCAATAAACCGATCTCAATGAAATTCGGAGTGTGTGTGGTTGGATCCAGCTTAAAAGATAGAATAGTTCTAGATTTAATTTTAGATCCACGCTGTTGTCGAGATCTGAATTTCTTATTTTTTCAACGTAAGTGGAAGTGGTAGAGCCACGCTGTAGACATATTTGTCTACAGCATGAATGGGCCGGCTCGACCGGGGTAGTACCACTGTCTCACAGAAAACCAACGTAAAGTGACAGTTTACTGTCGCGTTTCGTATGGTAAGTGAGATATCCGGAGGCCTAGATTCCCCCTTCCTTTCCCTAATCCCTATTCCTGGTCCTTTAAGGCCGACAGCGCATACATGATACTTTCGGTGTTGTGGATGTTCATGGGCGGTGGAGATCATTTAACATCAGGTGACCCACTGGCTCGTTTGTCGGACTATACTATAAAAAAAAACGTAAATTTGTTCCACAGAGAAGGAGGTTTATAGCAGGACAACGTCTGTCCGGGACCACTAGTTTGAGATAACGCAGAATGCTGTGTGTTTGCAAGTAAATTTTTATATTTATAATCATATGTGCTGAAAAGTGTCTATATTTGAGACAAGATTTTCTCATCCTATCTTTATTTTATTGATAATGTGTACTCATAGTGTGAAGAAGCTACTCAGAAAACCAACATGATAATGCCCAGAAGCGAGGTTGTCTCTCGCTCCTTAATACTCTAACTGGCCAGTACTGCGGTTACCATCAGGTGCAGTGTGGTCACTTTGCTGTGCCAGAATATAAGAAACTCGTGGAACATATATAACACTACATACATACATACATATACACTCACGCCTGTAATTCTTGAAAGTGTACGCGGAGGTGTAACCAGTACACCCACTTTTCGCTGAATTTCGGTCCCATAATGTGATAGGGGGCGAGCCTATCGCCATACCGGACACAGGCTCCAGACGCCGGGCTAATACTAAGACTTTCTAGTTAATTAAACTCCATATCACTTTACCCGATCTGGGGATCGAACCCGAGACCTCAGCACAACCGTCGTAACGCATGCGCAATTACAAGTGCGCCACCGAGGCAGTCCATATAACACGACATATAATCAAAATGGGCGTGGATTAAAAAAAACTATATTTTTCCCATGATATAGATCAGTTAAGAAGAATTTGCCTAGTTGGAATTGGTGCAGACTGACGAGACAAAAGTCGCTGGTTCTACAATAGCTGAATTATCGAAGTAACGAATGGGCCGGCTCGACCAGGGTAGTACCACTGTCTCACAGAAAACCAACGTAAAGTGACAATTTACTGTCGCGTTTCGTATGGTAAGTGAGATATCCGGAGGCCCAGATTCCCCCTTCCCTTTCCTAATCCCTATTTCTGTCCTTCAAGGCCGACAGCTCATACATGATACTTTCGGTATTGTGGATGTTCATGGGCGGTGGAGATCACTTAACATCAGGTGACCGACTGGCTCGTTTGTCGGACTATACTATAAAAAAAAGGTAGTAATTGTCAATTACCGCTTGATAAGTGGTAAAGTAAAAGACCATGAAGAAACCTGCATGCCTAAGTTCTTTTTTAGTGCCGGGATAGACAAACGAGCAGACTAGCCTGATGATAAATAGACACCGCCGCCCATAGACTTTTTTTTTTTTTTTTTTTATTCTGGCGCGGCAAAGTGACCACACTGCACCTGATGGTAAGCGCAGTGCCGTCCAGATAGAGTATCAAGTAGCGAGAGACAGTCTATCCCCCGCTACTCAACACAATCATGCCGGCCTGCTGATTAGCTTCTTCACATTACGCCTAAAGGACCCAGGATCATAGGAAGGAGGGAACACGGTAGCTGGCAAACTGTTCCACAGCTTGATGGTGCGGCAAAAATACGAGTTTGCGAACCTCTTGGTTCGGGCCGGGGTAGTAGACACCACGAAGCTGTGGCTCCGCAAGCCAGTACGCGTGGTTCTGGTATGGAAGGGAGAGGATGGGATAAGATCAAACAATTCTTCAGAGCATTCGCCATGATACAGACGGTAGAACACGCTAAGCGAGGAAATATCCCTACGCAGCTGTAGCGGCTCCAGGCTGTTAACTTCTGCAATGCCAAGGCACAGAAAAGGCGGTGCCTACCGTTACCGTTACCGTAATTCTAAATAAGAATTTCGAAGGTATGTGAAAGCTATCAATTAAATACATAATATGACACGTGCCTTGCTTTTACATCTAAATCCACTCTCCTATTCCAATTTTAGATTAAATGCTTCATTTAAAGCCCCCACACCGTATCAATTCTGTAAAAGCATAATTTCCTGTACTGAAATATTTATACTGGTGGTACGTAGCAACGGTTCTACGGCGAATCTACGAGACTACGAGCTACGATCGGATGACTTATGGATATTACTCTGTTCCTGAATGATAAAGCTGTTAGAGTACTTGGTATGTATGGTTGAGCTTAAAATGTATTTTAGCATTTTAATATAACTCCAAAAGACAATTAGAAATTTAAAAGTCATTAATCTAACATACTTGTCGAAAATTTATCGTTAATATAGAATAGATCATAGTCAAAATACAATAATAATGTTATTTTACATTGCCATATTTGTGTGGCTTCAATGGCGCTATAGAATTGAACATAATCTGTATTTTCAGATTGCAAATATCCTCACACAAATTAAAATTATAATTTATTCATCAATTCTCATTACGCATAATTAATTTATAGTATACAATGCAGTTGGAATTGAATTATTCACCAATTTAAATTGAGCTTTAATAAATCATTTGAATGCTCATTTTACGGCCCACAATAACTTCCGCGTTTATGAAATCAATACGTTGGCAATAAAATTAATGTAAATGTAACCACGATAATGTTTACAAAAGCCATTAAATTTTACACAATAATTTTATTGCTTGTCAATACTCATCAAATATGGTCATTATTTCAAATCCCACTATAAAGGAAGATTCTAGAAGAAGACTCTTTCAGCTTTCCGAATCTTTTAGTACTGGGGTACATGGAGATGGCAAGTCTTTTGGGATTGAGTCAAGGTTATCTTCTTGGTTTGTCGCAACATTGGACTTTCTAGAGATAGTGGGTGCGGTTCAGTTTTTCCAGACTTACAGTAATAAAATTTTAGTTACACATGGTCCGTAGAATGTCTTGTTATCTATTTTAGGAAATACTCTGTGTTTTTTTGTTTTAGAACACCCAAATTAACATTTTAAAATGTCGTAAATATTTTGATATAAATTAAAAAAATTGTATGGAGTATCAATGTAGGAATAACATTCTCGCTTGTTTCTGTGTCATAAAAAGTATAATAATTGGTACAATTACGCAAATTATATTTTTCAAGTAAAGAACTCTCAGTCTCTTTTATAAAAGAAAAATTGCGTAATAGGTCTGTATTATACATTATCTCACTGGGCAAAGGCCTCTTCTACTAATGAGAGAGGTTAAGCCTTAAGTTCACAAACATATTATACTATTAAATTAGCATCAATTCATTATCCTCTGCTATCCAATACGTTTTAGAATATTTATTTTCGCTATCAAACTAACGTCTAGAATTTCGGTGTGAAGTATTCCATAGTACACAGCACAAAGCGATATCTGACAACAGAGTGGCCATTCAACAGTTATTTACTTTCAATATACTATGCGTGTCTACAAGTATCATAGCTTCGGGATATGAAACATTCTGAAACCTTCATACGTATCTTAATGTGATTCTGAATCGTTATAGGTAAGACGAACTTGATCTATACATAAAACTCCTGGAAAATACTCGATACGGAGTTTCGAATAACCCACTTACAACGTGAAAGCTGTCGTAAAATTTTGACAGTACGAAACGAGTCGTAAATACCGTTCGAGCGGTATAACATTGACATAAATTCTTTTTTTATGGAACTAATATCAAAAATGTAGCTTTGTTTTGTACGGTTACTTAGGTTATATTCAAAACTCGCAATGTTTATACAAATTTGAAACGCAAAATATTTATGATGATTTTATTTAATATGTAGATTTCTCGGATTTTTAAATTAATCCAACACTCAAAAATTAAATAAAAGATAAGTGGATTTTAAAATTTAATTTTAAATTAAATTTTTAACAAATTAGTCTGGCTCTTTCATGTACTGAGCAACACTTTAATAAATAAAATACTTATAGTTTTATACTGTTGTTACAGTATGTTGGTGGTTGGTAGGTGGGTACGGGCCTACTAATGAGAGGGGTTAGGCCTTAGTCCACCACGCTGGCCTAGTGCGAGTTGGTAGACTTCACATACCTTCGAAATTCTTATAAGAATTTTCAGATATGCAGGTTTCCTCACGATGTTTTTCTTCACCGTTAAAGCAAGCGATAATTAACATTTAATACACACATAACTTTAGAAAAGTCAGGTTGGTGGTCATATTTTTCTTTATTATTCTCCTTTTTTGAAGTGATAACTTCTTATGGGAAAACCGCTTCGTAACGTAACGCGTTCATACATCGCCACTTTGTCTGGTTTCTTTATTAATTTCTATTTCTGTCGTTCCATAATCTCTGTGCTATATTTTTTTGAAGTGAAACTTCTTTAGAATCGTTGTGATTGGATTTGAGTGGGATCGAGTGGCTAAAATATATTTTATAATCAATAAAATATTTTATTAATAAATAATCATATAAATATACATAAAGTTTAAGTAATAAACTAAGCTTTTCTCAAGTTAAACAATCTTAATATTAAATAGTTCAACTTAGATTAGTTTAAGTTATCACTTCTGTGGAGCGTTCCGAGACGCACTCTTTTTTAAAATACACAATCTACGTACACACGTGCTATTTTCATTTGCATTAAGAAACTTCTGAGATGGCATTAGATAGATCAAAGATATGGGTGGTCTAGTGTGTGTTAGACTTATTTACTATAAGTAGATAAACAATAAATGAAAGTCAGTTTTAATTGGCTTTGCTGCTAGTACGTATCATACTGAGTATTCCATTCTTTTAATAACTTACATTTATATCGAATTTATGAACAGTACCTAATAATGTGTTTATTAAAACTGCCGTTTACTATACAAAATAAACTTCAGTTAACCTCATTAAACGCCAATAAGTTATTCTTGCGTAGACTGCCAAGAGCTTTATAATGCGGAACAGTGTGTCGTGCGGTTTGGCAACATTTGTCGTGGCCACTGTGTGACGAAAATTCAAATATGTATTTTCTTCAGGACTATTTTGAACTCGTTGAATATTCAATGAGTAGTTGTAAAGGATGTTAAAGCAAATTGAAACCAGACATGAGTATTTTTATTTTATTATTCTGTAATGTTTAATTTAATACGTTTTATGTTTGTAGAAAACATTAAGAATCATAAGGATAAGCAGTCTTTGTTAGGGTGAAGGCAATGAATCAAGAACTCACAACTCCGGATCGCCAGTGAACATTTATTTAAACATTTTTGTCGTAGTCATAATTTCATGTGCAGTAAACCATATCGCGATGCAATTTTTGAACAGCGCCATCTTTTGACAACAAGCGAAAACAATTATGACAACTCGTTTTACAAATTGAACATCTTAAATAATATTTTTTCAATCCTAACTTCTTGAAATTTGTCAGTATCGTCTTTTGAGGTAGAACCGTAGAACCATTAGTAGTATAGTAATAAACATTACCTATATCATTTCATGATATAGGTAATATCATGCTGAGGTCTCGGGTTGGATTCCCGGGTCGGTTAAAGTGATATTGCGTTTTTCTATCACAAAATACTCAGTATCAGCCAGGATTCTGGAATTTGTCTTCAGCATGGCGATATGTCAATGGGGCCGTAATAAACTCTAAACTCTACTGGTTACACCTCTGCCTACCACTTCAGGTATTAGCGGCGTGAGTGCCTACGCATGTATTTAGATAATACCTATATAAATCTGATGATTTAAAAATATGAAATAACTATTATAGGTAAACGTAACGATAATACTTAGATATTATCTGCTAAATGTATAATTCACCATTTCTATTTATAAGTCAAAATAGCTCAACATCATTGTTTAATTCAATTTTAAACATTTTGTCTATGTGTATGTGTGTATGTCATATTTTTAGAAATAAAAGTACTAATAAAATATATAATAGTAACAACTATTGAAAGTATAAATCTCTCAACCATGGCTATTCATAATAATTAAGAAATTCATAACATTAAGTGAAATGAACTAAATTTCTTCATAAACAACCTCAAGAATTTGTATGTTTTATCTATATTTGTATATATCTTTATTTGTAAGTTGTATCCGTAAATTATGAATATTCTCTCTATTTCTTCGTTTAATCTTTGTTCTCTAAGTTTGTACTGGGTTGCGGAAAATATCTTGTTTAGCTTCTTGTTCAAGGAATGAGTCTCTGAAGACTAACTAACTGCCATTACGATTTTAGAACAGTTATTCATGTCTTACATGATGATTGCAGAATGTAACGCCTGATATTAACACGCTATGAAGATATAGCATGTCAATTTCAACCTTTAGTGGAGCCGCGTTGATGAAAATGTATGAACTAACATAACAAAAAAGCTCATGATTTTATTTTAAGTTATAAAAAAAGCTCACAATTTTGATTATGCAGAGTGTTGCAAAAGGGGGTACTTATGAAAGCTCCATGTATAGAATCACTTATTAGTATATTTATAGTGGCACACTTCATCAAAACACACAAGTACTCATGGCACATAAGACATTGGCAGAATTGTCGACATGGGCACCATTTGCCATTCATCAAAAATTTAATAATTTTTGTAGAAGTCTTTGGCGTTGCAGAAGTCTATAGACGCCGGTGACTATTTACCAACAGGGGCCCGTCTGCTTGACTGCCTATCGAGGCACAAAAAAAAAAAGAATAGTGGCACAAGTATGAGCTTATATGCTTGTGTTATGTGAATTTATTGGAAAAAATATGATTGTGAAATCAACATTAACGCGTGAACTCAAATAGCCAATCCGTTGCAGTTCACAACTGCACTCGTTACAAATATTAAAAATGCAGACGCGAAAACCAACCCTCTCGAGTCGATCGATTGATAAAAAATCACTTATAACATTCCCTAACACTTAGCCTGGCATCCACTGAAAGCTATTTATTTATTCATTGAATCGTAAACGCGACGCGACGGGTGGAAATGTCGCCTCGTCTCAACGAACTGCATTGTGTAGAGCTCAATTAGCAACAGCATTTAATAGCTAAGGATGGATGACGCGCCTAATTGGCGACCATCGGAAGAGCTGTCTCGGCGGCTTACAATTACTATGTATTTTTTATCGTTTACCAGCCCGTATCTTTGTTTTTAATTTGGAATACTATAGTTTCTTAGTTTTAAGCATAGATTTAAAATATCGTTTTAAGTGTGCAGTTTTAATAGTGCCTTACAAATATTTCTATACTAAAATATAAAGAGGTAAAGTTTGTGAGTTTGGATATTCAGGGTAATCTCCGGTACTACGGATTCGATTTAAAAAACTAATTCGGTTGGAAAAGTATATTATCCCTCAGTGTTATAGACTACTTTTATTTTATAAAAATGGAATAGATTTTGAAGGAGGCTAATAATATAATAATCAATTGTTTATTTTAAACTCGTTCAATATTAAAAAAAACACATAAAACTTCCAAATCCATTGTTAAAATTGAAAACAAAAGAAAATATATTCACCTCAAATTACACCGAGCGCAATTCATCGCACAATAATAACATGATTTTTCCCGAAAGAAAATAGGGAAATCTCTCCCTTTGAAGGCATCGCTACTTCATCGCACACCCTACGTGGCGTTAATTTCGTGCCCTACGCCCTTTGAGCGCCTCAACTCAATCGAAAAGTCGATCCCTTAGTTAAATATCGCAAATGAAAAGTCTCCAATAGGGAATGTTTTAAGTAATTGAAGAAATTGAAAGTGTTTTTAAGATTCAAACGAATATAGAGTGGAAAATTTGATTTTATTCAGCGTTTATTTTGTAAATGTATGATTGGGTTTTTTTAACCTTATATATAAGCCTGCTTCGGTGGCGCAGTTGTAATTGCACATGCGTTACGTCTGTTGCTGTGTCTCGGGTTCGATCCCCGGGTCGGGTAAAGTGATATTGTTTTTTTTCTATCTAGAAATTCTCCGTATTAGCCCGGAGTCTGGAATCTGTGCGCGGTATGGCGATAGGCTCGCCCCCTATCACATTATGGTACCGAAATTCGGCGAAAAGTGGGTGTACTGGTTATCGGTTACGCAGATATCAATAATAATAATAATAATAATAATATAACACTTTATTCTTACACCACAACATACATAAAAAGTTACAGTATCAACTTATTTAGGTGTTACAGATTGGCGGTCTTATCGCTAAGAGCGATCTCTTCCAGACAACCATGCATGGAGAGGAATAAAATGAATTGAAATTACGGCGGTGCTGTCAATAAACTTATATAACAAGAAATACTTAGGTACTTACAAAATACATACAAATACATAGACTTACAAATAAATATACATTATAATAAACTTACATGTATTACATACATTTAAATAGATATATAATACATATATACAAATCCAATTTTATTTTTCTAGGATCTACTTATATGGAAGTAAACGATTTTAACAGGATGCTGGTTAAATATAGGCCGCTGTCATTATGGAACGACTATGTACCTCCAATAGCCATGTTTGCATTTAATGTGTAAGAGTTCACTGTAGATATAAACTTTTGTTTTTTTTTATGATATACCTTACACAAATTTTTAAAGCCGCTTAGCATTCTGTACACCATTTATTGCAAAAATCATTTTGTATAAATATAAATACAACATAAAGCAGTGCAGAAGTTCACGTGTTGATAAAATGCGCACATTTCAATAAAAATTTCAACAGACCACGGCCACATAAAACAAATTGCACTGATTATTTTCACACAAAAAGTTACATTTAGTGCCAAATTAAATGGTGCATTGCAACAGTTTTTAATAAGAATCGGCGAAATTTTAAATACACATGCAAAAAGTATTTAATATTTATACTTTTATGTGAATTTTACAGAATAATATATTTATTACTATTAGGGTATTTATTAGAAATACCGAAGGTATAACTGAGGTATTTAGGAGACTAGTTGGGGGTAGTTAATAATGACAACAAAAGTGGGAGTAGTAAATGTTTAATATAAAACAGAGTGCCTTCCGCGCTCCGGTGTTCAGTTCGGTTGAGTGGAAGACGGAAGACGAGACGATAGCCAGTATATTCGTGGTTCGGTGTAGTAATTTTAAATGGTAATCAGTTCAATTGCCGCGTAGTTCAGCTTAGAGAGTAATGCTGGTAGATAAATTATAAAGAGAAGCCTTAAGTGAATCCTGACATGCGTGTGTGTTAATATTAAGCACTGAGATGTGTAACAGTGCCGTGTAAATCAATCAATAAATTATTAACATTGTATTTGTGCCTTTTAAATATCCATCTTGCATAGTTTTGTTGATGTTTCTAACATTACATTGACTCTTTTACAGCTATAATAGAATACCACATATCTTCTGCACCACGTAACAGGGCTGTTCCATATCTCCATTGCTATTTTATTTATAGACTTCTATCAGTGTTACTGTTGGTCTTCGCATAATATTAAGCTTATTTGTAGACGAGAGATTAATCTGTATTAGATAATACACTAGCATTAAAGTGGGGTTGATCTCAGCGTCCTTTTTACATTACAGCTCTCTTACTATTACTACTATAACAATCAATCGTAACGTGATGTTAACATCACGTTAGCCTATTTATTGAGTAAGTCTATAAGCTATTCTATAAATAGCTTATAGGCTTAATAAATAGGCTATAAAATTCAAAAATAAATGTCCGAATCCGACTGGTATTCCAGAGTTTAACCGTTTAAACAAAAATCCTCTTCAGGTCTATAATATTAGTATAGATTTATTGTTTTTTTTTTTTTTTATCCTGGCACGGCAAAGTGACCGCACTTCACCTGATGGTAAGCGCAGTGCGGTCCAATTAGAGTATCGAGTAGCGAGATACATTCTATCCCCCGCTACTCAACACAATCATGCCGGCCTGCTTCTTCACACTACGCCATGGGCAAGAAGGTGAAGAAGCTGTCGAGGGTCTATTGTCAGAGTACTCAGAAGGCCGCAAAATGGCCAAACATTGTACCCCAACTCTAGACCCCGAAAAACCGGATGTACACTGGCTGATCCCGGAACGCGACACACTTGCGTGTGCCACTATGGCGGGTTTTACACCCTGTGTACGGTGGTCGCTATCCGGGCGGATATGAATATCCTACCACCAGCAAGTTATGTATGTATGTTATATGTATGTGATATGTATGTTCTCCACATTTTTCGATACTAGTAAAACTCACTTTACTTTATTTAAGTCACGTCATTAATTTAAACGCCGGAGGCTTTCCTGGTATTCTTATTTTACATTTCTAGTAATGTACTAATAAAATTTACTATGATTTGGTTAACAAATTAGGATTAAAATGTTCGTTTACGAATGCTAAGCGATTATTTTGATATGAAGTGTACGCAGAACACGTATTGCCGGCACGCAACCCTCATTGCGTTAATGCCACGTCCTTTGATCTTGTCAAGTCAATCGGAAAGTTATCCTTTTGTTAAACATCGATGTAAGTATGTATGCGATGGGATATTATTTTTTGCGGTTCGTTTGTTAAGAAAATTGAGGTCGCATCTGTGATGTGATGCAAATCGGTTGGCCTTGCAACTTATAATTTCCGTAGCAATAATGTAATGCCGATATATGATTTATAATTTTATACAGAAAGAACACCATATAGCAATGCCTTTTTAAGGGAGTGTATATGAAATAAATAATATAATAATAAATAACACCCAACAGTCACACACATAGCACCGACCCCACACTAAGATACGAGTCTTGTGTGGTGGGTATCAGGGACTACGAAAGACTTTCGGTCTCACAACACCCAGACCCCGGACACAATCATCTGTCTGTCACACAAACATTTGTCCCGGTGTGGGAATCGCACCCCCGGCCTCTCGTTTTGCAGCCGGCTACTCACCTACTGCGCCACGGAACCAGAAAGTCATGTGACAAGTGAATAAGCCGATAAACTGTGACTGTATAATATAATAATAAATAATACTAGCCCTGTATTAAACATTGTCCCACTGCTGGGCACGGGCCTCCTCTACTAATGAGAGGGGTTAGGCCTTAGTCCACCACGCTGGCCTAATGCGGGTTGGCAGACTTCTCATACCTTCGAAAAACTCTCAGATATGCAGGTTTCCTCACGATGTTTTCCTTCACCGTTAAAGCAAGCGATAATTAACATTTTAATACACACATAACTTAAGAAAAGTCAGAGGTGTATGCCACTTGGGTTTCGAACCTACGACTTTCGTCTTGACAGTCCGTACCGCAACCAACTAGGCTATCGCTGCTACTAGGCTATCGCTGCTACTACAATAATAATAGTATTCTTATATGTGTAAAGGACATTGTCCAAAGTCGCCTATGAATCAACAGAGATTTAACTTATACCATAATTCTTGGCTTATTTTATGTCCTTTATTCCAAATACTAGAATTTAACGGACACTTCTTATTAAAAAGATAAAAAATAAATGGGCATTTTATTGATTTCGCGATGTTACTTGGATCCCCAAAAAATAATCAAATTCTACTTTAAGCGCTTGATCTATAAATCGTCCGTAATGCTAGAAAAAAGGCTAAGGCGCTTAATCCGCTGAAAGTAAACGGAAATAGCGCAATCATTTTTTTGATTTAACCCCTTGTGTCAGTTGTCACTTGTCATGTTCGTCAGAGTAGTAAGTAAATAGTGTTCTGTGGTCATGTTTATTGTTTTTATGTCATTGCTTGTTGTTCAATGGATGGTTATTGTTGTGTTTATCTTTTAAAACCATGTAGGTAAACCTAACCTACATTATAACTGTTATTTGCCTACATGGTTAACCTACATGGTTAGTTGCCTACCTATAATGCTAAACTAACATACTTTGATAAGGCAGGTAAAACCGTAAAAAATATATTAGCTTCTTACTTCGTGAAATCATTGTCATTGATATAATTACGATTTACCTAGTAGTTAGAATCTAAATGTCAAATAAAACCGAATTAGGTCTAATGTTGGTATTGTGCCACTGTATTGAAGGCATGTTGACATTAAGAATATAACCTAAAATAGAAAACATTTTTGTTAATAAATAAACTCTTAGAAGTGTCCGATGTTTAAATCAACTTTTATGGATTTATAGGTGTTCTTTGGAACCCGAAAGTATTTTTTCTAAGGCTGTTGGTTCTTAGGCGAACTTTGTATGGGCGCTGAGCAATGTCCTTTAGTAGGTAGTTATTAAATTAAAGTAAAATGCAGAAGGAGGCTCGGCAGCCAATGTTACCTAAATACGGTAAATATGTACAAGATTTTAAAATGAGTGTTGTGATTGAATGAAACAGCTCGAGTGCTCGGAAACAAGTGATTTATTTCTCCCCGCATCACATTAACGTAATATTGTTATATCCACATCAATTTCGACAGCCTATATATGATCGCCAATTCCTATGCAAGATATCACTTCTGGAAGAAAAAGGATATTATTTAGAGCGAATTAATAAATAATATTGTGTGACCAAACTTTGTAGGTATGGTTTTAGGAATTATTACAAAATAGTTATATTCTCATATCCAAGATCTCGGTAGGCAAGACGCGTTTTGAAACTTATATTATGTCTATAATAGCTGGCAGTTAACCCTTTGATCGTATTCCATACTTAAGCAGCATGTCAAGGGATAGAATATAAAGTTTGGCACAGATTATTCCAAAGCCAATTTCCTGAGAACATTTCCCTTCTTTAACTTACGTATGTACCTTATATGTAACGCGACAGTAAAATGTTATGACGAGATATGAGACGAACTTCTATTTACTTAGTACTCACGATCTAATAGCATCAACGCGTAATATCGACCTTATTTTATAGTAAATAAGGAATAAGATGGATCGACACCGCCAAATCGACCGCAAATTAAACGTTGTCGTCGCACGCAAATGTTACGAAGAAAAGGGCAAAACTTTTTACAACTTGAATACTGTACGAAAGCCGATAAGATCCCACATTCTCCATATTGAGAATGTCTCTTGTTGAAAAATGTTGAAGTTAGTAAAAAGCTTATGAATGTGAAGGCATGACGTTTTTGTATGACAAGGGAACTGATTCTTGAATAGATATATTTCTTGGAAGAAACCTTTTGAACTATTTGTGGGAGACAAGTGAAAAACATTCCAGGGTATCTAATATATCTACTACAGCTATACCTATATCATGTATATACGTTTTTAATACTCGTTTTATGTGTTAAAATATTGTCCACAATCTATATCTATACATATAATATAATTGTAGCTAACCGCTGTCTGTACATGGAGGATATATGCGAAAAACTACTATTGGGGGTCTTAACGCGATAGAACTCCAACCAATGATTTTTAAATTTTTTGTCTGTTGGGTAGGCCTTAGTCCATCATACTGACCTAATGCGACTTAGCGCACTATACTTCGAAGGTCTTATACAGAATTATCATCGATGCATGATGTTTTCGCTCATTAAACTTACGTCAAGTAGACAGCCTCTATGGCACAATGGGTGAATCGGCTGTGAAACGAGAGGCAGTGTGTTCGATTCCCGCACCGAGATATATGTTTGCATGACAGACATATATTTGTTTCTGGTCTGGGTGGTGTGAGACCGTAGTCGTAGTTCTTGATACCTACGCTACAGGTCTGACCTAGTGTGGGGAACTATGTGTGTGACTGTTGGGTGTATTTATTGTATAGTTCCAAGACATTCGTGAGAATCTGCTGACCCAATAGCTGTATAAATATATGTGTTTAATATAGCTACATTCCAAAACTTTCTGTTTCAAAAGAAGTTCTATAAATAATGTACAAAAAATCTTAATGAAGTATAGGTATCTATATATAATGCAAATTGTCAGAAAAGTCCTAAATAAAGTAAAATAAAAATAATAAAATAAAGTCCAAAATAGGCCTATTCGTGTTTATAGTAAAACAAGTGCATGACGTCGTAATAAAATGAATTTAGCAATATTTTCGGATTTTCTAACAAAAAAATATAACGAGAAACCACAAGAAACGATGCATTTCGTACCCCTGAAACCTCCGCTTTAACCGGTGTTTGACTCAGATCAGATCAGATCGTCAAGGTCATTGACATGAGGTAGAGCCTTAAAACGAGCTATAATTATCATCGAAAGTATTTTTATAGCAGAAGTATTTTTTATCAAACGCAGCTAACTGTAAACATAGTTTTTCTATACGATAGTGGTACTAATTCGGTCGAGCAGGCTCATTGATGCTATAGACAAATATGCCTACATATGCCTACAGCATGTGTGTACGACTTTTAAAACTAAAAATATATACTCTAAGGCTGTTTCGTATATAAGCGACTTACGTGTCGGCCGTCCGTAGAGTGAAGAAGCTACACAGCAGGCCGGCGTACTTATGTTGAGTAGCGAGGGATAGATTCTCTCACTACTTGATACTCAACTGAACCGCTTATCATCAAGTGCAGCGTGGTCAATTATCCGTGCCAAAAAAATATTTGATTATTATGGCTCAGAGTCAAAATACACTACAGTATATTTTAAATAGTTCAAAATGCCCATATTCTGAGCGAAGGAGTTATGTTAATATAAAACAGCAGTACTCAGTGGACAACAGTAGTCATGTTCAATTTGCACTATCCTCGTCACTTAAACCTACTTAATTCGTGGTAAAGAGCCTCCTGAAATTCCCTTGTTCATTTAAACGACGATTGTCGGCTACCTCTTACTTTCATACAAAGAATACTATTGCCACAAGAAGTGACAATAAATGTAAAGTATATTATAATGGTTTCAATTTATTTTAGAAGTGGAATCTCCTAAAATTATTGGTATTTCTTTCCAATGGCCTTGCTATCGCTTGAAATAGTTACTGAAAATACCAAGATCCCTCTCAGCACTCTCCTTCTGCGAGATAACGTTCTCGCAGAAGTGGGAAACTGCACGGCAGGATCTTCGGCTGCCGACCATGGACCGGCAGCGAGAGGTCTCCTCCAACGACTGCTCTGAGAGCGTTGCGCTCTTCGTCCCAGGCTGGGCACTCTTCCAACGTATGTTGGGCCGTGTCTTCGCGGCAGTTGCCACAGTGGTGGCACACGGCAGTCACATCCTTTCCGATCCGACACAGGAACGAACCGAAAACACCCATGGTCCGTTAATACCTGCGTCAGTCGGAACGTAGGCGCCCCGTGGTGCCTGTCGAGGCATCTCTACTGAAAATACCTGCCATAAAAGATATCTCGGTTTAAAAAACTACAGTATCTTATGTGTAATATTATTGGATAGATATCGTTACAATACAAAAAAGATTTTGATTTATTCGAATTTCACCTGAAGTTGGTATCTATGTATATCCAACAGGAAAAAACATCAGCTCTTTTGATATATTGTATCTTATTCAACTAGAGATAACACGTCTTTGATATATTTTATCTGTCAAAAGAACAGAACATGCTTCCTGCTAAAATGTACCTGCCTGATACAAATCTGTACTCGGATAGCGACTACCTTAAACAATATTATGAAATGTAGCCACTAATAATAATAATAAAAACCCTGTAACAATCTTTAGACTGTCCCTCTTCTAGACACGGACCTCCTCTACTTGTGAGAGGGGTTAAGCTTTGGTCTACGCTGGCCTGATGCCCATTGGTAGAATTCACTCACCTTTGAAATTCTTTTTATTCAAATTTCTTATTATTGAGATTCTTATTACTCTCACATTTTCTCGTGATGTTTTTCTCCCCCTTAAAACGATAATTAACAATGAATACACGTAACTTGAAAGAGGTAAATGCCATTTGGGCTGGCACCCACGATTTTTCTTTCGCGAATCTGTTCCGCTCCCAACTAGGTTGTCGCTGCATCTTATAAAGTGTGTTAAAATTTATAGGCATTCACTTCCAGCGTTGCTATAACATCGTATGTTACCGCATACTTGTACTCATTGTGTGGTGGAGAGGACCCGCGTAATGGTCAGGAGACCCGGCCGGCCCATGAATTACAAATAGCTACTGTAATTATATCCCACTCCGTTTTATGTGGATTTATGTGTTTCATTTTCACACCCAGAATGTACTGTGACGTCATATGTCAGCGAAGGACGTCACATGATGAAATGTTTCGTCTCAATGTGTCTTGTTTGGGAGAATGTGTTTATAATTATAAAGCTGAAGTGTTTGTTTGAACTGGCTAATCTAAGAAACTACCAGTGTAATGTGTAAACCTCTTTTTGTATTTGATTGCCTATTTATTAAAGAAGGCCATAGGCTCTCAAACATCACGCCATGACCTATAGACGCATAGCAGTGACCGTAAATAGAAAAAAAATGTTTTATACGTGACTACTGTTACTACTAATCGTAGCCAATAATTATTATTTGCCTCAACATTATTTCAATTGAAAAAACGCTATTAAAGAAACAGTTTTTTATCCGTTGATTGTCTCGTTCTCCAATTTAGCATTTGGTAAATGGATTAGAACATTTTTTAAGAGAAATTAGGACGCCAGATAGGCATGGTTAACATTGCTTCATAGATATTTTTTTAGTATTATGTTGCCATACAAACACTTTGTTATCTGATGGTAAATAATTACCAAATGAACAACGCTACAGCCAGAAAAGTCGTAATTTACAGATTTCTGGTTGAAGAGTCTGATTGTTTTTCTTAACTATATAAAATAGGGAAATGTTCAGTATAACATGTTCAGGAGACAACAAGTGTGACAAAATGGTTTCAAAGGCTTAACATTATAGTTTTATATTGGGAATAATTGCCATAGATAAAATATTTTCTATATCCCGTAGACAAGAATATTAAATTTCAAACAAAAATCTTTATGAAATGAAAAGACTGTCCCATATTTACTATTTGAGCTGATTCACGTATAGTATAGAGAATGGGACTGAGCGCTCTTTATCCAGCTAAGTGAATACGGACAGAAAAATGTGAGTGAGATAAAGCGAACGTGCGGCCATTTTTTTTCTAGAATATTCATTGGTTTACGTCACAGACTTAGACGAGCGAAAAGAAATAGGTATGGGCCGCACAGTTTTGTCGTGGATCTAGAGTTGGGGTACGATGTTTGGCCGTTTTGCGACCTTCTGAGTACTCTGACAATAGACCCTCGACCGCTTCTTCACCTTCTTGTTCATGGCGTAGTGTGAAAAAGCAGGCCGGCATTATTGTGTTGAGTAGCGGGGATAGATTATCTCTCGCTACTCGATACTCACGTCACGTCACGTCACGTCACACGTTCTTTTCTTTGTCTTAAGTAGACCGTACAATAGAGGAATAAAAATAAAACCACATTAACGCCATAGATTTTTTAATAATAAGTTCTATAAAATTATTATATATCAATTAATAGCCTTAAACCCAAAGCCGCTGGTCATGCTAAAACAGATCGGTCATAACGTAATCCAAACCTACGCTCACACGTCATAGTTTAAACAAGCCATAGACAGATCAAACCTGATAACATATAAGAGCCGCTAAAGCTCCAAACTTCCGTCAATGCTTGCGTGTGAACCCGGGTTAATCCAACGCCCCTTCAGTCGCGTACGGCGTACCCCAGGAATTCTTTCTTGTTAAGGCTTCCGTTTTAACTGGTGTTTACAGTGTCCACTGCGTTCATATTTATTCATGACGGAACCCAATTCTTTTTGTACTGAACCGGAGTAATCAAATCAAGATTAGACAGTGGCTTTAGAGAAATGGTTTTCTGCTGTGATTTAATTTTCATATTCCTTACTGTTTTGAATTGTTGATTATGTTTAAATTTGATTTATACTGATGATAATTTCTTATACTCAAACTAAGAATGTTAAACTATTAATATTATTTTTTTATATGTTGCATGAGGCCGTGAATTATAATGTCTCTGAGAATGTATTTTGTTAAAACAGTCAGCCTGTATAAAGAAACTTTATTCATATCTGCCGTTATGAGCTTTTTTGACATTTACAATGTCATTTTTTGATCTTCGTATACGTGAACATCTATTTTTTAGTTTCAGTCCACTTTTACCATAGCAAAAAATAAACTGCTTTTTTTCATAGTATGCAAAGGAAAAAGTTTGGGCACATAAGTCGTAACGAAGACTCCATAGAACGATTAGTTGTGCAAGGAAAAGTAGACGGCAAAAGAGCTCGAGGGCGCCTTCCTACACTCCTCCAAACACCGAGACACGTGGTGACGCATCGCGAAAACGGCAGCTAAACAATCGGCCTCAACATGACCACGACCACTGTGTCAAGAGTGTACGACTACGAAGAAAGAGGAGAAAGGAAAAAAGCAGCGATAGTCTGGTTGGTAGTGAGTGGTACGGACTGTCGAAACGAAGGTCTTGTGTTACAAACCAGTCTAAATGTCATACACCTTGACTTTCCTAAAGGTACTTGTATATTCATTGATAATTATTCCTGGCTATAACGGTGAAGGAAAACATCGTGAGGCAATCTGCGTACCTGAAAATTCTTATACGACTTTGAAAGGTATGTGAAGTTTACCAAACAGCATTAGGTCACCGTGGTAAACTGAGGCCTATACCCTTCTCATAAGTAGATGAAGCCCGTGCCCAGCTGTGGGACAATGTTTAATACCGGGCTAGTATTATTATTATACAAGGAAAATGTATACAATAGCTTGTTTTGGCTATCATTCTTTCATTCGTGAAAGAATGTTCAGAATGGGTACAGAATTATATAGATTACTAATAACAAACAAACTTGTTTCCACAAAAATATTTTTAAATACCATGGTTGTCAGGTAATTTCTCCATCAACTATTAGGTACAGACATGTCGTAATCTTAGTGTGTAAAATATATTCTTAGATCTGAACTTATGTTGTATTTATTTATGCTTTATTACAATAAAATATTTGTATTCTGTACAACACCAGAATACAAATATTAACAGCACATTGCAATAAACTTCAAATAGAATGTACAAACGGCGGTCTTATCTGCGATCTCTTCGATTCGATATTGTTGTCTCTAGTAGTTTAAAATAAATAAATTTCATCCCAGACAGACAGAAAATGCTACTTTCGCATACAATACATAAGCAGACGAGCATCTTACTTTTAAAAAGCTGGAAACCCGTCAGCCACAGCCATGAGTATTCAAACGCCTTCAGCAGACGCTCTTAAAACAAATCCTCCAGAGATTGACACGTTCTCCTTAGTGTGGTGTAATGAAGCGAGGTATAATGAGGGGAGCCCTCAAACGCACAATGAGGCTTATTTATGTGGCAACAAAAGAAAGGCCTGACGCCCTACGGCCACGTTCAAACACACTCCTACTCTATTCGGTCGATAGACAAACAATGTGGGATAGAAGAATTATATTTTCATTCGTCTATTGTCTTAGAAGTTAGACGGTTTTATTGTTTATCTGCTGAGACTAATTAAGATCAACAATTCGAAAGAATAGCTTGCTATCCCGCTAATATGCTTATGATTTAATCTACTTAAATTAGATTAAATCATAAGCATATATAGCAGCGATAGCCTAGTTGGTTGCGGTACGGACTGTCAAGACGAAAGTCGTAGGTTCGAAACCCAAGTGGCATACACCTCTGACTTTTCTAAAGTTATGTGTGTATTAAAATGTTAATTATCGCTTGCTTTAACGGTGAAGGAAAACATCGTGAGGAAACCTGCATATCTGAGAGTTTTTTAAAGGTATGAGAAGTCTGCCAACCCGCATTAGGCCAGCGTGGTGGACTAAGGCCTAACCCCTCTCATTAGTAGAGGAGGCCCGTGCCCAGCAGTGGGACAATGTTTAATACAGGGCTAGTATTATTATTATTATGTTTGTCATACCGTAATCTCGGGACTATAGAGTCCCGGACATTTGGAAGGCGTGCGTGGGGCCGAAGCCAACACGTAGAGGCCCGTTAGACAATTTTAATTTAATTTTGTGATGTGACACCAGCCGACGATTATCTCTGTATACGCTTTATTATTATTATTATTAATCTACTTTAAGAATATAGATATGTTACCTTCCTTGTTCCTACCTTGATGTTTACCTTCTTCTTGTATATCTTTACGCACCTTCCTTGTTCATCTCTGCATCACCCTAAGGTTGACTGGGAGAGAATGCCTTTGGCATTAAGTCCGCCTATATACATTGTATATGAAGTGTATAAATAAATAAAAATGTTAAGAAACAGTTTTGGGTGGATGGTGGATTGCGGTGGCGACGACGACTACATTTTTGGTATTAAAATATTTAGCAAGGGCTCAGCTGTGCTTGGTTCGTAGAAGTGTTTTTTTTTTGTTTTACTCCCAATCCTCTTAACCATCTAATCTGATAAATCCAACTATTTTAAATTTATTGAAAGCAAATCCTGCCACTTAAAATCACATAAACATAGTCAGACGCTTTTCAATTTCTAGTTATGAAATAAAGCTAGATTCCGCTAAAACATTCGTCTCGGGGTAATAAGAAGTGGAGAATCTGTGAGGATTTAAAAAGGTAAGATTAAATTCTAAAGAGTTGTTCATAATAATATTTATTTTATTCTAGAGAAGAGAACTAAATATATTTGCATCTATATTTATATAAAAGACTATATCCTGACCGACTCATGGCCTACCCCGAACTGTTAGTATATTTTAGGCATCGTTCGGGAATGATTTTTGAAAGTTCAACCTCTTCTAAGAGAACGTGGCAAAGTTTGTTTTGGAAATAATACTTTTCTGGTCTAATTTCCATGAAATTTGCTAATTTATTTTACTCATTAATGTTCTTCAACAGAATGAATTATATGTGGGAGTAGTTCTTAATTTAATACCAAAAGAGATAATAGTAGCGGTTAAGATTAAACAATTTAAACTTGAAGAATTAAATTTTAGTATAACTCACTTAGACTTAACCCTAAGAAGAAAGGCAGAACTACAGTCTTGTTTTGAGTCATAAATTTTCTTTCCTTTTGTATCTTATCATATAATTTTACAATATTGCAAATAACCATTATCACATAAAACCGAATAATCTATTACTATCCCTCTTCATCTTTTAATCAGTATATGGGTAACGGGCATAACATCTAACTCAAAGGAAATATAGGGACGCGGCTGCACGCTACGAGCGTAATTATGTGCTGCCTATATAAGTATAGCTTCGCCTGCGGCTTTGGTGGCTTTGAAGTCTTCCACCGGTTTACTATTGGGCTACTTAATTTCATACATTGTTAGTTTCATTAAACCCTAGGGTAATTATTCTTGCTCACTAGACTAGTTAGTATAAATGATGTTCTTCTTACTACTTTACAAATAAATACCAAACTTCTTGGCGCATGGAAACAATTCGTTTGAAAACAATATGAATTTATTTCAATCCTGATGCGTTTTTTATCCTGGCATGGTAAAATAACCACACTGCACCTGATGGTAAGCGCAGTGCCTTGTTCTATTAGAATATCCAGTAGCGAAAGGCAACTATTCCTTGCTACTTAACACAATGATGCCTGCTTGCTGAGTTGCTTAAACACTACGCATAAAGGACCCAGAATCAAATTTACCACTCAAGTATCATCTGGACATATTTGGCCACGCCAAACTGACTATTCTCGCGCTTAGTAACATGCGTATTAAGCGTATTTGCAATGTTAATATTATGGAAATAAAGGTGATTTTGGATTGTATTTTTACTCACTACTTATTACCTTTTTCCGAACACCGGTGTTCTTTTGATACATGAAAGGTTAAAGTATAATGTAGGACTTAATGTAAGGATTCAGGAAGGTGGATCATTTTATGTTATATCTACTTTAACTAGTTTTTGATGTAGTATAAATTTCACATACACTCATTTTAAATTATGTGTCAAAAATTAGCTGAATATCCCTAAATAAATGTAGATCGTTTGAAAGAAAAGTCAGTACATTGGTTACCAGTCATATATTTACAAGAAAGGAATATCAAAATTGAGAAAAGCTCAATCTAAAAAGGCTTGTAAACTATCCTTACAAGTTATCACATAGTTATGAACCTATCAGAATTTTGTATACTGTATTTCAAAGTACTCGCTCAATTGATTCCAACTTTGTTATCACAGACAAGTGTACTTGAAGTGTCGTAAAAATTCTATCACGATCTCGATCTGATAAAATATGCTTTTATGATTCATTTCACTGTGTATTTTGATGAAATGAATTGATTGAGTTTTTTAGATTCTGTATACCGGACAAGGTTTTCAGGAGAATAATAGACTTTTAGTACTGGTGAATAAACTTTATGAGACATAAAAATGTTTTGTTTAATAAATTCATCTATCGTAACAAACGCTTTATTCCAACCACAAAAAGAAATATAAATTTAATTATTTTTAAGTTAATTGTCAATTACTGTAAACCTCCTTGCATATTCACCGTCTTTTACTTAATACTTAAAACTAAATTTTGTATGTGTTATGTAGTTTGATCTGCCATTTTTAGGACCTACTGCGCTTTCAATTTTTACTATGGAAATTCACAATGAATTAATTTATATTCTCGTACAGTCGAATGGTGATTTTCATGGAACGGACGGAACGATCCTGCCATGAAGTGATCAAACTGCACCTGATGGTAAGCGTAGTGTCGTTCAGGTAGTATAAAAAGTAAAGAGTAACAACCATCCCTCCATGCCGGCCTGCTGAGTAACGCTTAAAGGACCCTGGTTTATAGGAAGGAGGGAATAAGTGGGCCGGCAAGAGAGTTTTTTTTTAGTGCCTCCTCCATAGGCAGACGAGCAGACGGGCATCCTGATGGTAAGTAGTCACCACCGCCCATAGACTTCTGCAATGACAGGGCACAGTAAAGCCTCTGCCTACCGTTGAAGGACTACTCTTCTTAAGCCTCGTTTAAAGAAGGACATGTCATAGCGCTCAGGGAACACCGCTTCAGGGAGTTCATTCCAGAGCTTGCACATACGTGGTAAAAATGAACGTTGGAAACGAAACGTGCTAGACGGAATCGTTTCCAGGTGGTATGGATTAACTCTGTTGCGGTGTTGGGTGGTGTGGTGATAAAATGGTGAAGTAGGCATCATTTTAAATAGTTACTCGGGGCACTCCCCGAACAACCGACAGAACAAACAGAGAGAACCGAAGTCTCTCCGCAGCCCAATGGTTCCAGGCTATCTGTGATATCAGGATTCCCGACAATTCGAACGCCGCCTCTGAATTTAATTTCAAATTAGGTATTTATTTGTTCACAAATTCAATAGATACAAACAGTATTAACACCAGTCCTAGCAATGTTACATATGTAAATTCAGTTATATTGTTACGACAATTTAGTCACTAATGAATTTATTTATATTAGGTACGTAATACTGGCTGGAAATCCATGACTTTAACAAACCCAATCACGGGTGACGGTATCACCATTAGAAATGCTACACATGTGAAGTCTGGTCTGTGTAGTTTTGGCAGTTTATGTATTCATGAACTTGCCCTTGACGGCAAGACGATCGCTGAATCTAAATTGCGCTCGTCCATTTTCTTCAAGATCTATCTAAGTTCCGATGTCCAATTCTGTGTGACCATCGGGTGTGAAATGTGAAACGGAATGATTTGAAAGTCTACGTTTGAAGTTCTACGTTGTGTAAGTGTTGTGAAACAGCAAAAAGTTTTTTAATTTATAAAAACATTATGTTCCACCGAGTCGCGGTGTATACCTACACTGCAGCTACGTTAGTATGCTTCATGCCACCTACGAATGCACACCAGTTAATTTTAGTTATTTGTAGCGACATTCCCGAACAAATCAGCCTTAAATTGATTTACAGTGAAACTGTTAATAGTATATAAGGTAAATAACATAATTTCATAACGTTTAGAACGTAATATCAATAAATTTCAATTCTGAATACAGGAAGTCTATATTTCACATTCATCAATTCATTATATAGTTTGTCCCGTTTTGACGCGCGGAAAATCCCGTTCGAGAAAAAGTGACGGAGTTATAACTTCCAAATAGTTCTTAGTAAAATGAATAGATGGCATTAGTGGACAGACAAGGTTTTTGGAACATCTTTTTTCTTCGACAGTTCGTGTCTATAGAATATAAGTCAATGACAGAGACTTAAAAAAACAAATTATGCGTCCCTATAAAATTTTAAGGTTGCTCTCGATTTTTCTGAGATCTCATCATCAGATTCTGACTTGGCGCCAATGAGATCCACCTCAGAAGTATACCCTTTTAAACAAAAAAAGAATTTCTCGAATCGGTCCAGGCGTCTTCGAGTAATCGGGGAACATACATAAAAAAAAGATTCCGACGAATTGAGAACCTCCTCCTTTTTTTGAAGTCGGTTAAAAAAAGACAATTGAAAAAGAAATCATAAATACTATAAAAAGTACACCGACTTCAATAAAAAACAAATTATGCGTCACTATAAAATTTGAGGGTTAACCTTGATATTTCTGAGATCCCATCATCAGATCCTGACTTGGTGCCAATGGGACCACCTGGGATGTATACCCTTTTAAACAAAAAAAGAATTTCTCGAATCGGTCCAGGCGTCTTCGAGTAATCGGGTAACATACATAAAAAAAAAAGATTCCGACGAATTGTTAACCTCCTCCTTTTTTGAAGTCGGTTAAAAAGTAGTAATAATATGGCGGGCTATATGATTTAAGTAATATTTTCGAATAGTTACAGGAGAGGTTTACATTTTTTTGGTTTTTCGGAAAAATTTATACTAAAAAAACTGTTGCATGGATTTTAGTAGAATTAATGTATTAGTTGTGTAAGCACCTACTACATCTTTATGACTTATTTTCATGCATTTAGAGCATTTTTTTTTTAATTTATGTGGCCTGAAAAGGAATGAGCCCTGTTTTACCAGTTGATTTGAGCGCCAAAAATGTGCACAAAAAATGTAAACTAGGCTCAAAGGTTCAGAAAAAATTGTTAATTCCGAATACGTATAATTATATAACTCAATATAAAAAATTGCTTAAATCAAATAGCCCGCCCACCGTCGATATTATTTCGTTGACCTCAATGATAACACTGAAAGCACGGCGCAAAATAATCAGGTACAGCGCCATCTATAAAAAAAGCTTACACTAATACAAATATTCGCGTACTGCGTAGGTATTTAATTTCTTATATACAACGCCTTTTTAACATACGACTATATAAGTAGTTTTACTGTACTTCGCTAGATGGCGTTGTATAGAAAAATTGAAATAGAAAGGAATTTTGCTACAATTTCAATTGTTGCATTTTTACGTATACTAGATGGCGCTACAGCAAAACGTACTCATGCAAATACATGTGTCATGGTAAAAGGACATACATGATTGTGTAATATTACATACACACTTGCATTTGTTTTTAAAGTTCGTTGATAAAAATTACATCACATCGATTACTAAAGATCATGTTTGTTTATGTTTTTCATATAAAACTTTACTACCTACATTCAATACCAGCTGTAGGTGTAACATAGTTGACTGATGTAGGCCATTAGTATTTTGATGTTGTGATGTGCTGTTGTGTAAAGGACGTACCTACTGTTTACAAACAAAAACATGCGCATACTGTTTTCAATGAAAAAATGTTACCACAGCGAGTATCCAATATGGGTAGGCATACTGTGGGTAGCACTGAATTCCGCGACCACTAGTATGTGCTGGGAGGCGCTTTTACTAAATATCGTTCAAATGCGTGTAAAGCTGTTGTTTTGTTTGTCATAAAGCTTCATATCATTGAAATTGAAGGCCAAGCAAACCACAAAACTGGCATTAGTGTTATATATTAGTTTTATAGACGTATCCATAGTGTTTAGTATACCATGTGTTTTATCCCGTGTAAACATTGCATAGACGTTTACATTAGTTGGTACCTACAAAATACTTACTGTTTTCTTTTAGTATGTACCTATAGACGAAAAAAAAATGTATACTTAGCCATTTCTGAGTTGTTGAACCGCGAACCTCCATTACTGTACATCATGTAACAGGAATACAAAATAAGGAAACAAATATCTATATCATGATGGAATTTATTCTTCATTATCTCATCGAATGATTACATTGTTTTTTCAGAACAAATATTAACTTCCAACACTGTTAAATTGACTGTTAAAACGTATTCTTCGTCTGTAGCAACAGTTAGAATTTAACGAAATAGTAATAAAATAATCATGGCTGTATTGTATCTAGTAGCTACCTTATTCATCAAAATATCAAGCTCAATATGAGCTATCATAATTCTCGTCCAACGGCCCTTCCTCGATGTAATTGACAAGGTATTAAGGCAATACAAAACTCATTCTATTTCACCATCTCTTTATTCTTTCAATGTTTATTATCACAGTAAGGACCGGGCGAAAATCTGTAATTATACTACACAGCATGCAAGTAACGTAACATTCAACAACTAAGTCATCTGTTCAATATCCGTTTTGATTGTGGTCCGCACTTACAGTAATATCTATGATTTCTTTGAGATAGTTCTCTGTGTCACGTTTCAGGTTCACATTGTACAATTCAACCTCCACGACACAAATAAATGGTATAAAATACTGCATCGAACAAAGGTGTTACACAATCAAGCTCTCAAACATTACATACAGTGTGTATCATATAATAGCTTCACAAAACTATTTGATCAGTGTCTTCCTACGAATACGATCATAATAAGTTAATGAAATACGAAATGCCCTATATAAAAAAGAATTACATATAATAAGGCATCATGTTTATCATTTATTATTGGATTCTCGTCACTAGTATGCGCGACCGCATCTTCCTAAGTTTTCATTCATTGTTTTAAATTAATAATTAAACTAAATTCATTTGACTATCATTCATGCTCGCACACAACACACACTACATATTTCTGCAACGGATCTCCACTCACAAACATCAGTGTTTCTAATACTTAAAAGATAATACAATTTCTAAGGCTTTACAATCACAAAGTAGTGTTGAATGAAGAAATGTTTTAGTACATTGGTCATTAGAATTAATTGGTCGAAAGGATATGTCTAAAGATAAGAGGCTGTCGAGCCGTGCAGATGTTTGCATAATTTTGATATTCGAGTTGATATGAATCTGTTACAACCGTAGAGTCTAGTTGTCAACGCCTTAGTCAAGCGCATAGTTATCTGGCGTCACAGTGCCGACTGTTGCACTACTGACTGCTGAATGCTGTTCAAGTGCCGGGTGGCACTTCACATGCTCTAATAAACATATATCTGCTTGAGTTGCGGCTTTAGCTCGGGCGGGATCGCGTAAACTTCCTGTTCAGGCTTCTTTTTCACTAGTCGCTTCCAACGACCACCGATGTTCTTGCGAAGACTGCGGAAACTAGCACGTTCGTTGCCGTGCGGCTGCATCAAGTTGTCCTGTAAAGAAAATAAAAGAAAACATAAGTCCATATTCTCCAAGCTGCGGCAAGACATCTGCCGGTTTATCGAGTTTGTTGACCCTAAGGATCGGTGCCAGAATTAGCGGTTCCGTTACCGTCCCCAATGCATTTACTGCATTCGCATCGGCAATACGACTTCCATCTGTTACACAATGCCCTTCCCGCGCTATTTTTAGACAGTTGCTAACAGAAATAACTATAGAAATGTTTTATTATTCAACAAGGGAACTTTTTGTTGGTTAAAAGAAAAGCAAACCATTCATTCGATTCCTCTTTTGGGCGCAAAAAGAATAAACGTTGTTACTGTGATGTTCATTTTACATGACTAGGAAGCTAATTTTGCAAAGTAAACGGTGAGGCCATGCGAGAACGAAGCCAGCCTTGAATACGCTATTCAAAGACACATTAGCATTATCTGCTTCCTGGTGGCGTCTCGACGACTCGACATGTCATGGATACGGTTAGCCAACGGAGCTGCTGCGTTCGCTCGTCAATCAACGTTCCGTTTTACAGGTAAATGTCGGATAACAATTTATCAGAGCGTGATATTGAGGTCACAGATTTAGTTTGAAATTTCCAGGCTAGCGTTTCAATTAGCCTCTTTTGTTCGTCGCACGATACAAAGAAAGAAGGTCGAAGCGTTACAACACGCTTGCCTTGTACAGCTTTCTATTCGGCGAGCGTGTCCCGACATTTAAATTTGTTTTGCACTTAGATATCACTGGTAGGCAGCGTGCTGGAGCAACTCTCTCTCAGGTGGCGGGGAGGGTCGCACCGTTCACGATTTCTTATTATAATGTAACCTTTCCTGACGTTACTTTCAATATTGTTGACGCGAGGCGTTATTTGCAGATTGAAATCCGAATGCAGTAACATTGCAACTTGTTAAAACGGTATTGCGGTCAAGTATAACGGCCGCGACGGGTTTCAATACTCGGAATAGATTGTATTGGTACGTACCTGATCGTGAGAATAGACGTAAGGCGGAGGCAGCGGCGGCGGGAACTGCCACAGTGGCTGCTGGCGGAAGGCGAGGGGCTCCGGCTGGGGCGCAGGCGCGGCTTGCAGCACCTCGGCAGGATGCACCGAAGCAGAGTGCTCCTCCCTCTTTCGCAGCTTGCTGTGGACGATGCGTATCGCCATCATAGTACCGTTATTTCCAACCATAGTTGCAAACGGTCCGTCAACGCAAGAATGATCGATCACACTGGGTTGGATCACAGGTAAAAAGTTCCAGTCGGGCAGTCACAACATTATTAACAACACAGTATTTCACTCACAGCCGTATTGCGGTCTGATTTAACGTTTGAACTAATAACTAAATTAAATAAATTATCACAATTATTTTTCTTGTTATTGGCTATTGCACATATCACTGTTCGTAGGAACGCGCGGATATACCGCGTTACGCGAGCGTTCAGCCGCGCGATAAGTGACTAGAATTTGATCGTGAAGTGTGGCCGGCAGGTGCCTAGCAAAGCGCTCGCTCGTGCCAAACGACCTCTACGGAGTACTCCATGCGTCTGAGTTGAAGTAGAGGGGCGCGCACGGCTTTTATAGACGCATGTGTGACGCGGCGCGGCGTCGCAGCGAGGTTTGGGAGGGGAAGGGGGGGGGGGGCATGCCAGGTAGGGAGCGTTTGACGATATGACCGTTTTCCGCGAAAAACTACGAATGATGGCGGCGCCCGACGCTATCGTATCGCTCGTAGTGACTATGACGCACCAGAAGGCACGACCGTTGGTTGGATTGTCCCGCTCCACCGGTTGATATTTGTGGCAAAACCTTTCGACAGACGCGATCACGGCTGCGAGCACATCGATTTTATAATAATACCCAGATCATTCATGCGTCAGAACCTTATAAAATTAAAAGGAGTATGGTTACATTTTTACGTAGTGTGATTATCATGTTACAGTAAAACCAACGAGAACTTTTCATAACCGGTATTACAACAGGTGATAACGTTGTAAGGTCAGTAAACGCGAAACTCGCCCTTATTATAAAAGCTTTAGATACAAAGTAATTAAACGTTGCTATCGATCCCTGAGATAATAATAAATCCGAGGCAGTTCTGCATTTCACCATTAACCGAGTTCAAAGTCCATAACGTGTATGTGTGTACCGATCTATAATGCCTTACGCACAGTTGGCTTGGGTGAAGTGGACGCAGCGGTTGTTGACGTGGCATCTCTCTCTGACGAATGCAAGTGCGTGCAGGAAGGCAAGGGAGATTTTCAGTCGGTGGATGCCGCGCCAAAAAGTAAAGTAGGGCTGCAGGGCAAGGGAGAGCGGGAAGGTGCAATGCCCTTGCCAACAACTTACTTGAGCAAAGCTCCGGCCTTTGACTCGAATAATGCCTGACGGGATAAAAAACACAGGTAGTCGGCCATTATGAGTCGTTACCCTTGAGAGACGTCTAGAGGATAGTGACCGTAAAAAAACGACATTATAGGTATCTACTCTCTCGTGCGCGAACGGCATCGTATTAAAATTTCGAAATGATTGAAGTTGTCTTTGTTCATATTTCAAAACTGAACGCAAAGTTCAGTGCGATATGTGTCAATCGTTCGTTTGAAGAGCAAACGGGCACGTATAGAAATAATAACTGGACAGTATGGTCTTTATCTCTCGATGCTATACTTTTATATCACAATATGTCGGTTTCAATGTTATCTGAAGCTTGGAAGTCACGCTTCAAAGATTTTTTATCGAAGCCGTTGAAACCCATATATACGCACAGATTAAAGTGTATGGGTTTTTTATCTTTTTGTGTTATATTTGGCTATCTAGTTAGCTTGTTCTGATATATGTTTTCATTATTTATTCATAGAATGGGTGGTCTTGTAACCGTAAGTACATTTATTATAACATATTATTAAAGCTTTCAATCGAAGATGAATAAAACAAAAGAATACATCATGGAAGCAAACGTATGTAATTGTTTCAAGGAAACATTAATTCACCTCCAGTCTTTATTTTTTATTATTAACAATACTTTGTGATGTAAGATTTATTTTGATTATATAAAACGTTAACAGACACAATTAATCTGCCAAAATGGAGTTATTAAAACTACAATATTAAAACATTATTAAAAGTATTGTTTGATAAAGAATTATGAATTTTATTTTTGAACATAATAGATGTTAGATAACAGACATACTTATTTGAAGCTTGCAAAAATAGGTACCTAAGGCAAGACACAATTCAAAAAAAATATAGACTTCATTAGACTATGTATATATTTTAAAGGTACATGTATTTTTCGCATTAGATCAGAATAATGGATGAAAGATGAATTCATTCATCATTATTCAGTAGTCGAAGAGACCCGTGCCCAACAGCAGGCCAATATAAGAAACCTGATATTTTTAATTACTTATTAAGAGTATATATGGAGATTAACTAAAATATTAGACTGAATACATTATTGTAAATATCCTCCCTAATCTTTGGTCTGTGGTTCTAACATTCAACGAACAGAGTAACCAATCAAATAAGCCTATAGCTCACGTGGGACCAACATGGCGGAGCAAAAAATGTTTTAAAGATATATTTTTAATAGTAATGACGGTACAAAAACTTCTCTAAAGTTTCTCACGTTGAAGTGTATGTAGTGTTATCTTGAGGACAATTGACAAAAGACAATTAAGATTGAGCTGCGGTAGCTTAGTAACCAATTATTTTTTATTGACCTCTTATTGCGTCAATCAGAGGCTATCTTAGTGCGCACGATTTTTCCCAAATTCAACATCTTCACAAGGTTATTTTAAAAAGAACGTAGTTATTTTTATAAAAATACAATTGATATTATTGCATTTTTATACACAGCGGTGTGAATTAATCCTTAAATGATATGCTGAATACACTAAGTCCTATACAGAGATTTCCTACACACATAAGGATCTTTTTACATTAAACTGTAACTGCACAGTAAACTGACACCCGTTGTAAGGAGAATATCTTAAGTACAAGGATGGAATTGATACTTTAATATTTAAGAGTACAGTTATTGAACTGCAGTTGCCATGCATAATACGAAACCGGCAGGTGATCGCAAAATAAATGAAGCGGAATGAGCTTAAAAAAGATTATTAAAAATGTATTCATTAAACGTTCGAAAATAGAACATAGAACTTATTTCAAACGGTTATATGGGTTGAAATAAAAGTGCTTTACTGGTGTAAAATTCGCATAATTTTTTTTATTATTCTCTAGTAACTTGGCAGGAGTGTTAACATTCCAGAGTTTTGCCTGCATTATAGGCAAGTCATGTTACATATTAATGATTTATAAAAATATTAACGCGCCAGTTTAAAATTTGTTTCACGAGCTTTGTCTGGTTGATGTTCCATTTTTAAATGTCACAAACAAAACCTGAGCTTTAGGCTACGTCATGAAAAATTTACTTTTGTTACTATGAATTAAATTCAAAAATAGAACATTTGAACGCGAGTCCTTATAAATGTACCACTCATTACAATATAATTAGCTTTGAATACCTATTAGAATGGCTATAAGGAGCAGTTCAATTGTTATTGACGTCAATCATCTAGTACTGCCGCGTTCAATATGATCAATGCAGTTCGCTAATCAATCGTGACTAATTATTAATGAACCGATTCGAAATAGGATACAGTATTTCAAAATTTAAATATACCTAACTGTTATCGAAGTATTTGTTAATGATTATTATTTTATCATAGTAAAGTAAACTAGCAATGAAATTGCTACCGACGTTAAGGTATAATTAAAAAGATATTTACAATGTTACTGGATATTAACAATAATGGCAGCATGCTCAATCATAATACTTTTACATATTGAATTCGTATTACTAACGACTATTACTTTTACTACGATTCCAGCAAAATCTTTTGTAATTAACAATTAGATTATTGAAGACGCTAAAGATCAAGATGACTGGAGAATAAATAAAAGCGTATACTAACATAGATAACAATGATTATATGTTTATTAATGCAAATAAAATAATATTTCGTCTTAAAATTCTCATGTTCTTATTGCTGTTGACACTTAAGTTGTTAATTTAGACTGTATCTAAAAACGTATTAACAAAGTCTATCTGTTAGTCTATCGGCTAGCCGTTTATGATCCATTATCGTTCAGTCCAAGAAAGTAAAAATAAAAGATAGATCTCGTGTTATAAAAAATCTAAACACATCAGTCACGGAACAGATGGTTGCTGGTGAAAACTAGCTAAAACGAGCATCTAGACACAATGCGGCACGGTTTGGACTCGTGCCGGCTGCTGCATGCTTCTAAGCATAGATCGAATAATTTCCTATAAGATAATAATAATATACTTCATTTAGGTATTAGGTTTCGAATAGTATTGTTTATGTACGATCTTTTTTATTTGTAAGTATTAATAAAGAAAGAAAAAAGAATACAGGGTTGTTTTTGTAATTTATCATTTTATTTGCTATCAGCCAAGTACTGTATACATTATCAATACTGGCCACGGGCTTCGGATACTCTTTTGTGACATGTATTAGGACTTTGTCTCCACCACGCTGGTTTAATGCGGGTTGACAGACTGCACATACCTTCAAGTTCTTATTTATAACCTTCTCAAGATATTTTCCTTCCCGCTAAAGTAACTAGTAATTGCACACACACATTAAAGTGGTGTCCTAAAAAATTAAGACATGGGATTTTACGTTACTTTCGAGTTACTATTCCTTCTTTTTCGTATGGATTTGTGTTAGCTCATAGTTGCTTTTACAGCTTCACCGAAGATTGTGGCCGGCGCTGAGTGCGCTCCAGCCAGAAAAAAATATTAGTTACTATATAGTGTCAACTACTTTTTATAAGTATTATTTATTACTATTATACTTCAGAACTGAGCGGTGCTACCAACGGTAAGACGTTGTGGAATTCAAACGATGCAGTTTGCATAAATTTAACCAACATTTTCAGCTCTTTACAGCGAAAACAATATTTCACACAATGTTCTCAACATTATTTTCAAAAATCCCTCTAATATTTTAGTACGTTCGAGCGTTCACCTTCAACTATAATCTCGTAAATTGTACAAATTCTTTTAAAAACGATTAAACTAATGATTTCCAAGACACACCTAGGACAGTTAACCTCCATCAACCCTCAAGTTCAATGGCTTAAACGATTGTATTTTCGTATATTTATTTTGACAAAGTTTACAGTTTGTGGCGTAATATTACAACCTTGGTTCTCTGTTTGTTTTATACTTGTTAATCTTGAAGCCATTTCTTGGCGAGCTTTGTTTACGATATCTATGTCGGTGTTTACGAATTCGTCGACATTGCGTTATATAAACGTTTGAAGAAAGTCCCGCATGTTGCCCACCTGCTTTGCGGTATAGGTGAACATGTTACTCATATAGATGGAAGGTTGCTGCTTGCTCAACCTCCTAGTAACCTTTACAATGTTTTATGTATACCTAATTAGTTGCGTTAGTTGTGTTGCTTCCGCATTTCGAACTAATAGATTGATTATATTGCACTTTGAGATTTAATTACTTTTTTTTTTACTGACTATAAGGAGTCTTATTGTTGCTAAAACTTTCTTATGAAATATCTCGAAACAATTCTTTTACCTATTGCCCTTTTTAACCGACGTTAAATGCAGTTAATTAGTCTGTCGTGAATATTAATGAGAGTCAATGAAGTGGTTTCAAGCGAATTCGTTGAAGGCATTGTACGACCGGCCACGACCTTGTCCGATTCTTTCGGTCATCAGTTCCTTCTATAGGTAGGCATCGATACAACTATAGAGTTTTTGTCCACCACAAACCCACAACTTCAATACTGACTCATTGAATAGAATTGTTCGGTTTTAAATAGAAACGGTTTGTATAAAATAACCAATCACCGAACACGGAAACTTTATAGCAATATCGATGTAAAACTGACAAATCTATTTTAGATTTCTATATGAATTGATATATGAATATATAGATGGACAAACGAGACTGGAATATGGCCAATTTCGAGGAGTTCGCCTTGACCACACAAATGACAACCTTGGGCCATGTTGGAATAATAAGCTAACGAGTTGATCGATTGTGAATTTTGGTACATTCGAACCATTTCAATGACCGTTGAAGCGGTTCACGAAGAAGCTTCGCGTGACTATCGCTTGTAATAACTGTGATTGGGGGCAGTTATGTACGATTACTGGTTGTTAGTAACATGAGATAAGTGTATGTAATCAGTTATCGTCGTACCAGATGCATAACGATGTGATTTACCCGCGCTCGAAGGGATTGTTCCTATCCCTTCCGCATAGGCAGACGATGGTCTTGTTGACTGACAGCACGATCAGCGAATTGTGCTCGAGGACCACACCAACCTCGCAGTTCTCCTCTTTACACTTCATCGCCTCCACGGCGATAGGAGCGAAGAGCATCGAAACGCGTACACTTCACAGGTTTTTTGATTGAGCCGAGCAAAGGCAACGTAAGCCGAGCGCGCGTTTTGGCGCAGACTGCCAGACTACCACGTTTTCCGACGGTGACTATTTGACTGCCTGAGCGGCGGCGGCACCACGCCTCGCGCAGCGGTGGGTGGCAACTGTACTCACCCGTTAACTTATTGCTATGTTATGGGGACCCGACCCCGCAATGCGAAAGTGTCCAGTAATTAACCGACACACATTTGCATTAACATTATTCACCTCTATCGATTAGTATGACAAGGCAGACTAGTCCTAACAACTGGAATTACGCTAGTTGATATGTTTGATGTTTCTGTGATTGGGTCAGGGTTCAAGTAGGCAATTCAAAGACGGCACCAAATACCGCTGCGATGTTTAGTTTTGAAATCTTTCCGATGTTGTAAATCTGTAATCGCATTACACTTTCAAAACGTCATGAAGCCATGCCATATGGTTTACTAAATCCATCGGTCACTACAATAAAAGACAACTGTAACAAATTAGTGTATAGTTTCTCCAGGTCTTTCAAATTCAAACGACCCGCGCTTGTTATGCGGTCGACGTGGCTGAACTGAATACACTAAGACGTCGAGTCGTCAACGGATATCGGTGCCAGTCCGCATTAATACATAACAAATAGTGTCTGACGGAGACAATCGACCGATCATTGTACACTGTAACAATACTGAATATTTACGAATTCATGTTCATACATGAGATGAGACTAAAACACGCTTGTACTTACATATCAGCTGCAAGAAAGTTAAAAATACTTTTCTTTTGGAAAGTAGGTGACCTGTACCATTGTTTCGCATCCTTTGCTTCGAGTTTTACTTTCGGTATCGGTATAATGTCGTTTTCTTTTACATTTCTATTAATTTAAATGTTAATAGCTGAAATAGTAATTTAAAATACAATCATTTTGAAATTAAAATGTTCATGGGTATCATTAATAAGTTTAAAAATGTTTTTTACAAAAGCCAGAGCAACAATTTGTAATGATTATTTTGATGAGGCTTTGACGTTAAAACGCCGCTTTACCAATATTATGCAACGATTAGTTTTAATGTAATTGTTACCATAACGATATTCTGATTAGATAATTCGAATCATACCAACCAACAACACCAACGTAAAGTGACAGTTTACTGTCGCGATTCGTATGGTAAGTGAGATATTCGGAGGCTCAGATTCCCCCTTCCCTTCCCTAATCCCTAATCCTGGTCCTTTAAGGCCGACAGCGCATACATGACACTTTCGGTGTTGTGGATGTTCATGGGCGGTGGAGATCACTTAACATCAGGTAATCCACAGGCTCGTTTGTCGGACTATACTATACAAAAAATACAGGCTTTTATGCGGTTACAAATGTATCAAACATCGTACCCCATTGACCTTTTATAATATCCGATAAAATACAATAGTTAAATAACAAAAAAATTGCAAAAGCAGGAACGGTATAAAAGTCATGTTTGATAAAAAAATTAAATAATTTGGAATTAAATTGGTCGTATTTAAAATAACAATGGGTAAGTTATAGAACGTACATCTAGATATACATTCTCTTTCTGTATCATTAAAATAAATATACTATATCGTTCGATATCAAGCTATTAATATGTAATATTATTTTTGGCGCTCTATTCATTGACGTCGACAATGTGCTTTATATTCTCATTGGCATTCGTATTTGCAAATGTTGGAACCAACAGTCATATTATTTTGACGTTATATATAAAGGTAGGTAAGTAGGTAGGTTATATGTATAGGTCATCATAAGTTTAATTGAGACATGGAGAAAAAAGGAAAAATACCTTTTTCCAACAATGGGATGATGTTGATTATTTAAATATAATAAGACTAGCAGTTGCTCGCGGCTCCGCCCGCGTGGAGATCATGTTTGGGAGAAAAGTATACAATACAAAATACCAATATTCATGTGTTTAACTTAAAAATGACGGATTTTCATACAAAATTTCATTCTTTATTTTACCCCCTTAGGGGCGGAATTTCCAAAAATCCTGAAACATATATTTTTTATTTTTAACTAAAATGCCAAATACTAATTTTCATGAATTTATCTTCAAAAATGACGGATTTTCATACAAACTTTCATCCCCTATGGGTGGTATTTCCAAAAACCCTTCCTAAGTGGATGCCTACGTGATAAAAGGTACCTACTGTCAAAATTTCAAGTCTCTAACCCCAGCCGTTTAGGCTGTGCGTTGATCGATCAGTCAGTCAGTCAGTGAGTCAGTCAGCCAGTCAGTCAGTCAGTCAGTCAGTCAGTCAGTCAGTTTCTTCTTTTATATATACAGATTTGGATATTCGTTAGGAGTTCCCAATTTTCCAGTCAAATTAAGTTATAAATACATATTAAATTTATTTGGAACCCTTTATGAACACACTATGGACTACAAAAAGAATACATCGCAAACGTTTGAAGCCATCGCGGAACTAAATGAAAAAAAATATGCGTGTCGAATTGGAAACTTTGTCGTTTTTTACATCGGTAAAAACAAAAACGCATCAAATTTAATAACAACTCAATTTTCAAGTCTGACGAGAATGGGGTTACCAAGAATAAACAAGTTCTTTTATCCCCTGTAAATCCTGCAGATGGTCAATGTCTTCATTTGTAGCTTTTTTGAGTAAAGCTAAATTGTCGCATGACTTTAATAAATCAATTAAAGCTTTTTCATTGTGGCTCTTACATATAAATAAAAAAAATATCTACCATTATATAAACAAGTATTTATTCATAGTGGATATTTGCAAATTTAACCACGAAGGGCTTTGAATTGTGTTACAAATGTATGTAAATTAGCTCTGGCCATACATTTTATGAACGTGGGAAATCCGTGCCCTGCCATGTTAGCCATGGTCTGATGGCGACAATTGATGACCTCAATGGGACTTTAGAACCATACCATTGTATACTTGAAGCCAGCGATCTATATGTACTACGTACTTCGGTAGAATATATGTCAATGCTTGAAGCAAACGATTAGTATTGTACTGGTTTCTGTTTTTACTGTATTTCAAATACAATTTAAACAAATTAATATTGTATCAAGATTTGATCGTTTAAAAAATCACGATATCTTGTAGATATAGATCTCGATTGGAGTAATAATGGGGTATTTCAATTATGTTAAATCTTCGAGATGGTTCGTGGCTATAAAACATGTTAATGAAATCCTCATTAATAATGAAGCTAAACAGAAAGGCATTTAAATACGTTAAAACACGTTTTGTTGAGAAATCAGAATTTAGTATAGGTATCTAAAATAATCCATACAAATATATTGGAACATGCATGTTAATAACGTTGTAGAGGTAAAAGCAGTCAGGCGGGTTCTCAAAGCTGAAAGTGAAACAAAGCGGACTTTGACCGTGATCTTGTTAAACCGATGCAGAAAAACGTATGGGTCGTGTTACTAACGTACGTTAAATCTAAGGTTAGAACAAAGATCACGAG
Organism: Laothoe populi; assembly: GCA_905220505.1. Classification (NCBI taxonomy): domain Eukaryota; kingdom Metazoa; phylum Arthropoda; class Insecta; order Lepidoptera; family Sphingidae; genus Laothoe; species Laothoe populi. Next base: position 6,179,966 of record HG992154.1, read on the forward strand.
ACATGTGGTAACTTTGAAACAGAAAAAAGAGAATAAAGTATGTTGATTTGTGAGTTTTTAAACAGTTAGCAGTTAGCTAAAATAAACACAGTTTATTGTAAAATTCGAATGTCCAGGCAGACGGCGAAATTTGGCAAATATCCAACGGGCAAAGTAGAGACCTTGGCTATTCATTACCTTGTGAGTTTAAATGCAAATTTTCTACTAACATTTGTATTGTTAATTCAAATCATAATTCCATAATTCAATATTTTTATCACAATGTTATCTGGTGTCGATATTTTATGTGCAGATATTTCAGCGTTATTAATATAACCTTTGTTGTTAAATTTTTCATTGCCTTACTCTTGAACTTTATTTTATTTATTTACCTTCGTGCTGATCCCTGAAATGTTGTCAACATGAACCCTCTCGAACTTCAATTCCTTATTGAATTCAACTTTTATAGTTTTCAAGACCAACGTTAATTTATTCTTATATTATTCTGCGAGACATTGTAGGTCGGTTAGCAACAAGTGATTTGTGTCGTCATGTTGCGGACATTAATCCAAAGCGACCACACAAGAAGTGGGTAAATTTAGGGGTTTTAATATTATCTTGTGTGTTCATTCTTGAAATACTTAAATTTAGTTAGTAACTGCTATCTAATTTATGTTCAAACATTTTTACGAGAAGAACAGGACAGGTCGTCTGTTTAATTTTTTATACATTTTCGCAAAAACGTCTAATCATTCAGTCAAATTAACAAAGGTTTTTGTTTTTAATTTGTCAGTTAGCCTAGACCAATCTAGTAATTACCGTCCATGACAAAACTAAACTGTTAATTAAAAACATCCTACAGACAATTTACAGGAGTAATTGTGGCTGTAACAGCTTAATTACTGCACAGTTCGCAGATGTATACCATTGCGGAAACATCAATTACAGAATAATATGTGTTAAAACAAAAACCGTCGGTTTCGACCGGTTTGTGGAGCGGCTTGTAGGACTTCAGTGGCTTCTGTTTGGCTTTGTGGATAACCTTACCGTACACCGCTATTAGTGTCACCTATAATGGACAATTTTTTATACAATCAACAGTATAGCTTCTATTATCAGGGGGTCTATTGTCAGAGTACTCAGAAGGCTGCAAAACGGCCAAACATCGTACCCCAACTCTACTCAGTTGCATTTACACATCTACATCGTTCCATCTCTGCATCGCCCAAGGTTTGACTGCTAGAGAATGCCACAGGCATGAAGTCTAATAAATTAAAAAGTCATAATTTAAAATGTATAAAGTGTGAATAAATAAAATGCTTTGTACTTATTACAGCCTTACTGATTCATTAATTTTGGGTTAGATTTTTAACCCGGCGAGCATGAGGTAAAAAAAAGTTACATCAAGAATATGGCAGGGTGGGACATACCCATAACTTAATGTACCACAATGTTGTTGTTATTATTATTATTTTTATAATGTTAACTTTATTTTGTAGAATAATCATTTATTTATTGAAATTAAATGAAAGAAGTTCTTAGTTATAAAATAATAATAAAATTTTCATGGTTTTCTTATACTATGTAATTATAGAAACAAAAGTTTATGAATTTAAAGAACTTAAGAATTTAACAAAAAAAATATTCTTTGGAATGAAAATCAACTTAAAACTTAAAGATATAGAGATCCTCCTCTTAAAAAAATACATATATATTTTTTTAACTGAAAATATGATTATCCCTACCGCCGAGATTAGCACAATTTTCACAAATAAATTTTGCATGCTCTTAACATATGGGCTTGGCACAAGCGTTGCAGAATTTTTTGGTTTTTATATGCTTCTTGTGGGGACAATCTTGGCATCTGACATATCGTCCAGGTGCATTCGCATGTCTACGTGAGGGCTCTCCGAGCTGTTTTTCGATTCCTGGCGGATGTAGGTTGGAATATTTTTTTTAGATTTTCTTGAATGTAGGTGTTCGCAAATCATTGATAAGCCCAAATTACGAATGAATTCCGTTCTTTTGGTCGTAACGTTTTTGTTTGCTCGATATATAATGCAAGCATTGATAGCTGCCATATTCTAGATACCATACCAGTTTACTATTACGACTGACGTTGTAACTGGCACTCAATTCATCAACCAAGTCAACACCAGCTTTGGTCAAGTTATAAATGTTATCATTTCAAATTTTTGTTCTCACCTGTAGATTCATCTATTGAATCATCATGGTGTAATGTGGACATTGTGAAGCATAAAAAGGATGTCAAACAAATTAACGAATAAAAAATCCATATAATAAAATCATACATAACAAAGAACTAAAAAGAAGGTGATACCTATTTTTGTATGTTTTAGTGTAACAATATATAAAAAAATATAAACTTTACCTGTTTTTCATAATTACGCCAAAAATGAGGCAGGGTATGACATACCCGAGACAAGTTTGGGCAGGAATATCCGGGCCCTGGCCCCGCACCACACTGTGATCATGCCACTAACCCGTCCCGCACGCCCCTGCCTCCAGCTACTGAGCGAGCTGGTGTCGGCAGGCCAGGAATTTAAAACATACATGACTTTTAAATTTTGACAGGGTATGACATACCCTGGCTCATGCTCGCCGGGTTAATACTGTACCCGGTATGGCGATAGGCTCACCCCCTATCACATTATGGGACCGAAATTCAGCAAAAGTGGGTGTACTGGCTACACCTCTGCCTACCCCTTCGGGGATTACAGGCGTGAGATTTTTAATATAGCCACATTCGGGGTTTAAGGCAATAATTCTAATTTAGTGTGACCATTTGGATTTTACAACGTGAGCGTTAATTACTTCCTGGTTTATGATCAATATAAATAATATGATTTCTGGTTAAAAACTTTAAGAATTAGGCATAGTTTTCCGTGTCACGGATTTGATTTTTTATAAATGTTGATTATTCGGTTATACTAGATTCGGGACGTTATGTCACTCACGAGTTATAGCAAAAAATGTATTATGTATATTATGAATAAAATCTGCATTTTAAATTACTCACAATGTCCTTAAAAGTTTTTTGAACGAACGTTTCACAGCACTGATAATATACATTTCGCTATTTTTACGACACATAATTATCACGTCAAATATTTAAAGACCAATTAATATTTGTCTTTATCAAAATACTTTAATAATTATATACTATTTTTCTTTCGCAACTAACCCGATGCAACTCGTACAACTGACAAAACCACACAAACTTTAACTGAGTTGCAACTACCCACACTAACGGATTTCTGCGCATCGAGAAATGTTTTTTTGCCATTAATAATTTTTTTACTCTTTATTTCATTATTATTTGTTGTTAAATAAAAAAATATTCGTAAATATTCATTATATTTTTATTGCACTGAACAGTGTAGAAATGATAATTAATCGTTTTTAAAGGCAGTAATTCTAAACAAAAAATAATGAAAAGCCTTTAGAGCATTAGTTTATAGTACCATCACGCGGGATTCTAAAGATGACCAGGAAACAATTTTAAATTCATAACACAAATTAAATAAAAAATGCTTTTTTGCATGCGTTTATATAATTTTCATCAAATTGTGATAAACATTTGTCTCGGTAGTTGGGTCCGAAACCATGGCTTCTCGTTTGACAGCCGGCTACTCACCCATTGCGTCTCGGAAGCTGCCATCTCATGCTATTATATTTTGAATATAGCAATCACCATAAGAACATAGAATTAAGATCCCTTTTCCATACTATAGTAGCATTAAATGGCGAATTGAAAGGTTTGTCTTACCAATTTTAAATTAGCACCATTGTGACAAAGTATGCCTTTCATATTATACCCGGATTTGAATACAAATTTGGTAGAGTATATTTAGTACACGTTTGATTTTTACTACGGTGTCGCGTAAGGCCACGTTTATCAGCGTACGTAACCGACTAACCGCCGCAAACCGGTACCATATAATTACATTATTTCTTGAATCAAATCACCTTGGAGACAATAACTACTTACCGTTTATGTGTTAAAATAATAATACTAGCCCGGTATTAAACATAGTCACTCTGCAGGGCACGGGCCTCCTCTACTAATGGGGTTAGGCCTTAGTCCACCACGCTGGCCTAATGCGGGTTGGCAGACTTCACATACCTTCGAAATTCTTATGAGATATCTCAGGTTTCCTCACGATGTTTTCCTTTACCGTTAACGCAAGCAATAATTAACATTTAATACACACATGTCATGTGCCATTTGTGTTTCGAACATACGACATTCGTCTTGACAGTCCGTACCGCAACCAACTAGTTTATCGCTGGCATAGAGGTATAGGTGCTCAAAAATGTATTGGACCTTAGTGACAACCTCTATGGAGCAGGGGTTGTGAAACGGCTCGCGGGTTCGACCTTCGCACTGACACAAATGCTCTGGTGATGCTTAATATTATATTGGGTTTTGATATAGCGAGACCGAAAGTCGAAAGTGTTTCGTAGTTCTTTACACCTGCGACCCAAGACTAGTATCTTAGTTTTCATATTTTTTATTATCCTGGTGGTCCTGGTTAGGATATAAGCCCAAAGTTATGAAGATATTGTATTGTCATATGTCTGGAAGGTGGTGAAAATTACGTTGAAAGATTCCGTTACATACAAACATACATAGATACAGGTGAAGCTAATAATATATAAAGCGTACCTATATTGTTTAAATAGACATTTCGACCCTGCCAGTTATTTCATGGCCAAGAAATGGTCGGTAATAATCGTATTACAATAAAGTTGATTTGTTTTTATTATAGTAACAAATTTTACAAGCGTGGTGGTATAATGTGAATTTTGCCACTGTGTGTCATTGCTAAGGTAAGCAATATTGAAAGGTCCAGAGGAGAATCTCGTCAGTTGCATTCAGTGTCAAATGTACATACTATACTTTAAAGATCTCGTTTATAATAGATTTTTCTTCCACTTAAACACAACTTTTATTTAATATAAAAATATAAGGTTTGCAAAGTTTATCGAAATTACTATTATTTTAAACGCTATTGTAAGTTAATATTTCTTAGATGAATACCACACAGTAATAAAAACATTGGCCCTAACTAAAACTTTGGACTAAGGCCTAACCCCTCTCATTAGTAGAAGAGGCCGGTGCCCAGCAGTGGGACAATGTTTAATACAGGGCTAGTATTATTATCATAATAAAAAATTAAGTTATTCAATAGAACATTAACTAATAGTAACTCTAATAAATCATGACTCACCGATGACCTTTCGGAGAAAATAATGAAACAAAAATAACGTTCGTTTTACGTAATTAATTGAGTTAAATATATCGAAAATTATTTCGACAGGCCGACGCGGACGTCAGTGCCAATCTAGGGGTTAAATAAAGCATTAGGTTTTGTTCGCCGAAGCCTTGAAGTCACTTGGTACGAAGATCTGCCGTTCCTTCGCCTTGAGCGAGTGATTAGTCTCGAATTGTGTAAGTACATTTGTGTATAATTTAGTCTGCATTACGTCACACCACAGCTGTTGTAACCGCGGTGCTTTTAGAATAATGGTAGAACATTACATTGGTCGAGTGGCGTACTAAGGCTGGAAAACCGGTAAAGTAAATTCCAGATCAGGCAGTTCAATTTATGTTGGAGTTGTTAATGGAATAATAAATACATACATACAAACATACACTCACGCCTGTAATCCCCGAAGGGGTAGGCAGGGGTGTAACGAGTACACCCACTTTTCGCCGAATTTCGGTCCCATAATGTGATAGGGGGCGAGCCTATCGCCATACCGGGCACAAATTCCAGACTCCGGGCTAATACTGAGGAATTTCTAGATAGAAAAACCCAATATCACTTTACCCGACCCGGGGATCGAACCCGAGACCTCAGCACAGCAGTCGTAACGCATGCGCAATTACCACTGCGCCACCGAGGCAGTCGAGAAATAATAAATAAACGGAATTTGCCCGGAAACTTATAAACTGGACAGAAATAGGCTTAGTTAACCGTGGGTGCACCAGTTTAACCTCTTCTGGAACACAGGCGTGAATTTATGTTATGTGGAAGATAGTACTAAAACGACCACGAGTGCAATAAAAATAGCGTAATAACTAAGTTTAAATGCAATTGGACAAATATTGAAATAAAATTATGGGCTTTTCATAGGTTACGTTTATACAAAAACTATTACTTCTTTCTCGTTTTATTTATACTATGATGTGATTTGAGAAGTTATATAAATAATCACCAAGGCATTCAAGAATCGAGACCTTTCGAGTAGCATGGCAATTCTATACAAAAATACTGTCTATTTCCTCATTGTAGCTATTGTGTTTATGTCACTGTATGAAATATTCGTTTGATAACAACCAATTATTATTTTTAACATTGTTAATATGAAATACAATTTATTTGCTATGGAATAAATAATACAAATGGACAAAAGGGGTCTATGTCAGTCAACCGGAACGTGTTATATAATTATGATTCCAATAATTAGTCTGGAAATATTGTTATGAAACATATGACATTTGCAAATAGAACGGAACGTAGGATAAAAAAATTGGAATGATATTGCTGTCAAAATGGCAAATGTCGCTGAACCATTAAACATTAAGATAAATAGAATAATTTGGCGCCATATGAAACGAGTTTGTGAAATTTGATCTAGAAGTTACTCTTTGAATGTCGTTGATTCTCCAGTTAATGATGATGTATAAACGGATAAACAATAGCTTTCGCAACGCGCACTTTCCTGTCATTTGCAATATAATATCCCACTATGCTCGCCTCAGCACTAGGAACTTATTATAAAGTACTGCAGAGAAATGCGCTTATATCCTAGACTTAGATGTTAAGTTCCACAGTCAGTAGCTTCACTGTCTTTAATTTAAACAGTAACAGTAGATGCACATTACTTGGAGGCAGAAATAGAGCAATAGTAACTACTAACCACATAGGCGGGCTTTCGCGTACGAGAGACATGCCGCCTAGCAACCAACTAGGCCTGTCTCAATATGCTTAACGGATCGCGTCTACCTACAAAACCAGCATTAGAGAAACAACGTAATTATTAATTAGGAAAGAATATGCAACATAATCCAAATACAATTAAATATGAAGATTTATTGGATATACATTTCCTGTATTTCTATCTTCACGAACACCTTGTTGTCAGTGACCTAAAGGACTTCTAGTTTGCCTTAGTTTTCCTTATTGTTTACTCAAAGTAAAATCCGGTAAAGGTAAATAGACATTATACACTTAAAACAATTTCCTTAAGAACATTCTACACGTTGCAATTGTTACACATCTGCCAATCCCTTTAAGGATACAGGCATGATCTTATGCTTATACAAGTTAAGAATTATAATGATTAGGAATACACATTTTAAAACTCAATGATCTTATTTAAAAGAGAGCTTCAAAAACGGATATCAGAATCTAATACAACCTGGTAGACATAGGAAGTGCCTTAAATATGGAAAGTCTCTGAGATAAAGTCGTATTGCGCAATAGTGAGATGATTTACTTGAAAGTAAGGCTAATACTACAATACGGCTAATAATACAGCGACGATCTATGCGAGCGCTTACTACTCTCTTTACTTTACTTACGTCCCCTACCCCTCCCTCTTACTTATCTTCTTACTTTACATATCTTAGTGATAGTCACGATAGAAACCTTCGTTCAACTAGCAACCTTCTTCTTAAGTGCCGCCCTCACAGCTCTGACTTCACTCACTCTTCTTTCGCCATTCAATCTATACTTCTTTGGAATTCACTCCCCCTTGAAATCAGGTCGTGTACCACAAAGTTGGCTTTCAAGTGGAGACTTCGGCAATTACTCCTGGACAGAGTTGCGGAATCACCTCATTAATTCATAGTATATTTATTTTATTCTTATTAAATTATGTATATATGTGTATGTATGTATAATATATCTTATTATAAATATTATTATATTTATTATGTATATATGTATATTTAGGTATGTACCATCCTTATTTGATATTTTTTTTTTATTATTATTATCATTATGCACCTACCCTGCTTATCTCTGCATCACCTTAAGGTTGACTGGGAGAGAATGCCTTTGGCATTAAGACCGCCTTTATACCTTGTATATAAAGTGTAAATAAATAAATAATACTATTCAGGGAAATGGAAAAAATAGTGTTGATTGAATGTCCCCTTAATTCGATGTTCCAGAACATAAGTACACAAAGCTAAAGTCTACTCGCAATATATCTAATATATTTAGCGTTTCAAACACTTTATGCTGAGCTTTCAAAACAACAGTGTTTGCTATAATTGCTTCCTTGAAATCTGAAGCTACGTCATTCATCCTGTCTGCACGTCGAGCCAGTTTAACCGCTTAGACACAAACTATCTATTAAAACGAATAATGACGTCAAATCAGCAATAAACCATCACGGCCATCCATCTTCAAAAGAATCAATATTGATACAGAATGGCGGCAAACACGTAAAATAGCGTACATAATTTGGCACTGATTTTGATTTAATATTTGATTTACCGCCATCTGTATAGCATGAGAGTGATTGTAGTAAATCATAGTTTCAAAATGCAGATGCAGAGTTAAACTATAGATTGCCGAATCAAACTATGGCAAAAAGTTTGAAATTATTACAACAGATTTGCAACTAACATTAAATAATATTGCTATTTCTTAACTAGACAAACTAAAATGAATCGTATAATCACTGGTAATATTTACTGGTTATAAATTTTGTTTCATTGGTTTACCAATGTTCTTTTGTAATCATGAAAGAATAAATGTTATGTGGTATGGTGATTTTTCTTCAATTAAAATGGCATATTAATATACTATCACATAATTAACTGCTCTTGATCGTAATGTGTCAATTTACAGTTTCTTACTTAAGATATATTGCATCACTAAACACATCAAAGATTCTTCAAACACTTATGTTTACGTTGAGATATTTAATTTTACGATTCGAGAGTAATCGTAAAAGTATTTGCGTGTGAATTTTTTATTGGCCACTTTGAATAAGTAGTTATTACTATAAATATTGCTATCTAATCTGATAGCAATGGAGGAGAGGTATGAACTGCCGGAGGTCCCAGGTTCAAAATCAGCCCATATACCACACACCTCTGTCATTTCGAAGTTACGTATATATTCATTGTTAATTATTATTTATCGGGATTTATCCTTACAGTTAAACATCGTGAGGAATCCTGCATCTATGAATATACTAAATAGGAATTTCAAAGGTATGTAAAGTCTATCAATCCGCATTACCAGTGCGGTGGACTAAGGTTTAGACCTTTAAACAATATAAAAATATTTATTGGTCATATAGGCACTTATGACAGGCCAAAACACAGATGGAAATTCACCCTGTGGAACGAGGAATTGTAGTTAACAGCGTGGGAACTTAGCAACCACCGTCAAGGGTTGATAGACAAGGATAGGGCTGGGAAACAAGTAAAGGGGAAGACCTAACCCCTTATTAGTAGAGGAAGCCCATCCGCATCAGTGGGATAGTGTATAATACAAGGCTGCTATTATAACTATATCGATGTTTAGAGGGCTATTTGATGTAAACGTCATTTTTGAAAAGTTATAGGAGAAATGTATATTATTTTTTGGTTTTCGAAAAAAAAACACTATACAAAACTATTGCATGGATTTTAGTAGAATTAATAATTAATTTACTTTTGTAAGCACTTTAATTTCATGTATGAGCATAGTTTACTAAAATAAATGTGCCATGAAAAAATTAGCTCTGTTTTACCAGTTGATTTGAGCGCTAGAAGAATGCTCAAAAAAATTCAACTAGGTTCAAAAGATGCAGAAAAATTAGCTAATTCTTAATATGTACATAACTCAATATTGCAAAAATGTCGCTTAAATACAAAAAAAAAACATTCAAATCGGTCCAGCCATTTAGGAGGAGTTCATTGTCATACACACGTACAGTAGAATTATATATATAAAGATAGTAATAATAGCAGTAATATATTACTTTATGTTGGGGGACCGTAGTCCCTCGTAGTAATTCATACAGGATACAGGTTTGACATAGTGTGGTATCAGGACTATGTGTGTGAGTGTCGGGTGTGTTTATTTATTTGTAAAATACACACATTATTGTGTCATTCACGTTACTATCTATCACTATCTTAGTTATCTTTTTCAACGTAAATTAAGACATAGAGTTTTTATATATGGTATCCATTGCTATAGTTTTAAAGAACTGCGGTAGCAATGCAATATTTTATTATCGATTTGTCAAATCACAACTCAATAAAACTAATAAATCTTTCTTATATTTTACTGATCTTAATATAACATTTTCTATTACGCGATTCTTATATTAAAAGGTCTAAGGAATTTTATATTATAAAAAATACTTCGCCCTTTGTAATTGGTTTTATTTGATTTTTAAGAATATACCGGCAGCCTTATTTTTTATAAATAATAGTTTTAAGGTCTATATAGCTTAATATTTAATGACACATACATAGAAATTCAATTTTTCGTTATTTTATTTTTTAACCGACTTAAAAAAGGAGGAGGTTCTCAATTCGTCGGAATCTATTTTTTATGTATGTTCCCCGATTACTCGAAGACGCCTGGACCGATTCGAGAACTTCTTTTTTTTATTTATATTTTATAGTGTAATATGTATAGGCGGTAGAAAAGTTCTCGTTGTTGTTCTAAAGTGCGCAGGGTGCATTTTAAAGACACTTTCAAAAAGTTCTAAGCCTAGTTGCTACTTACTTTATTGTTAAGGCCAGGAGCACTATAATGAGCCCCACAAGGGCCATGGCAATCACGACGCCGCATATCATGTAATTCGCATCATTCGGAGCATCTGTAACAAGGATAATGTCGTTTAATTACAATAATCACATTTTGGGTCTAACACTGTTGTAAAATTTATCAGATACCGACGGACAGCCTCCGTGACGCAGCGGGCGAGTAGCCGGCTGTGAAACGAGAGGCCATGGATTCGATTCCCGCACCGAGACAAATGTTTGTGTGACAGATATTTGTTTTGGGTCTGGGTGTCGTGGGACCGTAGTATCTCGTAGTTGTTGATACCCACGATGCAGGTTTTACCTAGTGTGGGGTCAGAACTATGTGTGTGACTGTTGGGGTGTATTTATTTATTTTATTTTGTTTACACTCGATGGACAGGTCAGGCCGTTAGCAAATTGTTCAATATTTGAAGTTCGAACAATTAAGTTGCGTAGAGTTGGTAATACCCAACATTATAAAAGACGTTCTTTTAAAGAAACCAGAAAAATAATTTTTATTACAAAAATGAATAAATAAAACGTATAAATTGCAACGTATATTTTGTCTACATTGCACGCAGGTGATGTGTACCGCTTTGCCTCCGACTGAATTTAATGTCAATAATCTATTTTTTATTTTAAATATTTGAAATACGAAAAATATTATTTCAAACATATCAATCTTTACATTTTTAAGTAATACGTTATGGACACTTTAAATTTAAGGTAAGTCTTCAACCGACGTAGGTAGCTGCAAACGGAAATTCATAATTTTCCGTAGTTTCTTAAACTCCGCTGTCATCACATTTAAACGCCAGTATTATTACAAACGATATAATAATGACAGTAAAATATACCTCATTAAAAATATATACATAATTTAAACTTTTTAAATGGTGGGGCTTCATTATAGACAGTTTTGTCCATAAACAGATTTTTTAATCCTGGCACAGCAAAGTTACCACACTGCACCTGATGGTAAGCGATGTGCCATCCAGGTAGAATATCAAGTAGCGGGACAAACTATTCCTCATTACTATAATCATTGTTGTTGCATTTCGTGCGATTCTGTTTCTTTAACCTTTCTGATTTTTTTACGGATTTTATCGCGAATATTTTGCTTTTTTGACCCGACTTTTCGAAGCCTTCCGATGCTGCTGATTTTAAGTCAGTGGTAAGCCTAGTACAGTTTATATATTTTTACAAAGAATTAGATATTATTGTGGTTTGTGATGTCAACTTGCATTCTTAATTAAATAGTGGCTATCAATTTAACTAAACACAAAACAATTAGAAAGAACAGGGTGTTAGTGCGGTATAGAATTGATTGAGTTAGGGTTGTAAAATTTGATAAGTAGCATTTCGTGTCAAGAATACGCTGTATTGCTTCGGGTCGATACTCGATGCACAGACCACGCATACAAATGCAGACTAATTCGTTTTTATTAAAAGACTAATGGACTTTGGTCCTAGCTAACCTTCTTCGTATCAAAACGCCCTTCATTTCCTTTCTACGTAATTCAATACATACGCAAGGCCCATAAAAATCAGGAAACAACACTTTCATGGTAAACATAAGCATAAAGATTTCACAATATCCAAGCCATTTACGACCAGCTATGACGACTGCAAGATTTGTAATAAAATATTATTATTGCACAGATGTTTTAACTACACACTTAAGACAATAGACCATAATTACTGTAGAAAAGATATCTGCAATAATGAGAATGACGTAAAAATACTATTATGTTTTGCTAGCGTCATTATACTCAATGGGCAATGAATTGCACAAACAGTTAAAGTTATTTGTGCCCTTATATGCGTGTGACATTTTGTCTATATGCATCATGCACACACATCGCCGTTCACACAAATAAGTTGACTCTCTGTAAAATGTGTTGGCCTAAAGGACCTGTTTCCAAGGCCGTTAAATTAATAATTTAAAAAAATTGTAAAATGTGTTGATTGTTGATAATTCCCAATTGATGTTCAATGTCTTTAATTTGGGTTGAAATTTGTATTTAGAGGATGTACGTAGCATTATCTTTATGACGCCTAATCAACTCATTAGCGGCATCCGTGGATACAATCCTACAAGGACTGCAACAACCAATCTTCATAAAAACATTAGCGGTACATTTGGATCTGAATGCAAATCAAAACGTCAGTCTTAACTTAATTTTCTTCGATTTGCAATTGCTGGCGTAAGTAGTTTTATTCATTCATTAGATTTAAATTCAGTTTTTAAACTGTTTGCAAAATCTGCCAGTACGTGTATGCAAATTTTAAAAAACTTTATCTAAATGTCATTGTCCAATCAGAAACTTTAAAGTCAAGGGTGACACGTTATTTTGTACGTTGGTATCTCTGTTGATGCTCACACGAGTTTTAAAATGACGTTATTTTCTTAGTTTAAAAAGAAAATTTAAATGCCATAAGTTATTTGTTTTATTTCGTACGTGTTAATTATTATATTTTTGAATGTAAACAATTTTTATTAATGTCATACGAACTAGTTTGTCTCTGTTAGTTATTTTACTGGCCATTTTTCTCGTTCTTATTTTAAACAACGGAGCAATTTGTTTCTAATTATGATAAATAGTATGTTCAGTTGGATTTTATGCCAGTGTTCAAAGTTTTTTTTTTGCCTATTATATAAACATGAGAACCTATGGTTCAAAACTATACGTCTGCACTTAAACCACAATTAATAGCTACATAAAATCATGCATTACTCCAACTATACCATTAATTATTTTAATACAAATTCCACATTATAAATTCCATATTCGAGTTCCGAAAAACCCGATCCTATCGTGTTATACGTAAACGGCAGATACCACGTATAGATAACGTTACGTCACATGCCGAACCGGTATAATGCCGGTCAGCCGCGTTCAGGCTAAGACCGTGGTTACAACTGCGATGGTAGCATCCGCTAATGAGTGAAAACTAATGGAGACTAACTGTTAGCCTAATTACAATTACAAAGTACTGATGACTAATAGTTCAGCACCGGTAGGCAGCGGTTTTGCTGTGCCCTGGCATTGCAGAAGTCTATGGGCGGCGGTGTCTACTTACCATCGGGTGGCCCGTCTGATTGTCTGTCTATCCAGGCAGTAAATAAAAGTTAAAAAATACTTAACAAAATCTCCAACAATCCATATTTACATTATTACACACAACAGTCACACACATAGTTCTGACCTCACACTAGGTAAGACCTGTATCGTGGGTATCAAGAACTACGAGCGACTACGGTCCCACGATATCCAGACCCGAAACAAATGTCTGTTACACAAGTATTGGGCTTTGAGCAGGAATCTAACCCACGGCCTCTCGTTTTACAGCCGGCCACTCGCCCACTGCGCCATAGAGGCTGTCTAATATATATGATTGTAAAAAAAAACACATTAAAAAAACATACAAACATTCATATCACACAAGCGAGCATAGACCCAATCACTAAGGGATAATAAGAAATCACAACTCTGGCAGATCCGCGAGTAATAGCTAGTATTATAGGATTTTAAAACCTAGTTATGTAATACTCAGTCACACAAAAATAACCCGTATTAGCTATTCCAATCCGCTCGATTAAAATCAGTTAGTTAGGATCTAGGACATATACAACCTCGACCTCTTTACAACACGCCAGCCATAAAGTAGGCAGAAGAAAACAACCTCAACAGTGAATAAAAACACCTTTAAAGTATTATTATTCATTTAGTTCATAAAATCGTAGTATTTTTTTTAAATACACCCATCAATCACACACATAGTCCTGAGCCCACACTAAGATGAGCCTGTATCGTGGGTATCAAGAACTAAGAGGGTCTAAGGTCCCACAAACCCAGACAAATGTTAGTCACTCAATCATTTGTCTCGGTGCGGGAATTGAACCCGCGGCCTCACGTTTCACAGCCGGCTTCACGCTCGCCACGGAGGCTGATAATTATGGGTCGAGATATTGATTGATTTTACTTGGGTGGTAATCATCATCATCACTACATAGTATAAAACAAAGTCGTCTTCAAAACTACGCAACGGATTTTGAAGCGGTTTTTTTTAATAGATATAGTGATTCAAGAGGAAGGTTTATATGTATGATATATGCATAATATTGTACAGGTTTTTGGATTGTACACCTTTTCTTACAAAAATAACCTCCACGCGGGCGGAGCCGCGAGCAACTTCTAGTTTAATTATAATAAGGATAATGATAGGTGCCTTATTAACTTGTATAGCTCTGGCACATTGTTGGACTAGATTTATGTAATATAAAATTATTTCCGACAAAACAAGAGTTTATGTAGAAATATAGCTCTTATGAGTAAGGTAGTAAGGGTCTCAAAGATATTTCTAACATTAAAGTGCGTGCATATGTATGACTGCTAACACTTGTATGATTTCCGAAGATCGAGGTAATGATTTACCAACATGTAGTAATAGTGAGGTAATTTTTTCTAGAACACAGAACCGTTTCTATTGATGAACTGTAGAAAAAAAAGTATGAGTGTTGGGGGACCGAAAGTTCCTGAGAAGAAGTTATTTTTTATATTGGCACAGTAAAGTGACCACACTGCACCTGATGGTAAGCGCAGTGCCGTCCAATTAGAGTATCGAGTAGCGAGAGACAATCTATCCCCCACTACTCAACACATGCCGGCCTACTTCTTCAAACTACGCCATGGGCAAGAAGGTGAAAAAGCTGTCGAGGATCTAGTGTCTGAGTGCTCAGAAGGCCACAAAACGGACAAACGTCGTCAAAAGACCCCCGACAAAAACCAGCTATATTAGTCACTGTATGGATATAAGTTTTTGTATTTTCATACATTGAGCACGCTGTTCCTTAATAATAAAGACAAATCCCAACAATTTTGTTGGAAGAGCTATAACTCGGCGCCGGCTAACGGAATACGTCCGCGTACCACTTTGCCAATTGAACGGTTAGCCATCCTCAATTTGCTGGCCGTACAAATCGATAATAAAGGAAAAACACGGAATCGTCGGGCTTTAACCGTCTTTTGGGGTGCAAACAAGATTTATCGTACAACAACCGACCCGATAAACTGTTTCAGAAGCGCTAATACATTGCTGATATATGATAAACATGGGCTACTTTCATAGCGTGCGAATAGAGGTGAAGTGGATGCTAGGAAAGTAAATACGCGTCGTGCTAATTTTTAAATGTCTGCTTGGCACGATTACTGCATATTCTGTTACGTTATGTACCGGGTTTCGTGTAATTTTTAATTATACTTTGCATTAATTAATTCAAGCTGTGGAACAGTTTGCCAGCTACCGTGTTCCCTCCCTCCTATGATCATGGGTCCTTTAGGCGTAATGTGAAGAAGCTAAACAGCAGTCCGGCATGATTGTGTTCAGTAGCGGAGGATAAACTGTCTCTCGCTACTTCATACTCTATCTGGACGGCACTGCGCTTACCATCAGGTGCAGTGTGGTCACTTTGTCGTGCAAGAATAAAAAAAAAATTGTTTTGGTTTTCTTTGCAGCATAAAGTTTTGTAGCAATCGTGAGGAATATTGACATTACGAAACTATCTATATGCCAATCTGCTATCATATTTATTCCAAAAAATAACGTTTCATATATTTCCTTAAAACTGTAGTATTTAATAATAAATTACACGCATTTTAAAAACTTTATTTTACCAAGAAAATAACAGCGCTTGATGTTTTTATTATTTGTAATATAAAATATATACATTAAATACAAACGAGCAAATCTTAGGTGATGATATGGAACGCATATGCAGATTTGATATTATTTTATATATTTATTACACATGAATAGCATTTACTTTGATAGTGGTTTGGTAGGCTGAACCGCTATTTTACAAAGAAAACTACGGTCAAACGTTACCGGCAATTAAACGTACAGATTTACAACTAAATGTGGTTGTTTATGTAGGTTTTTATATTGCCAATATGCCAGTTAACTATGCTTTCGGAGAACTGATGTAACGGTTTTAATAAATAAATAAATACAGTCGACAGTCACACAAATAGTTCTGACACCACACTAGGTCAAACCTGTATCGTGGGTATTAAGAACTACGAGGGACTACAGTCCCACAACACCCAGACCCGAAACAACTATCTGTCACACAAACATTTGTTTCGGTGCGGGAATCGAACCCACGGCCTCTCACTTCACAGCCGGCTACTCGCCCGCTGTGCCACATAGGCTGTCAATATATATGTATTATATTTATATACAAATTGAAGTAAACATTTCCGTGGAATACATCCTTTTAATCGCCTCTAATTGAGACACACAAGTGCATGTACTTCAAACTCGAATCAGGAAAACAAAATGATTTGTATATTCAAAGGCGAAATACCATAACAGCTTAACATAATATTTAATCCAATTATATTCTGGGAAATTACCGATTTGAAACATAAAAAATACACAATTAATGTGGTTTCGGTTTGGAATGCTTTTAAAAAAATATATATTTTTTTAATGCAAAAATCCACCATTAAGGAAAAAGGTAAATACATCGCCGGTATTATTATACGTTAGGTTTTGGGGATTTCCTCTGCGGCTTATTATTATTTTATACATACACACGTAATCATACATTAGGTAGTTATAACGAGTTGATTTAATAAACAAACAGTGTCGACACAAGCAAATTCCCAAGGTACTTTGATATTGAATATTATGAATAAATTTTGATCATTGTAACAGTACACTCTTGAGAAGTTAAGATTCACGGAGACGTTTACACGTTCGCAACGGAAATAAACACCGTGTCAATTGCTTCGCGTGAGATGTGAATTTTAATATTACCGGTTCCTTATGTAGCTCACAGTTGGAAAGCGAAGTAAGATGTGTCGGTTCTGCGAAACGGAAACTTCGATACATGTTTTGCAAGCGTTGCTTCACGCGATTTATCTGTTGCAAATAATCTCAATATTCTTTTGACTCAACAGAAAATAACAAACCTTAGGTTGACTTTGAAGTGCGCGACCAAACAAGGGTACAGGCAACAGTTACAAAGCTTTATGTGCCATTATATAAAAGTGTATTATTTATTTATTACTTTAAGGGTACACGAACAGCACTACGCATTAAGACATTACAATGTAGAATAAAAGGCACGATATGTGTGCTACACACAGCATTCACCATAGGCAGTGGCGGCGTAAGGGGGGGGCGGTGGGGGCGGTCCGCCCCGGGTACCAAGCACCAAGGGGTGCCAACGTGGTGATAACTCACTCGAGCAACTCAGTCGCTGTTTGCGCATCTCAAATGCCCGACGAGGACGGCACGGGCGGCCAGGAGAAATGACCCAACATGCTGGACTAAGATTGCCAGAAGAGCTGCAGAGAGCTATTTTAGAACGTCTTAATAGATTTCACGGAGACCTAGATCATAGTTACAAGGCAATGAATGTCATTCTCGTAACATTGGGTGTTGTTCAGCCTTAAGTTCTACTCACGCAAACTTCGTGGTACATTTCCAATTCTGACAAAATCTATGATGAATTTTCTGCACTGGAAATTATTTTGGAAGTTTTAGGACTGAGGCGCCACTTGGAAGCTGCCAGAATTTCTTTTCAAGAAGCGGTCGTGGACCGTGGTCGTGGTAATGAATGTGGGTGACAAATAATAGAGCGCATACAACATGTGATGGACTTGGTTGCTGTGAAAGAAATATATCATATGTCGCGACAGAAAAGAGGATACGGGCCTTTTTTTTTTGTCGCGGGGTAAGCGTTTTATTACTGCCGCCCTCTCCGGGGGGAAGCGGAATCAGAATAAAACGGGTATGCTGGACTAGCCGGTCTTACGCCCCAGCATCCCCCTCGCCCGGATGATGGCTATCCGTGCAGCCGCTATCTTGTAGATCATATCGTTCCCGATCCCTCTCAGCACTCTCCTTCTGCAAGATGACGTTCTCGCAGAAGTGGGCCACCGCACGCCAGGACCTCCGGCTGGCGACCATGGACGACACCACGGCCGGCAGCGAGAGGTCTCGAGAGGACTGCTCTGAGAGCGCTGCGCTCTTTTTCCCAGGCTGGGCACTCCTACAACGTATGTTGGGCCGTGTCCTCGCGGCAGTTGCCACATTGGTGGCACACGGCGGACACCTCCTTTCCGATCCGACACAGGAACGAACCGAAATACCCATGGTCCGTTAATACCTGCGTCAGTCGGAACGTCGGCGCCCCGTGGCGCCTGTCTAGCCATCTCTTTAGGACAGGACGCACTGCTGCGACAGTCCTCAAGCTCGCAGTCGGGCTCTCCAGCCTGGAATGCCACTCCTCCACGGCGGTTCTGCGAAACCGGGCCGCAATCTTCCTCGGGGCCAGTCTATCCTGACGGCGGCTTGACGCCTCCTCCCGCCAGAGGAACGCTGACGAGAGGATTTTGCCGTCCAACTCCCAAGGGAGTGTGCCGGCCAATACGCAGGCCGCTTCGTGAGAGACCGTGCGATAGCCCCTTACTATTCGCTGCGCCACCAAAGGTTCGCGCAGCAAGGCGACGCAGCGGGCTTTCAGGGACTCTGCCCATACGGGACATCCGTACAGGGAGGATAAGGGCCTGCAACGAACGTCGACGACGCGCAGTGGATCGAAAATCCGCCTTTGAAGACTTAGGAATCCGATGTTTTAATTGTGATGATTTTTAAAAAAAAACCTTTGTGACTATACTTATTAACATATTATATGTGATATTATATTTTCTTCAATTTTGTATTGAAATTTGTGGGATCTACAGTTGAGGTTCAAAAACCCAGATTTTTGCGTAAAAAACCCAGAACCCAGGGCGAACACTCGTCAAAGTTACAAACTTGGATTTAATGTATTCACTAGGGATTTAGACCTCTGACAAACACCCCCCCCCCCCCCCTTCGATTAGAATTTATTGTTTTATTTTGAGGGTGCCCAATAGAAAACCGCCCCGGGTGGCAACCCATGCTACGCCGCCACTGACCATAGGGAATATAATAGAAATTAGATGTAAAATACAGGATAATTATATAAAATGAAATAAATTATATACAATATTGCATGTCGCAGTTTTCTCCCTCGGTAATATAAACACGAATGTACCTATCTATACAATTACATACAAAGTGGATATCTGTATGATGCTGTCTCCCTCCATAGCATATATCAGTTCTTTAGAGAGTGCATTTTAAACATTTAGTTAATGTATATTAATTCAGTAAACATTGGGTTGCAAAGATATGTTCTTAAACATAAAGTTACAAGCGTTAAGCAAATCATGAACTAAAATAAAGGGATGATTTTTTCAAAACCATTGTTGAGTATG
Source organism: Laothoe populi (assembly GCA_905220505.1). Lineage (NCBI taxonomy): Eukaryota > Metazoa > Arthropoda > Insecta > Lepidoptera > Sphingidae > Laothoe > Laothoe populi. The sequence continues at coordinate 6,200,057 of HG992154.1, forward strand.
AAATAAAAGTTAGTTTAACAGAAATATATTATGTTTTATTGCGTGAAGTTGCATTGCAAAACATTAGGAGAACCAGTAAGGCAGTATCGACATACATTTGTCAGTATGGCATGCATTTGATAACACCGAGCAGTGCAGAGTATCTGGGAATACGCAAATGTCTTGAACTCATTATCAAATGGAAAATTATTAGGAGATGAAAATATAGATTGTCTACCGTTCCCTGTTCCCTCCGTAGCTAAGAGGTAGAACATTAAGAGTATACATTTATCATAAAATAATATGTTTTCCCGCAAATTGCTGCATGTATACATTATTGAAGATAACAAAAAGTTTTATAAACCACCCAACACTGAATGTGGTAATTACGATGAAAAACAATATAATTTATGTCAGTCCATACAAAAACCCGAATGGGTTGTTACTGTTACAAAAAAACATCAAATAATTTATTTACACGGATCTCAATACTTTGTTTTTTTTATTGAAACATGTTTTGAGATGGGTTTTCAAGACAGATTGGTGACGCTGTAATACATAATCTATTTCACATTTGAATAATCAGTATTTTCATACTACACTGCTAATTTACATTGCAATCACATGACAAAGAAAAATAATTTCTACTATTGTGGTGTTGAGATATTTCCAATTCATCGCCGGTGCCAGTCAACTGAAATAATTGTATTGACTTCAAAAATACTACTATCTACATGGTATGGTTCATGATAAAAAACTATTCTATGACTTCAGTGCTTTAAAATAAGAAATAAGTTTTAAATTTTTAGGTTAATGATTTTGTTTTAAATATTTTTTTTTTAGTGCCTCGATAGGCAGACGAGCAGACGGGCCACCTGATGGTAAGTAGTCACCGCCGCCCATAGACTTCTGCAATACCAGGGCACAGCAAAGCCGCTGCCTACCGTATTATAAATATTAGGTAAAGCTAATGCATGTTTCCTTATTCTATTACAATATCCCAATCGCAACGTGTATGTTGTTTTTAATGAGGATATATATATATATTTAAACTGTTTCATCAAATCAGTCTATATTCAGCCGAAAAAACAATGTATGTATATGCAAAAAAACGAAAAAAGAATATAATTGGAATAGATAATCTTTTTGTAATGTAAATATAAAATAATTACAAGAAATTTAACACATAATATTTATGCTCCACGAATCGTCGTGGTCTATTTGAATAAATGCAATGCAATAAACTTCTTGACCGCGGTATTGTGGACAGCTTTACAATATTCAGTTTGTCAGTTATATAAATAAAGTCAAAACCATTTTGTTTCAAAGTCACACGTATTAATAATATTCAGAACCAACTTTAGCTCGTGGCTCGGCCCTTGATAAAATAGTTTTTATAGCCTATGTTTCTTGGAGTTTCGCTCTATATTGAAACCTGTGTCAAAAGCTGTTAAGCAATTTTATGTGATCTGCGATTAACAGACAGCCAGCCCATTTTAGACAACTTTTTCTTAAATGTATATATTATAAGGTCCACTATTCACATATCGACTTTAATTTTGTTCTGTATTATTTTTTCTGTAAAAGAATAGTCGTGCTTAAAGGGAAGGTACCGTGGGGATTTAGGCGGACTGTAGTGTAATTGCAAGTAAATAGGAGTGGCTTTACTACTGCAACCGAGTGCTTGTTATGTGAGCTAATAAAGTAATTTAATACAAAAGAGTATTATGTACTGCTCTTGATATGTGAAAATTTCCATACATTATATAATGACCGATGCGCTTATATACATGTCTGTTCACTCATAGACAAATTAATTATATTATTTTGTTTATCCTGGCACGGCAAAGTGACACTGCACAAATGGTAAGCGCAGTGTCTTGCCGTTTGAGTATCAAGTAGCAAGAAACAATCTATCCCTCGCTACTCGACACAATCATGCCGGCCTGCTGTGTAGCTGCTTCACACAACGCCATGCGGCAAGGAGGTGAAGAAGCGGTCGAGGGTCTAGTGTCAGAGTACTCAGAAGGCCGCAACACGGCCAAACATCGTACTCCAACTCTAGACCCTCGACAAAAAATATTATTTAAATTTTCATTTTTTTAATGTCTTAACCAGACGACAATTAAACACTGAAATATAAAATACCGAAAACACTTAATGAATAATATGACATGGTTCAATTAACATGACTCATTGGACCCAAGTCATTGACGCATAAATAGACCGAATCAGCGGAACTGGAGTCGTTAACCTGTCAAATGTGCGCTGGAAAGTTGACACCAAAAGAGTGGATCACAAGGCCCAGCTGCTGATACCTGGTTCACACAAATGGCGGGTGCATCGCACCGAGCACGAAGGGTTAATGCACTCCGATGTCTGTTCAAATCACCCAGGGGTTGCCACTTTATAATTAAAAAGTAAATTTACTGTACAGGCAGCCTTGGGGGCGCAGTTGTAATTGCGCAAGCGTTACGAATGATCTGCTGAGGTCTAGAGTTCGATCCCCGGGTCGGGTAAAGTGATTTTCTATTTAGAAATACTAAGTATCAGCCCGGAGTCTGGAATTGGGCACGGTATGGCAATGGGCTCACCTCCTATCACATTATGGGACCGTAATAAATGCAGCGAAAAGTGGGTATACCGGATAAACCTCCGCCTACCCCTTCGGGGATTACATGCGTGAGTTTATATGTATGTAAATTAACTGTGAATATTACACTTATCTATTAAACGTGCAATTTTTATTCTACGTTAGTGTAGATAGCTACATAATGAACAGATCACGAGGTTTGGTTTGTTAAAAAATCTACGTTAAAAATATAATTACATTGTATATTTATATGAAAAGAAATATTTGCATCTAAAGATGTTCATTTATATTTCAAAAACAATTGTTTTTCTATTTAAAATGTAACAATGGTGATTTTGTCACATGATTCTCATTTAACCATACAATGCTCATTCTTTGTTCCCATGCTGATTGTTTACTCGACTGCAAAAAGTTTTTACTCAAATTAAAAAGCATTTAATTTTATTGTTTTAACACACACACATCCACTCACGCTTGTAATCCCCGAAGGGGTAGGCAGATGTGTAACCAGTACACCCACTATTCGCGGAGTTCCGGTCCCATAATTTGATAAAGGGCGAGTCTGTTGCCATACCATGCACAAACTCCAGACTCCGGGCTAATACTGAGAATTTAGATAAAAGAACCTTATATCCCTTTACTCGTCAGGGGATCGAACCCGAGACCTCAGCACAGCAGCAGTCGTAACGCATGCGCAATTACATCTGCGCCACCGAGGCAGTTTTAAATATCGATAAAGAAAAATGTAAAACGACATCTAAACTAGTGCAAAATCCAAAGTTCATCTATACACCGTAACTTCTATTAATTAACCTTGTTTCTGACATCCTGCATTAACCTGATTCCGGCAGGCGATTTTCTGCTTTCTCCAAGTATCACATAATCTTCTTACGTAAAACTCGTTGACAGAATAAAAACCTTTCTAGATACCGTTGGTGATTTCTTTGTGTAGTGCGTAACAAAATCATTTTTTCCTCTTAGCTGTTACCGGAATATTGCATTGACAGGTTCTGGGGAAAGGCAATTGAGCCTTTTAACGAAGTTGTGTAACTTCATTATTATATTCTGACATGGGCATTTCGAATTTTATACGTGTATCATCCAATTGCATTTCTAGTGAAGGTAGTAGAATTTGGACGTAGTTTGTGAATGTAAAGGAATTATCCGTATAAAGAAGTTAAGTCTGAATACAATTTGAAGCAATTTCATTGCGATGACCTTTAGTTCTGTCAACCGATAAGAAACGCTTAACCCTATTCGGTGGAGAAACACCATGAAGCATAATCTATTTCAGAAAGTTTAAGTGGCAGTTTATGACATACGAACATTGAGTAGGTACTCTAAATTATCTAGTGTTTACATAATGGTTTCCTGGGTTTACGCGAATATTAAAAATGGAACATACACAACATATACACTCACGCCTGTAATCCCCGAAGGGGTAGGCAGGGGTATAACAAGTACACCCACTATTCGCCGAATTTATTACGATCCCATGATGTGATATGGGGCAAGCCTATCGCCATTCCAATTCTAGACTCCGGGCTGATACTGATATTTCTAAATAGAAAAACCCAATATCACTTTATCCGATCAGGGGATCGAACCCGAGAACTCTCCACAGCAATCATGACGGATGCGTAATTGTGCTACCGAGGTAGTCAAATAAACCTAATCTTACGGATTTTATTTATATTTTAAAAAAGTTTTTATTTTTATCTTAGCACGGCAAAGTGACCACACTGCACGTGATGGTAAGTGCAGTGCCGTCTATTATAAATTAAATTATCAAGTAGCGAGAGACAATCTATCCCTCGATACTCATTACAATCATGCCCGTCTGCTGTGTTGCTTCATCACACTACGCCTAAAGGACCCAGGATCATAGGAAAGAGGAAACACGGTAGCTGGCAAACTGTTCCAGAGCTTGATGGTGCGGCAAAAATACGAATTTGCGAACCTTTTGGTTCGGGCCGGGGTAGTAGACAACCACGACACTGTTGCTCCGAACTGCTAAAATAAACTGCGATAAGATTCGTAAAATTAGTTTTGTTTCAATATCTAGTGTTTGATATATTGAAAGACACACGCCACATCAACTTTATATTATGTAAAATCATCAATTTACATTACACGTGTAACCTTGTGTCTTAAATGGAATCGGTGCACATGTCGAGTGCACAGAATAAGCATTTTTGCACTTTGTGCTTACTTGAATTACTTTTATATTGCACCTCTCTTATTACATGATCGATACCTGTTACTGACCGCTCTTTATGTAATGGCTTAATACGATGATTCGGTTTTAAAATGTAGTCCAAGATTTCCAAATTTTAATGTACCACTTAATAAATGAAATGTGAATTATTTTCAATAGTTTTAGTGTTGGATAATGTATGCGTTTGAATTTATACATTTAATGGTTAGAAGGGATTTCAAAATTGGATTAACAATTGATGTATTAGGCAAACGTATTTTAATATATATATGAAAGTACTAATACTGTTAAATAAAGATTAGCCTAAAAATATAGACAGCCATGGGGACGACAGACAGAAGTTAAAACTTTGGAATTACTGTGTTCTTTTTGAAACAGCGTCAATGAAGTAGTTACTTTATTTGGTTATGGTTGTTTGTCAATGTTTATAGAACTTCGTAGGTGTGCCTTTGTCAAAAATAAAATAATCGTGATTAATGAGTTCAGTGCTTTTACACCATCCCAAAAGTGTCTACGGCGAATAGAGAAGTTTTCACTTCAATGAAAAAAAAATGAAAAATATTGGTAAATAATAAAGCTAATAGAAAATATGTACTCCTATTTGGGTAGATTTTGAGTAATCTGTGCGACTGAGACAGAAGACCGCGACGTATGATGAAATTTTGCGTGCAATAGAGTGGTCGACATTATATTTGATAACAATCATTAAGTTACGTATCCTAAAATCTATTATCGGAAGAATTATATAAATCAGCTCAATAAAAAAAATTATAACCAATAAGCCATTTAAATTTGGTGTAAGGAATAATTGACAAATAACAGGAAACATGATTAATGACGTCACCACACGGAATTGTCATTATCACAGCCTTGCCAGGGAGACAATGAGATGTTCCTACTATGAACTTAATCTGCTCACACCTTGCTCACACCAATTAAAATTATAATTACGACCTCATTAGAATCAATTTTAATTCTATTTTCGAAAAAATAACTATTTCGTATTCTTTGTTGCAAATAAAATTTTAATAAACACGCTATAAGGTAAACGACCGAGACGTGAGGCCGCGACACGTTCCATATAAATGTAACCAAGGGGATGTGTCGCATCCAGCTAACTTTTCATCTCTTTCTTACTCACCTAATGTCGTGGATCCTGTCTTTATCACGCGCCACAAAGTCTACCTTCATACCTTGGATATGATTTACTGCCATTGTTATGCAATAACGCAGCGATAGATTCATTTTACTTCGGATTTCCCATTGTATGTTAATGTAAACGATATGCACCGAAGTTATACGTAAAGTACAGATGCTAATGTCACGCTGTATGAACATAGATAGGCGCAACCCGCACGTCATATTAAAGAGTTTACCTTATTGCCCATTTAGAAGCGAATCTTGGGAATACATGTGTCTGGCAGAAGAATGTCTTAAAATACACTAGTGACGGATGTATATTTTAAAGTCAATATTGTAAATCTTTTGAAATTTATATTTAATGTAAAAGAAGAGAAGATATACATAAGAAAAATTACAGAACAACTGAAAATTTCCTCTTCTTTGTTAATAAAAGTTAAAGTTCTCATTCTTTACGGCAGAGAAGACTGTACAAAATTGAAAATATGAAGATTTAAGGTACTCCTGTTTTAAATCAGAATAATGTTAATACAAAATAAAATAGTTACTGATACAGCAGGAGAAAATATTGGAGTAACTTTTGATCACAATTTATCTGTATTTTAAATAATATAAATAATGTTAGTCCTATCCTTTATTATTACTAAAACGCGCAAAAAAACTTAGCCGAGCTGAAGTGAGCCACAAGCGGCTTCGAAACTATTGTCTTCAGAGACTAATCAGAATGGGAGGCGTAATGAGTGATAAAATAAATTAGTAATTCAGCTATGCCAAGTTATTTTGCGTATCGGGAAACGACTATGATAGCCCAATTCATTTAGTATTAGCAGTAATTTTAAGACATAGACTAAAGTCATCGCTAAAGGCCAAACTAACATGACTAAGGATCTATAGCATTGCGTAATAGGAAAGTCTCAATTGGAAAGCACTCAACAAAGAGAACACATCTACCGTTGACTCAATATAAAACTCTATAATAGCACCCTTTATACATTCTTAGTACGTGATTTTGTGTTTATTGCATTGTTACTATTACATGCAGCTACTTACGTGTTGTAATCTTCTAGTAAAAGCACGTTACTAAACAATGGCGATTGTTAGAAAAACTACACACGTGACTTAAGATATATGTATTTTAGGGACTACACAATAGGGATGTTCATGTTATTGTACAATGGAATGTTAATAAAATAAACGATATGTGGTTACTATTTGTGAATAATTCCTCGTAACTTAATGCAGGTGTTTTGTTCTTTGTCTTTTTTTTCGCACGAATAAATGACCACACAGCGCTTAATGGTACGCGCACTACCGTCAAGGTAAAATGACAACTAGCAAGACACAACCATCCCTGACACAATCATGCAGGCCAGCTGAGTGGGTTTTTTTTAGTGCCTCGATAGGCAGACGAGCAGACGGGCCACCTGATGGTAAGTAGTCACCGCCGCCCATAGACTTCTGCAATACCAGGGCACAGCAAAGCCGCTGCCTACCGTTGCTTCTTCACACCACGCTTAAAGGACCCAGGGTCATGTTTGATGTACTTTCTATTAGAATTAATATATATACACATACTCATACACTCACGCCTGTAATCGCCAGTACACCCACTTTTCGCCGGATTTCGTTCCCATAATGTGATAGGGGGCGAGCCTATCGTCATACCGGGCACAGATTCCAGACTCCGAGCTGATACTAAGAATTTCTAGATAGAAAAACCCAATATCACTTTACCCGACCCGGGGAGCGAACCCGAGACCTCAGAACAGCAGTCGTAACGCATGCGCAATTACAACTGCGCCACCGTGGCAGTGTAATAAATATATCAATCTTAACAATTATAATTCTTGACAATATCATCTCTATACGTGGTATCACTAACACGCGATTTCTCATGCTTAAACATTTGTTCATAAAACATGTTAGTTCACGTCCGTGCGGTATGTTATCAAATTTGATTTGCGTCAATCCTTACGAAGCTGTAATGGATACCAATCACTCATAGTAAAGAATGTGACATTTTTGTCACGGCACCTACAAACAGGTTAAGCGACGTCGCAATAGCGCAATCATCGTAAAATAAAGTTTAAATTGATTATGGAAGGAAAGGTATGGAGTGGACAAGATCCAGCAACAAGTAATCAAGTTGTTTGTGATAAATGAACATCGACCGATATAGAAAATGCTGATTTGCCTTCTTTATTTAAATTTCACATGATAGTCTTAATAATACAAGATAGGCTAACACGTATATTCTTTCCAATTAACAATGAATATACACGTAGCTTCAAACAGTCTGAGATGGATGGTATTTTGGTATTATGGTTGAGCTAGTTTTGAACCTCGTCTCGGCAATCTGTATCACTCCCAACTGTGTTATCGTGAAAGCAAATATGCAGTATTAAACATCATTTTAAATCGTTTTTTTATATTTTACCTATAAATTGTCAATAACGCATAGTCTTTCCGTCTCGCCGCTTCGCGAGCTCGCAGCATCACTGGTATTTCGTCTACCTGCTTTTTTTCCTAGAGGTTTGTTCGTACCTTTAGACGCATAGCGATAGCATAGAATTTCAATCTTATTTTTTCAAGTCAACATATGGCATATCAATAACCTACAGCGAAGTTTTAAATATTGAAATTTTTGTTGTGCTTTTAGGCCTGGGCCCTGTTTGGTATTAGTCTTTCCGTCTTTATTCCAACTTTGGTATTTATACAATCAATAAGTATAAAGTGCAAAGAAACAAGTTTATTTAAATAATAATTTTATTTATGGACGTTCTCATGGTTTTATCTACAGTATGTAATATAAGTCTTGAAAATAAAAAGTGTTAATAAAACTGGGCCCTGGTTTTGATTTACAAGTAAATTAACCAATCAGTTACACTCAAAAAATTCTTCGCCTAATAAAAGTCATCGATTAGAACTACACTACGTGTAAAAATTTATTACAATCAAAATTCATGTATTGAAATGAGACTGCGATGAATATAAATATTGTTTTTTATGAAATTAGTTGTACTTATTCTCGACATAAAGTTTGTAATTTTAATTATTTGATTTTTTAAAGTGTTTGTTTATTATTGCATTTAGAAAAGACTTTATAGCATCGAGTTATGTTTCAGTTTCGTTTGTCTTGAACGTTGAATTAAAGGTGACTATTATTTACCAGAGTGTTAATTATTTTTGAGAAAAAAAACATCATATAATTTTTTTTGTAATATATTCAGTAGCTTATTCTGAACAAACTACTTTCAGAGTGTGGTTTAATCATGTTACATGTTGTATAGTTGAAATAAATCACCACTACTTAGATGCGTGTCAATCAATCTTTATTGAGTACTTTTATGCAATTGAGAATCGAAGCAACGATCGATCCGGAGTGATTCGGTAACGACTTGAGCAACGCGCGCCGACTTTCACCGGTAATGTCCGAAGATATTATAATATTTTAAAGTACGGAAACGCGGCCCGAATGAAGTGAAAGTTTAATATCCTGTAATATCCCGTTAATATTGGTTTGTATACATTATTCATCGGTGGTTAATTAGGTGTAAGTTCAATTTCGCAGAAAAATTAAATCAGAGCGGCAATGGAATAGTTGAATAAGAAGTATTTAAAAACTATTGTTTCAAGAAAATAATTTTGTATTATGTTTTTCAATTTCACCTTGAAATCGATGTATGGCGATGTAAGGCTTTTAAAACATTATTTTGTATGAAATAAGGTCCGTTATTATAGAACAAATAGAAATTAAATATTAACAACTTCAGTTTAATATACAATATATTTCTCATTTGTTAAACGGTATACTGACACGAAAGAAAATCTTATGTTGTAAAAAGATTTTGTAAAAATTCTTAAATTCGATTGAAACCACACGGCCTGTAAGACAATGTTTTCATACTTTTTGTCCAAGTATTATTCGCTTATGAAAATTAGTAAATAAGAAACACACCAGTATGCTACTAATTCCACACAAAAGAGTATAAAGTAAATATTTGAATATAGAACGATGCGTAATGCAGCTGGGATGATTCGTTAAAGCTCATCTATTTAGATGGTTGGCTAAAACAGGAACGAAATAAAACCAACGCGAACGGATGCAGGATAACCGACTGGGAATGTCTTGCTGGGCAAATGGACTTTACTCACTTCGTTTGTCATCTTATTTTGTTACTAATATGCGTGTATTAGTTATATTATGAAATCCTCCGTGGCGCATCGGGCGAGTAGCCGGCTGTGAAACGAGAGGCCGTGGGTTCGATGCCCACACTGGGACAAATGTTTGTGTGGCAGACAGACATTTGTGTCGGGTCTGGGTGTTGTGAGACAGAAAGTATCTTGTAGTCTCCGATACCCACAACACGAGACTTGTATCTTAGTGTGGGATCGGGGCTATGTGTGTGACTATTGGGTGTTATTTATTATGGAATAAGTTATGTAAATTATCAAGCTGATTAAGTTGATCATATATATAAAACAGTATGATATTTTGATCATAATAATATTTTATATAAATTATGGGGTTAAATTATTATTCGTATATTAATATAATCGGGTTAATTAGATACATATGTATAAAATGTTATGTAATTCTCGCGAGACATACTATTTATTCATTCAATTAGCATGACACCTTATCTCGCTTATTGTTTTTTTAATTAAATAAATTATTTTTATGCTACACAATTCATGATGACGTCATCTTATATAAGGACTGCTTTATATTTTCAACAAATACCAAATAATTAGTACCTAAGATTTTCGACCTCAGTAAAATGCATACTTGTTTGAAAGGATAATTATGTTTATAAGTCAAGTCATTAGCGTTTTGCCATTCACATAGCAATAAAATTGTAATTTATTATTGTGATAGTTCCTGATATTATGAAATTATAAATTCATTGTTTTGAATTGATAATATTAGATCCAGTTGCAATGAATTATGTTTAAGATCAATTTATATGTAAAAGTCCAGAATAATGCTTAAAATTTAAACACGACTACTACGTATTTAGGAAAAATATTATTAAATACATAGTTGTGAGATTTAATTAATAAAACACATGAAAAGTTTTATAATTCATCCGCTTTTTGGTACAAACGGTAGGCAGCGGCTTTGCTGTGCCCTGGTATTGCAGAAGTCTATGGGCGGCCGTGTCTACTTACCATCAGGTGGCCCGTCTGCTCGTCTGTATATTCAGGCAGTAAAAAAAATAAAAAATAAATAAAGGCGTTTTATATACAGGCCTCGAACTAGGTTGTCAAGGCGAAGTTAATTTCAACTAATTTACTGTTATAGACCTCGACAATAAGTTCTTATTTATCTACGATACAAGGATATTGACCTAGGAATCGTCGGACTCTAAATCACCCACAATCTTTAGATTGAATCACTTCCTTTCATACAAATGGAGCCACGGTCTGGTCTATAGTAATTAAAAGCATATTCTAAATATTCTGATAATTTTATAATTAATTCAACTACTAACTATATTATTAAATCGTTATCATTAATTAGTTTGCTTTTATGTTTATTTTGCGTCATTTTATAAATTTATTAGAAATCTACGTAAATATAAGATTAGATGTGTTTTAACTTATTTATTATGTATCTTTTAAAATTAAGTTTATTCCCAATATTTAATAAGTTACATTTATTTTGAATCACATGTAGGAACAAAAATATTAAATATGTAAAAATTTAAGGTGTATTTTAGATACTTTTATTATATATATTTTTTAATTAAATTTATATGGGTCTTTCATTTTAATACAAATACTATATAATATGTTATTTAAAATGAATGTAGCGGTGTTCAAAATAGTATATTGAATACTGTCAAGTGGGCTGTAACAAGTAATCTTAAGGACAGACTGACGTCAGATATTAGAGAAATAACCCCAAACTATACTTAACAGGCGTACCCCAGTATAAAGTCTAAGCAACACTATTCTTCAAAGATAGTGTTGGATACAAAAAATATACATACTATAAGAAAGAGACAAGAGTAAACCTAGGATTACGCGTTGAAAACATTTTGCCAGCCACCCTGTTCCCTCCCTCCTACGATCCTGAGTCATTCAGGCGTAGTGTGATGCAGCAACTCAGCAGACTGGCGTGATTGCGTCAAGGAGCGAGGTGTAGTTGTCTCTAGCTACTTGATACTCTAATTAGACAAAACTGCGCTCAGTATCAGGTGCAGTGTGGTCATTTTGTAGTGCCAGGATAAAGAAAACACAAACCAGTTTTTCTGCCAACCACGTAAGATGTTTTAACCTTCTGCAGATGTCTAGTAACTCTTAGAATAAAAAAACTGAAACGATTAATATTTAATGCTCTTGAATGTTTTATCTTATCGAAATACAAGCAACACGAGCCAAAAGAACGAAGACAACAAAACCTCGTGATGCAGATCACTCGCATAATGTTTTAGTATGGTCACATGGACAGTTACTCGGGTTAAGTGACTAATTGTACCGTTCGAGCGTTCCAGCGCTCCCATTGACTCACTTTACAGCTAAAAAAGCTAAATGGACGTGCGTGTCCATAATATATTTAGTTCCTATGTCTAATGGTTGGTTATTCATCCCGCTAAATTGTGAAAACTTTAATTTGTACAACAATGATTAGCTGAACTATGAAGATTTTATAATATATTTATAAAAAGAGGTAATCACGCCTTTATCGTCGAAGGGGTGAGCATATGTGTAACTGGTTCATCCTCGGTTCGCCTGTATACATCTCATGATGGTAGTATGTTTATACATTAGGAACAATATTAGGAATTCCACAATTCCAGGCAATAACCTTAACTCAAACTATTTAGGACCTAGGACCACCAATTTCTCAGTCTTCACTAAACCAATAAAATAAAATGAAATAAAAACAGAAATATATTCGCGAATTATAATTTAATTAAAGTTTGTTTACATGTAAGTTGTTAGTGCAGAGGACGAACTTTCTACAGCAGAGTACTTTGGATTAATAATCGAGCTTTTTTAGAATAATCCATTGAAAATAAATGGAATATATTATTGAGTATCCCAACTCTAGACTTTCATATTTATTTATAACCCATAACATCTCTAGACTCTATACAATTTGTGTTGTGTATCAAGAACAACATCTGACTTATTTTCTTTTAATTTATTTTGCTGATTATTTTGACCGAATATTTTTTTCACCTCTAAAAGCTATTTAATGTCGATATCGCGTGACCATATCAATAATGTATGGAGCATGTTCATTTAGCCAATGCTTCGTAATGGATAGCATTTGCCTCAAAGTTCAAGGATATATGTATACTAGACCTCGTATAATATGTACATATACATACACACTCACTCACTGTATCCCATAGGGGTAGGGTAGGTAGGGACTATGGAGTGCCACTAGCTACGATCGTGACTCACTTTTTTGTAGTATAATATAGTATTTTATATTGCCTCGGTTGCGCAGTCGCTATTGCGCATGCGTAACAACTGCTATGCTGAGGTCTCGGGTTCGATCCCCGGGTCGAGTAAAGTGATATTGGGTTTTTCTATTTAGAAATACTCACTATCAGCCTAGAGTCTGGAATTGTGCCCGGTATGGCGATAGACTCGCCCGTTATCACATTATGGGATCGTAATAAATTCGGTGAAAAGTGGGTGTACTTGTTACACCTCTGCCTCCTTCTACTACCTCTTCGGAAATTACAGGCGTGAGTGTATATGAATGTATTTTTGTAATATTATGATGTACTTCGCAAAGATTCTGCAATTGGTTACTTGATATTGACCTAGTACTACTACACTTCTCCTGAATAGAACAATTGACCTTTTTATTCATGAGGCAAACCGATTTAAAAGGCCAAAGCTTAAAGGCCACAGAGAGTAATATTTTTAATATTATGTGTTATTTTTATCAAAAAATATTTTGACTAATACTATCAAATCTTTCAAAGTGGAAGTAAATAATGCGTCTAAAAATGCTTGGACAACATTATGTTACTCACATCCGAGATTTTAGAAAAACATACATGCAACCAGTTCAAGGCGGTTTTAATAAACCATAATAAGATAATCCGCGTAAGGTTTGCGAAATCATATGTATTGCTTATAGAATAAGGCCGCAAATCCCCTGTGCATTAGTACATTGTAACTGTGCCGATAACTGTGAGTAAGAGTGAAATAATGAAAGTGTAAAGTGACAAATGAAGTGAAAGTGAAATTGCTAATGTAGGTTATGTTTAGACGAGGAATAAATATACGGCCAATAAAATGAGAGACCAAAATAAACGCTCGTCAATAAACATTTAAAATGTTGATACGCTCTTCAACTCGTCAATATTTTTAATTTCACTTTATGATGTTCCGTTTATTTTAGCTCAAGAATAGCAATAAATATTTTTTCTTAAACTTGACTTGATTTGAACTTATTTCGGGATTTTTGTGCCCGGAAGATCTTGGCTTAGTACGACTTGACTGCTCTTAGACATTACAGAAATATAGCTGCACATTATCTTCCTAGTGAGTTCTATATTGATCTAGAAATAATTTGTTATTTTTATAAGAGTATTTAATCACAACATAAAACTTGTCAAGCAACCAACAATAGTCCAACTCATTGTGTGAATGTCATTGCTTCAATAACGTCTGCATTTTTGTCTAAATATATTCATAATATAGAATGTAGTTTTTTTACAACCTATTATAATGCTGAACAATTCTAAATTGTACCTTGAGACTTGAAAGGACCCAATAGATCAAGCTTACATATGTCTATAGCAATCTTATTATTTCTTTGTTCTTGAGAGTAAAGCAAATAAATTTCTGATTGTTTATTTTAAATTAAACAAATCCTATATGATTATGAAATAAAATGCTAGCAAAAAGTTTACTAAAAAAGCACCGCAGTTTTTTTTCTTTTCTAATGTGATTAAAACAATGGAACGTGGAAAGTATCTTCAAATATTTGACTTGTATTTGAATAACTGTGCAGATCCGTAAATTTGTATAACAATCTTAACAAATCTAAGTTCCAAAAATGAAGTCAAGTTAACCACAATTTATATCACTAACAATAAAAAATATATATATTAACATTACACCGCCAACCATCCTTGTTACAGCTGCATTATATTCTCTGTAAAGTATACGCATAATTTTGCTCCCATATCCGCCACAACCATAGAATTATTTATACGAGTAATTACCATCGCAAAGTACATGTGCTATACGAATTCCGTGACCTCATTTCCATGGAATATATTACCATCGGCCGCGCACCAGTTGCACCGGAAGTCATCACACTCTCATGGCGCCGGCGATTCCATATTATCGTATATTCATAAACAAACATTAAGGATGCGCTTCGAATTTTATATTGTTTATTTATTTAGTTATATACAAATGTACAAACTACGGCGTTCTTCATAGAAAGAAAAGATTCTAGAAAACCTATTACGCGTTTATATTTATTATATTATTTATATTTTATCTTAATTTGCCATTAAATATTTATGTGCATGTTTTGAATCATACTGATTAATTTTGAAAATAATGTGGAACATAAAATTATCATACGTCAGGTAATTTTATGTTTATTAACAACAGCACCTGTATTTATTTTAATGGATTTAAATTATTCAGTCTGTATTTCAGAAATATGTACTGAAATATAAAAAAAATAAACTCTATTTCACTAACAATAACATACTGCAGTTACGATTCAATTTCTGATAAATATTATCAGTAAAAAAATACAATTTTTTGTTGCACATTTCCATATCTCGGTTTGCTCGAATCGTGTAGGTATCTTGTTAGTGTTCGTATTTTAAACAATGTATAAATTCTCTTTGCATTATTTATGTTTGTAAGATGGAATGCCTTCTTTTTCTCGTTGATATCTGTTTTCATTACGTCCATATGTATGCACATATTATTATATAAAACAGTACAATGGCTTATATTTGTTATATCTCTTCTAGATTCAGTTTTAACCGACTTCAAAAGAAGGAGGAGGTTAACAATTCGTCGGAATCTGTTTGTTTATGTATGTTCCCCGATGACTCGAAGATGCCTGGACCGATTCGAGAAATTCTTTTTTTGTTTAAAAGGGTATACTTCCCAGGTGGTCCCATTGGCACCAAGTCAGGATCTGAAGATGGAATCTCCGAAAAATCAAGGGCAACCCTCAAATTTTATAGTGACGCATGATTTGTTTTTTATTGAAGTCGGTGTACTTTTTATGAATTAAAAAACTTTTTAATTATTACTATTTATCATTGCATTATTTTGAAGCATTTAAAATTACTTTCACTTGGTTACAGAATAAAGCTTACTCTACAGTCCCATCATAACTAATATATTTGTATGTAAATATGGTTTGGCTAAACAGCGAGATACGCGTCTGCAAACAAACAATAAAGTAAGATTATATCTATAAAAGTGTTAGTTAAGTCTCTCACCACACTTCAGTTTACTGAAGATGACAACAACTACATCGACTGATTCAGTTTTAAAGAACACTCATCAGCAAACAAGATATCTCATGTAAACTGTGAATCACGACCTACTTAACCACATGGGGTAAGCTGTGAGTAGTGTTCCTATTAATATTTTTAGCGTGCAGAGTTTTAACAAGAAAAATATTGAGCAATACGGGAATGGACTTCCTAAAATTAGCAATGCTAATAAAATATACCATACATTTGTAAAGTTCGTGATCAGAGCATAATTGTCTCACCACGATATGAAATATGTGGTCATAACTCCTTAATACAGAGTGTAAAATGGGTTAATATACGTACGCTACCATTGATCTGTTGCTATGACGTAATGTAACTGGAAAGGCAGATGGTATCATCGTCACTCATCGAAAAATATATTTACATACATGTACTTGCCTATATGACTAAGAGCTGACATTATCCAAATTAATCTGGTGCCTTTACACTTCCAAACATGATCTCTACACTCATTATATTCATAAAGTCATTAAACTACGCCCTCATTTTACACATTTAGTTCATTTCGGCCCTAAAGCTATTTTATGTAAAACTGGCGAGACTGGCAATAATTCTTGTATATATAATCGAAATTGAATTTGAAATAGGCACAGAACATTTTGAAACAAATAGTATTCAAATAGAAATTAAATGAATATTTAACATAAGTAATACTATTCTAGCACATGATTATATTAAAGGAACGATTTATGAAACCCTCTTAATGGATGTCAAGTTCAGATAAGTATTGGGGGCACGGCTCTGTTGCAATATACATTAGTCATGACCGGTCGCGCGAAAGGCCAGGTTTAATGTTTAAAATGATAGTTCTTATTCCTTAAGCGATAAGGCTCAAAATCAATCAATGAGATACGAATTGCGGCAGCGTTGGCGTCAGAATGGCGGGTGATATTTTGGAAATTTTAGTGATTTCCTTGTTAATATTAACTAAATCAGGGACATTTTTAATTGCTCTATTCTGAAAATTATCTTTCATAATCGAATTTGGAATTCGATTAAGAATATCAATCTGAAGTTACCCTGGATTGGTAATATCGATACGAGGTTAAGTAAACAAACGACGCATTTGTTTAAACAAAGTATCTTATATATAACGATATCTTGTATTGATATCTTAATGCAAATTGATTATAGCTTATATTAGTATTCCAGTAGTATTATCATCACAATAATAGATTGTCTTGATTACTAATGAATCATTGGTACTGCAAATGTAATCTTTGTGCAGGAAATAATAGTAACTGCTTTAATTTATCCACCAACTGAAATATCTTGATATATTTAAGTTATAAGTAGGAAAACATGTTTCTGCTAATCTATACTAATATTATAAAGAGGAAACATTTGTATCTAAGTATGTTTGTAACGAATTGGCTCAACAAGTACTGGACCGATTTTAAAAATTCTTTCACCATTTGAATGCTACATTATCACTGATTAATATAGGTTATTTTAATTGAAAGAAAAATTACACTCTGACATTACACATGACCTCCACACGGGCGGAGCCGCGAGCAACAGCTAGTAAGTAATATAGAAACCCACATAAATTAAATTAAATATGGAAGTATCATCTGCTTAATACTGTGTATTTTGTTGACCCTCTGTATATTTATGATCGTATTGGATTCAAACTTGAACAAATCGTCAATTTTTAAACTTCACCTTGTGCTAGGAAATTATCAAAAGTTGTTTTAGAACACAATGTAGTCGAAATATCTGTAGACAAATCCTAAACATTCTGCGATCACGAATCCATCGCATGGATATTCGGTCCTTGTACAATGCAAATGAGGTCGCGCCAAGTAACTCGTAAAAATATTACACTGGGTGACATTTGGACATATATTTAGATGGTTCTTGAACTATTAGATATTTGAAAGCATTTGCGCAATAGATATTATGGCATTTAATTTGGACATATATGGTGTTTGGAACATGAGTATTTTTAAGAAAGTCCACAAATTGATAAATTGAATGTGACAATGTTTATTTTAGAACGCATTCATAAAATATGAATTTATTAAAGAGCGACATCAAATTAGAGAATATTTAAAAACATGCAAATATTCTTTGAAGAGACTAATACTATGTTGTGACATTAATTATAACGTCCTCCATAAACAGTCTTCCATTTCGACCTCTTGCGCGAATCTTAGTGTATTATTAAATATTACATCCGAACAGTCCCTTGACATCAAATATGATAATCATACTTATTCAAATTCAAACGATCTAAACGAATGTCAGATTTAACGACACGTGAAGGTATGAATTTACAAAGTGTAGGTTTAAAGTCAATTTCATAAAAGCATTCATAATCTTGTAACAATCGATACTTCTCTGAACCGTATTCCATCTGATGATATGTACAGACAAGCTGATTAACAATTCATAACCCATCATGACCCTGCAAATCATAGCATTGGTAACGACATAATAGAACTAGTAAATGATAGAGCGAAACGGAACAGTTGTGGAACATGGCATAATGTGTGCCAAGGCGAAACCGCAGTCGGTCGCCTACTCGAATGTACATGATATACCAAGTTAGGTAATTAATATTGTAATTTTACTATACTCATAAGTGCTTGAGAAATTACAAGTTGAAAAAGTTAGAACATAGTTCTTGCTCATCACATGTAATGTTTAATAGAAGATC
This sequence comes from Laothoe populi, assembly GCA_905220505.1. Classification (NCBI taxonomy): domain Eukaryota; kingdom Metazoa; phylum Arthropoda; class Insecta; order Lepidoptera; family Sphingidae; genus Laothoe; species Laothoe populi. Next base: position 6,219,166 of record HG992154.1, read on the forward strand.
TAGTTGCTTGAGGAAAGAAACATAGTTTGTGAATTTCAGTGACGTTTGATGGACGGTTTCCTTACAAAATGCTTTTAAGACTAATGTTAATAAGAGAAACATTACCTTACCTTAAAGCTTAATACGTTATTTTAAATTGGATGCCGAGAAATATTACCCTCCTAGTCTTATACACTGTAAAAATATTGCCTCGTCAAAACCAGCTACCGAAATTCAAAAAATCTGGTAATAATTATCATATCTACACAACAGGAACAATGTACTTGAAAATATTCGTGATACGATAAAAATATTTCGCATTGAAGTGCTTAGGAATCTTTATTAAAAACTTTTTGCGCAGTTATTTCAGTTTGTGGTTTGCCTACGTCATTGAAAACGGTGAACTCCGCAGTAATAACAGTAATTCTTGTAACTACACTGATAGGGATTTGGTTATGGTAATCGTTATCATAATTATATTTTTAATTAATGATTTACACAAGTGTTTTAAACAATAAACACTTTCATCATAAACTCATCAGGGATTCATCTCTTTCAGTTTTTCGATTTATTTATTTTGACATACGAAAGAAAGGGACAAAACAGTATGAATGACTACATCTGGGTACTTTAGTCTTTTACATATAAAATTTAATTTATATGTAAAGGAATAATTGTTTTTGAACAGTCCGTCTTCAAATAGGCTGGTGTTCTTATTGTATTCGCTACTTTTATTAGAATATATTATTATTATTATGTATATTTATAATCACGGAAAATGCTATTTGCACTGCAGTGCAATATGCACGCTTAATAAGTAATGCATATTAAGAGGAAATTATGTAGAAGAAACACAGCTCTTGTTTCTGCCGCAAGGAATTTCCATCTAGCAAATGTGAGAAATGATTTCCCTTTTTATAAAATGAAATAATTTATGGTGGCTATGAGTGATTGTATATATAAGCCATGTAATATCATTGTATAGTGACGTAAGAGACATATGACCACATGTCTTATCAGCGGTTGCACTAAAAATAATACATAATCAACAATAAACTACAATTCCTGCCTATGAAACTCATACCTATTTTTGGGAACTTCGAACATTATTAAAAAAACTACACATAACTTTAATTTAACTATTTCTATGGTTTAAGTGGACACTCACAGTGAAACTGGTCCATCAGCTGAAAGTCGCTCAGCGTTGCATGGAGAGGGCTATGCTCGGAATTTCGCTGCGAGACCGCATAAGAAATGAGGCTATTCGCGCGAAAACCAAAGTCGTCGACATAGCCCAAAGAATAAGCAAGCTGAAGTGGCAATGGGCCGGTCACATTTGTCGTAGAACCGATTACCGATGGAGTTATAAGGTTCTTGAGTGGAGACCGCGTACAGGTAAACGGAGTGTGGGACGCCCTCCTGCTAGATGGAGCGACGATCTGCGCAAGGCTGCAGGCAGTCATTGGAGGCATAGAACCGAAGATCGGGTTCAATGGCGAACCTTGGGGGAGGCCTATGTCCAGCAGTGGACTGCGATAGGCTGATGATGATGATGATGATGGTTTAAGTAAGAAGTTTAAAAAAAATGTTGAATGTAAAAAGAGTTCTTTGAACTAAAAGATCATTAGAACTATGCCATCAACCGGAAGCGAAATTTCTCCGACCCCACCGTTGCTTCCGGTGGAGTGTTTATGTGCGTGTTCAGTTAAACGATACCATATGTCAAGCCTCACGGATCGAAAATCCCACCTACCTACACACCCACAACGGAAACCCGTTGTGACGTCAATGCTGGGCACAATCTTTGCTGGAAATTTGATAGAAATTATATTTGTTTTTATTATGCTATAAATAATACTAGCCCTGTACTAACCATTGTCCCACCGCTTGGGACGGGCCTCCTCTACTAATGAGAGGAGTAAGGCCTTAGTCCAAAGGGCTGGCCTAATGCGGGTTAGAAAACTTCACACACCTTTGAAATTCGTATGAAAACTCTCAGGTACGAGGTTTCCTCAAGAAAACATCTTGATGTATTCCTTCCCCGTTAATGCAAGCGATAACAAACAATGAATATACACATAACTTTAAAAAGTCAGAAGTTAATGCCATTTGCGATGGTTTCGAACATACAACTTTCGTCTTGACAATTCGTACCACAACCAACTAGGCTATCGCTATATGCTATAATGTAGTTTTAAACTATCAGTTTCCAGGTGAGTCATTTTCTTTGTATTACTATCTTGGTCATATTATTCAATAGTTTAAGACAACAATGGTTGTTAACGATATCTTTAAGTGCTTCTAAGATATTTATGGTTGAATACATTATATCTAGTCGTACTCTCGACGACTTTATACTGTTTAAAACCATATTCATTACCAGTCTGTGTACTTTCTAAATTGATAATATAAGATGATGAGGTATTAATAAAATGTCTACAATGTATTCCATAAGTACTTCTGTAGTTTTTAATATCATTCCTATCTGATATACGTCTTGAGAGAGTAACGTATCATTTAGAGTGAGTTTTAATGAGTTCCAAAACCAAGTTGGTTAGATTATCTCTTCTATTTCTCAATCTCTTTATGGATACCCAAGTAGTAAGAATAAAGCTGTAAATAAGCTAATCCTTAGCCGCCACGTCAAGTCAAAACGACAGGTACTGCAGTATATATTTAGGTATAAGCATTTCAAACGCCCTTCCGCGTTCACAGTCTGCAGCTCGTCTGAATCAATTCTTGGCAGCCATTGCTTGCAAGTCATCTTCTAAATGTTTGTGATTTCCATCAACAAATGCATATAGGTATTATTATGAATGATGTATAAATGTGATTCTAATGTCTCTTTGGACAGTGTCCAATTTCTATCGACCAATGACCATTTGGAAAGTCTGTGGATGTAACGTGTTATGGTAATTGAACATTTAAAAGTACCAAATATCCCAATTCTGTAATGATCTGGTCATGTAATGTTAGCTCTCAATATGTATGTAGTAAATATAAAATGACATTTTATTCTGTTCCGTGACTCATCATTATCGTAATTATTCATGTCGTAAAGTTTTGAAAAACACGTGTTTTTATAACTTTATTGTTTCATACGTATAATTTTCCACGGTTTCAGTATTCTTTGCATCGTCATTTTATGAATTATGTAATATTAAAATGGTTGCACAAAATAATATTCATATAAATACCTAATTTATCAAACAAATATGTATCAGTATGAAGGATAGGTATGAGAATATATTTCTCGCTTGTATCACGATAAAATTGATCAATCTTCAGGACGACATTTTACAGTACCTCGATAGCACTTATCACAGAAAGTGATATTTCATCGTGAGCAAGATGTATTAGACAATAGTAAGTGTCTAGTATATACAATTTTGAACAGCAGTTGTAAATTCTTGAAGCATATTTACAGTAGGTATACTCAGGAAAATTAAGAACTGTTTTATATTAAAACTAATTAGTAACAAATACTTTGGGTCTTAGAACGAGAAGACAGTTGCAAACGTCCTTAGTAAGGAACTTAAAATTTAATATGGAACCAATGTTCATTTTTGAAACAAACTAAAGTGAATGCCTGTGTAACATGGTTGACCTCGATAATACGTATAGATATAATTATATTTATGCAAATAAATTTTTAATGCGATGCAATCGTTTCTCGTATCTCTGACCAACCATGTGAACAAAGTCGAATGCAAAAGTACAGTAACGGTAAGTACTGTCTGGCCGTGCCGGCACGCGTATAGCATGTGATACAATACAATACACGTGATATGGTCGTGTGTCCATAGACTAAGTACCGACACAAAACAGACGGGTCATCTCAATGTCGTTCAATGGCGAAGCACGTTGGTCGGTCAACTGCATACCCAATCAAATCATTTAATGATGTGAGACATAATTATGGTTATTTTATGTACAATGCTACGTGTTTATTTATGACTGTACAATAAATTCGATACGATTTTTTTAATTATACGTATGGTAACTCAAATGTATATATGCTTTCTGGGTCCTTAAAGCGTAGTGCGAAAAAGCTACTCAGAATGATTGTGTCGAGTAGCGAGGATAGTTATCTCTCGCTTCTTGATACTATGACCTGGACGGTACTGCACTTACCATCAGATGCAGTGTAGTCAATATACCATACTAAGATAATGAATGTATATGTAAATAACCACAATATAACATACTATAACTTTGCCTCGATTGAATAGGCATAAATGCAAACGCTGATTCATCATCAATATTTTTATTAATCTTTGATACAATCATTGGTGGTCGAAGCAATGAACAGATTTCCCAATCACAATAAAGCTTATAATAAAAATTAAATGAACTAAACTAAACTTTATTGCTTTGGCTATAAAGTTTATAATCAAATATAAGCCACATTAACTTGATATCGCAGTTACTCGTGTACTTTTCAACTGAATCTAAACACTAACTTTTACTATTACTATGTTCATATTATTGTTTAACAAAGGAACATAACGTAAAGGAAACGGTGGGAGATACAAATCAGAATGTTCTGCACAAGACATTCTGTTGCTTCGTTAATGCAACTCTAATGATTAGAAATCTCGTCAAAGGAAGATAGGACAATTAAAAAGCATTGTAGTTACTGTTAGCTAAATTCGTTCTCTCTGCATCGGAGTATACAGTTTCTTTACTGCATTGTAGTTAGCGAGATAAGATCATTTGATTGTATGGCATGGAAATCAACTGTAATACTGTATTTGCAAGACATAGTTTTACAATGAAGACTTTGGGGAGTTTTGCAACTACCAACCGTAAGAACAATATTTTGTTCCCCATATGATTTATTTTGCATGACGGATATATCATAAAAAAAATTTTTTTTTCGACAACTTTTTATGGATTAAAAAACTTTTCTTATGCGGTGAAATTGTTTATTATTTTATGTTTTTATTGCTTTTGAATGGTTTGTTTTTCTATTAGCAATGGAGTTAATATTTAGTATCTATATATACTAGTAGAAGCAGCGATAGCCTAGTTGGTTGCGGTAAGGACTGTCAAGACGAAAGTCGTATGTTCGAAACCCAAGTGGCATACATCTCTGACTTTTCTAAAGTTATGTGTGTATTAAATGTTGATTATCGCTTGCTTGAGCGGTGAAGGAAAACATCGTGAGGAAACCTGCATATCTGAGAATTCTATGAATTTCGAAGGTATGTGAAGTCTACCAACCCGCATCCTTGGTCCCCAGCGTGGTGGACCAAGGCCTAACCCCTCTCATTAGTAGAGGAGGCCCGTGCCCAGCAGTGGGACAATGTTTAATACAGGGCTTGTATTATTATATCAAATGTAACTAACTATTTTAATTTGGAAAGGTCGTTTTTGAAAGTTGAATGTTATCTAAATCATAACTTACAAGTACAGAAGGTAAGTTATCGAATATCGGCTCGCCATCTATCACATCATGGAACAGAAATAAACTCTCGAATCGCGGGAGTAATAGATGCACTTCTGCCTACCACCTAGAAGATTCAGGCGTTAGATTAATGTATATAGATAGAATTGGCTCTGATGTTGACAATTCACACTTATATTTATTAAATTTTAAAACCCAAGTGCCTAATGCAAACGGCAAATGTTTATCGACTCACGTGCCGAGCAATCACACATAGCTTTGTATTGGTTTGGACGATAATATTTATTACATTGGTGCAACTGTTTCCAACTCGTTTTTATTCGTAATTTTAATTTTAATTAAACTCTGATTAGAGAGCTGACACATCAATACCAATTTCAATGTTTTATGTGTTACTTTGGAAATGGTGTTGCTGTAAGGTTTTGACAGGACACGAACCAAATCTTAAATAATAAATAAGACCCAACAACACAGTTAGCCCTGACCCCACACTAAGATACGAGTCGTGTGTTGTGGATATCCGGGACTACGAGAGACTTTCGGTCTCACAACACCCAGACCCCGGACACAAATACCTGTCTGTCACACAAACATTTGTCCCGGTGTGGGAATCGAACCCACGAAATCTTAAATCAGTGCATACTATTTACAATACAATTTAGTCTGGAGTTAAATTGGTAAATGAAAAAGGTAAATATTATCTCTACATTAATGGTATACTAGACATTTAGTCCCTAAAAAGTCAACACTGTTTACATCGATCATGCAAGTCATTAATTTTTTCGAAGAGCAACTACCGAATATCTAGAACACTAGTCGAATAATCGCTATGTTGCCGACCAGTAAATAATACATACAACACTCACGTCCTTAATCCCCCAAGGGGGCAGGCAAAGCTGTAATCAGTACATCCACTTATCGCCGAATTTACAGTCCTATAATGTGATAGGGGGCGAGCCATCATCATACCGGGCACAATTCCAGACTTCGGGGTGATACTAAGTATTTCTAAAATAGAAAAACCGAATATCACTTTACCCGACCCGGGAATCGAACCCGGGACCTCAGCACAGCGTACGCAATTACAACTGCGCCACCGAGGCAGTAAATAACTAAATGTTGAGAAGGAGATCAGTATTTCCAAATCTGACTCACAGTATGAAATACAACAGCGGGCTATAACTTCATAGATTTTTTTCTTCTAGACCCGGGTCGAGTCAGCCCATTTATTATCTGAACGAAACTGTCTACAGCATGAATTAACCGCTTAGTTGACTTTACTGCTGACCCTTTACTATTTTACACTATGTGGTGACGAAACGTACGGATTATAATAAAAATCCTGTAGACAAACGTGTGTATACACTCTACCACTTCCCAGATGGAAAATGAAAACCGAACTGATAATCTTTTTTGTACGATAAGTACTGACTTATGTTGATTTGTAACAAATAATTCGAGCTGCTGTATAATTCAATCACGATTAACATTAACAATTTGTACGTTTATTACATTTACACGATTCATTCGTCCCGATTATAACATTGATCTAGATTCCAACATTTGCTATTGAATTACTCGGCTTAGATTTGCACGGCTGACTGAACAAATTCGACGCATGTTTGGTTTATAATTTATTGTTAAATAAAATGAATTGAGGGTAGTTTTAAATTGTATTTGATCCTGGTAAAGTGACCACTCTGCTCTTGATGGTAAGAACAGTGCTGTTCAGTTAGAGTATCAAATAGCGTATAGCAACTATCCCGCTACTTGGCACAAATATGCTGAATAACTTCAGACTACGCTAAAAGGACCCAGGATCGTAGGAAGCTTGATGACGTAGCAATGTTACGAATTTACGAACCTTTAAATTCGGGCCGGAGTAGAAGACCACGAAGATGTGGCTCCGTAAGCCAATGTAATATCAAAATGACTGCTAAAGGAACTGGCGGCCAAGGAGTACCGACACTAACTCATTTAGACTGCGTATATTTTACTTAGGACCCGTTTCGTTACTCAGGCAAGCATATATTTTCATAACAAAGCCGTTATAGTCTGTAACAATTAGATAGCGTGGCTAAAGTGACGATAAATTTTAGGGTTCATCAGCACATTAAAGAAAGACTTAAATGCCCTACTGTTCTAGATGGGAAATGGATAATTAAATTTCAGATAACAGATCTTTTACATAAGTAGACTGATCATTATCATAGTAGGACGAGGAAAACAATTTATCAATCAAAACATGAAATGTTACTTATAATGCCAGAATCTAACTTAGGACGTTGATGGATCTTATGTCTGATAGATAACTGTATCAGCAGCACAGGAAAATTTTGTATGGCACAATTTCATACAATCTAAACCCATATTGCTTGTCATGACCATGGAGCTATCTAGCTGAGTTAAAAATTTACTAGCTTTTTCTCGCAGTTCCGCTTTCTCCAAAGTATTATTGGGGTAAAAGTACTTTTATAGTTTATATTTTTAGGAAATGTCACAACATAATGTCAAATTGGTATAGAAACCTATTTGACGTTATGCGTGAACAGAGTAGCAGACAGACATATTAGCGAATCTGCTTTATTATTTATAGATGTAGGTATGAATCAAACTTTTGTTATAATCAATAATATTTTATCATTTTCAACTACTTCGTTCATCTCTGCATCAGCCTAAGGTTGACTGGTAGAGAATGACTTTGGAATTTACCCACTTCAGGAGTGGGCTTAATACCATGTCACCTTTATATTTTTATACCTTCCTTACCCAGGCCCCCTATCACAAGTAGTCCTGACGGTATGAAGTTCAAATTGGACTTAGTCGTAAGTTCCATTCCAGCAAATCTTAGGCCCAACCTTCAGTACAGATTTTAAGATGAACCTAATACTCCTTTGATACTGGATACACCGGCCAGTATCTTTCCGTTATCGCCCCTGACTTTGAACAAGTTCTTTAGGTGTTGTGTTGACAAGATTTCCCCTTACTAATGATGATACAGCGTTAATAAAGTGCTTTATATCCACGCTATCGTAGTGTTTTAAATATATGCAAAATCACTGTCGTTAAATATAATGTAGGTTATGTTTACAGATTCCACGCTTAACGGTTCTTGCGCGTTTTAGAATATCTATGTCAAATAAAAACGTATATGTTTACGTATCAATCCAAATTTTAATAGAGAAAATGGTTAGAAGCTAGCACCAGCCTGGGATCCAGTTATACGTTTAATTATATCGGAATCCAAAAGACCAGCTGCCAGACCTCAAGACACTGAGTTCCTTTTGCGTAGATCGGCCTACAACAAATAAAAATAAAAAAACAACTATATGGAGAGTAGAAACATTGCACTATACTTTTGTGTCGACATACATCTCAGACCGCTCCGTGACCACGAAGGCTGTAAAGATTTTGAAACGTCGGGGCTAAAAAGTAAAATATACCGCGATAGAATACGTAAAATTAGTTGTATTACAATATATCATTAAAATTTTGGCTTATCAAAATATTGCTGCAGACTGTATAATTATTGTTCAATTGTAAAGACATTGAGCCCGTATTAAAAAAATAGGAACTGAAGCATGACCCGCAGGAGTGTACACAATGGCGACATATAAAAAGTGGGTCGTAGTCGCAGACATAGATCTAAATAGATGGTGCAAGGTCTTCAATATGAATAAAAACTTAATTTTTTATCTTGTTTTGAATACCACTATTGAACACATACACTCACGCCTGTAGTCCTCGAAAGGGTAGGCAGAGGTGTAGCCAGTACACCCACTTCTCGCCGAACTTCGGTCCCATAATGTGATAGGGGGCGAGCCTATCGCCATACCAGGCACAGTTTCCAGACTCCGGGCTAATACTGAGAATTTAAAGATAGGAAAACCCGAGACCTTAGCACAGCAGCAGTCGTAACGCATGCGCAATTACAACTGCGCCACAGAGGCAGTCTAGGCACTATTGAAGTGTTTTTTTAATACTTTAAATTTATAATTCGTGTGTTCACCTGATGCTCTAGTGGTAACAGTAAGAACAGACTAAAGTACGACTAAAGTAGACGCATGCTCAGGATTTTGCCCAAACTTTTGGCACGCGAAGAAGAAACTTGCATTGTCTATTTCCATTTACGTCTATAGTCGCAGTCGTTACTTCCCTACCACGTCCCCAATACTCCATCCTTTGCGTACTTATGTTAAACATTTTCTGTCTCCATCTATTTTTATATGGGGTGAACGACTTTCCCATGGGCCACAGTACTTGTTTAATGTCTTCGATTTTGCTTTTATATTTTTCTACAGGCAGTTCATTTACACCCGCTTCTTTTATTTGTCCAACACGAGGTTCTTGTTACCTGTATTTAAGTGAATTCACTGCTGTAATATACCGAGTAAAAGGTAACATGAATTGCAAGGCAAAAAACAGTAAAAAATTGTAGCGTTGCTATAAACTTTAATCTCACGTATTTTCTCTATTCACTATTTGGATCTTAGCAAATAATTAGTTTCTTATTTAGATCCTAAAAACGACTACACAATAAACACTATAAGAAGATAAATCACTACATAGTATAAAACAAAGTCGCTGTTGCTGTCTGTCCGTCCCTATGTATGCTTAAATCTTCAAAACTACGCAACGGATTTTGAAGCGCTTTTTTTTAATAAATAGAGTGATTCAAAAGGAAGGTTTATAATATTGATTGATTGTATACCTTTTCTTACAAAAATAACCTCCACGGGGCGGAGCCGCGAGCAACATCTAGTAAATAATAAATTTAACCCAACAATCACACAAACAGCCCTAAAACCATAGTAAGATAACACACGTAAGATCGTGTGACGTAGGTATCGGGAACTACGAGAGATATGCGGTTTCACAATACCTAGTCCTAAAACAAATATCTGCCACACAAGCAATTGTCTCGGTGCGGGAATCGAACCCTCGCCCTCTTGTATCACAGTCACCTATTGCCGCTGCATTACGGAAGCTGACCGTATACAAAAAACTGAATTAAAGTTGAAGAAACATTTTATAACTCTTTTATAATCGCTATGAAGATAATCTTTAGTGCCATACATTACACTCGAGTATTTTTCCGAATCACATACTGTAACCGTGATAGTCACTAGGCGTTTATCGTAACAATCTGCCCGAGTCAGGATTCTTTTATCAAGTAATCATTTTATTCCGAAGGAAAAACACTGATGGGGAATGTACAGTGAGGTTTCCGTTGTGACTCAACTAAATAAGAATATACAAAATTCATTGTATTGTGTTGCATTTTACCTAACTAAAATAATGATTCGACAGGCGCAGTAGGCTAGTAGCCGGCTGTGTAACGAGAAGCCGTGGGTTCGATACACGATACAAATGTATGTGTGACATTTTTTTCTGGTACTGGGTGTTGTGGGACCGTAGTCCCTCGTAGTTCATGATACCCACGATACAGATTTGGCCTAGTGTGGGGTTAGTACTGTGACAGTTAGGTGTATTTATTATTATTTATTTGCCTACATGGCAACAGTCTAACAGTGCCAAAATGAGATTTGCAAGACGTGATTGTTGATTTACGAATGATTTTGGGTGGTAGAGCAAGCGAGCAGTTTCGTATACAGCATGATTAGACCAGCTCGACTGTGTTATTACCACTGTGTCCCAGAAAACCGACATGAAGTTGCTTTTCGTACGGCCATGGTAAAATTATCTACTATTTGACAGCCTCCGTAGCGCAGTAGGCGAGTAGCTGGCCGTGAAACGAGGCCGTGGGTTCGATTCCCACACCGGCACAAATGATTGTGTGACAGACAGATATTTGTGTCCGGGGTCTGGGTGTTGTGAGACCGAAAGTCTCTCGTAGTCCCTAATATCCACAACACAAGACTCGTATCTTAGTGGTTATGTGTGTGACTGTTGGGTGTCATTAATATTATTATTATCTATAGTACGACCATGGATAATTTAGAGGCTCATTCGATAAGTGACATTTCGGAGATTCATATTGCCCTCTCCTTCCCAATCGATAAATGATAGTGGTTCTACATACAATCACGCCTGTAATGCCCGAAGGAGTAGACAGAGGTGTGACCAGTACACCCACTTTTCGCCGAATTTATTGCAGTCCCATAATGTGATAGGGGACGACATCGCCATACCAGTCCTAATTCCAGACTCCGGGCTGATACTGAGTAACCGAATATCATTGTATTGTACTATTTGTTTGTAAAATACATATTTACGTCATACAATGTATTCAAATGTCCTCTCAGTTCAAGTGATGACACACATTTTCATAGCTTCATAATTCATCTTCGTCAATTAAAGTGGGTATTAAGGCTGCATATTTTATATTGGGTGAGCTAACGTTTTTTGTGGACTATAATGAGTATACGCATGTTTTAATAATTAGTTGTGAATCATATATAAGTGTACTTCAGTTTATACGTAGGTGATTCTGGTGAATAAATTTTCCGCTTTACGCACTATATATACTTAAATTATACGGCGCAATTAGATCGAGCAGGACATATTCTGTATTTCAAATACATTTTTAACCAACTATAACAATAATTTTGCAACTCATATTCAGAAGCTTTACCTACCACTTGCTAATGTATTCCAAAAGTAATTATTATAATGTTTTTAACCGACTTCAAAAAAGGAGGAGGTTCTCAATTCATCGGATATTTTTTTATGTATGTTCCCTGATTACTTGAAGACGCCTGGACCGATTCGAGAAATTATTTTTTTGTTTAAAAGGATATACTTCCCAGGTGGTCCCATTGGCACTAAGTCAGGTTCTGATGATGGGATCTCAGAAAAATCGGGGGCAATCCTCAAAATTTATAGGGACGAATAATGAGTTTTTTAATGAAGTCTGTGTACTTTTTGAGGCTATCATAATAGTTTTTTTATCAAGTGGATCTACCTATCAGGAAACTGAATTTTAAAGGGTCATAGCTAGCACTCAAATGTGAGTGAAAAAGCTGCACTATTTACTTCGATATAATTTATCACCAAATAGCGACTACTACGTGGTAAGGGAATATTAATTACGTCAAATAGTGAACACATGAATACACATTGCATTGCGAATTTACGTTTCCGTGTTGTGTGTACAACTAGTAAATTTTATTATTACGATATATGCCTCACGGTCTAATCAATTCGAAGCTCGTATGTGTAAGAGAGACAGTTGTATTTAACAGTTAATTACATTGTGGGTTTGTACAGTCTTAACAACAACCACTTAAAGAATCATGTTTTTCATAGAAAATATACTATGTGATCTAAACAGCATTAAATAGTAACTACGATAGAATATCATACCAAAGCGGGTGGTGAGGATTCTTTTCCGCGGTATGCCGCAGAATCCATACATAAAAAGAAAAAGAGAATTTGTGAACTCCGGTATCACGTATGGAAAAAACTTTACTTTTTATGTACAGAAAGTATAACATTATAACATTGATCTACAATAAAGGCACTAGTAGTGTAAGTAATAGGTACCTACTAGGCAAGGTATGAATTATACAATGAAGGCAATTTAAGCGAATTATATCTACACACGGAAGAATTAATTTATCATTTTTATGATGTTTATCTTTTATAGAAATATCATAACTATCTCAAGTTATGACAGTTATACAACCGTTATCTTTGAACGATCTGTGGAATTAAATAATTACCGGCGAATAGCTATTGCATTACGGTCTCAATTGTACATGTTTTATTAAAAAAAAAACTTTAAACGATTAAGTTTATTACGTTTACAAAATATTTTCTTTAGGAACGATTTTAACGTAACATACAGAAGTTAATACAAATTATTTTTACAACCTCTGTATCTGACAGCCATCGTGGCCTTAGTGTCCCATCGGGCGAGTAACTGTCGACCAAGAGGCCAGAAAGCGTTTGATCTCCCGCACAGAGACAACCAAGAGTGCCTCATAGTTCTTGCTACCCACGCTGTTTGATCTTTTTTTTATTGCCTCGATAGGCAGACGAGTAGACGGGTCACCTGATGGTAAGTAGTCACCGCCGCCCATAGACTTCTGCAATGCCAGGGCACAGCAAAGCCGCTGCCTCCGTTATGAGCATGTGTAGCTTATCTTCGGGCGAAAGATCACGTAAATAAAAAAGAACTTGATACACTGTAAACTGGGTCCACATTGTAGACGAAATAACTGTACACAATTTCCTTAAAGTTTCAAATCTAGGTTGAGTCGAGAACGGTCAACGTCCATATAAAGTAGTCGGCCATTTAACTGACATTTCGGTTATATTAATTGCCCGTGAACTTGATAGAAGGAAAAAAGTCCTATTAAAGATTAATAGCACATGATTGGCAAGTCTTTGAACCTCAAACACATCTTTATGGACAATTAAGAAGTCCATAAAAACACTCGACTCAATACCTGGCGACTTCATATATAAAGAATATTGAATGCATGACAACTGAATCAAAAAACCATCAAATGCGCGAATTTGTTAGCAGTCGTAAAACGTGACTGCCTATACCCAGAGAGTTGTAAAACATGAAATAAAGATTTCGAAAGTGATTTCTGAAAAACTTTACGTCTTCTGCAGATACGATGCCAACTTTATTAATACTATAAGGATGAAGAGTGTTTTTATTTATTTTGTTCGGCCTAGTTTCAGGAACTACCCGTGTGATTTGAAGGAATCTTTTTGCATTTACTGAGGAAGGCTATAAAACATAACGCTGCGAAATGTATTTTTTTCAATTCATGTATATTATGGATACCACCCATATTTCCTTCTAACGTAATTTCACACTTTTCTTATTGGTTGATGGTAAACGCTTGCTTTTGAAACTTCATCTCTTTATTTCATAGCCAGTATGCGAGTAAAATGTCTGTAAAATATGAGTGGATAGACGGACAGAACATAATTGAAAGGGTTCCGTTTTTGCTATGTATTATTTATTCCTGAGGACTAGCTTGTTACATAATACAACTTGAAAGAAGAAAAGAGATTCTAGTAAAGGTTAATCGTAAGATGATAATTATTGATACGTATCAATAGCCGTCAGTATAAAGCGGGGGTTCCTGACCTCATAATTACGGCTCACAAAATAATCCATCTTTACTCATCACTTAATTCGTAATTACCATTTTTGGAACAAGGTTATCGAAGATTATACTTAATCCGAACCACAAAACATATGATAGAATTTATTTTAATGATATGAATTCGAAACAAGTTCTTCCTTCACATCAGTCGCCAAAAAATATGTCGTATTCGATTCAGATCCACGTTTGAAAGGGGCTTGCATATCGACGCCATCAATTACCTCGAAGATATACAAGTTTACATAAATGTAAGGCAATAGACAAATTAAGAACGTGAGATTTTTTTCGTTGAAATCGAATTGTTCCATTCTCAGATGAATTTAATTATTTATATTGAACAACGCATTTGGCATACTATCAGCAATAAATCCAAACATTTGGTATTCATACGTCGATTCGATTTTTACGGAAACAAATACAAAGGATACATCAAATTTGAAGGTAAATTCAGTTCAGTGTGGGGCATTGACTTTTTTATCTTCTTTGCCGGGGTCCGTTTTATAATTCTGTCTGCGAAATCTTTTGCGATTTTAACGTATTCGGTTGTCACGTCTTGTCTCATGCGCTTTGTAATATTTTTGTAATTTTCAACACCACATGATCATACTAAAAGTATAAACAAAACAATAATCGTTCCTAGTTATGTTTTAACAGCCTCCGTGGCGCAGTAGGCGAGTAGCCGGCTGTGAAATGAGAGGCCGTGGGTTCGATTCCCACACCGGGATAAATGTTTGTGTGACAGACAGATATTTGCGTCCGGGGTGTGGGCGTTGTGACCGAAAGTCTCTCGTACTCCCTGATACCCACAACATAAGACTCTTATCTAAGTGTGGGACTGGAGCTATGTGTGTGACTGTTGTGTTATTTATTTAATTAACGTTGTAATTAATAAAAACATCAAGGAACCCAGACCCGATATTCAATCTGCAATTAATATAATTCCTTTAACAAAATATACAACTAAATTTAATTACAAGTGTTCTCAATATGGATTACTTATCAAACTAAGCAATTGCATAATCCTTGACCAATCTGTACTAAAAACCTATAAAGCAATCTATTTCCGCTTGCAGCATTTACTCAGCGATAAGGTACAACGGCAATAATAGAATTAAATCAGTACTCTACATAAACGTAAAAGCAGAGCAATAGTGGTTACCAATCAGAGCCAATTGAGAAATGGGTTAATCAAATAAATATCGCTATCACTATCTTTGTATTGAAACTTTAAATACATTTTAATAAAACATGTTGATCTCACAGCCTATTTCGTAACTTTATCTTTATATTAACCAAACATTATCTACGCTTACGAAAGCGAAGGAAACGTTAACAAAGATAATAATACTCATACAGATAGAGCGGTTTCAAAATTTACATTTGGAACCGAAGAAATATAGTAATATCCGATTAGTAGCACTATACCGACAACCGTTGAGACGGTGGATTTTATAAAAAAAAATTCAAGGGCAGATGTCAGGGACCCGCAGATTCTTGACCCCAAAACGTGTGCGTGCTTGTAACACGCACGAGGGGGATTTTCTACCACATTACTAGAACGTTAACTTGACATTTCCCAAAAGGGAATGTCAAAAAACTTTTTGCTGTAAAAAGTTCTTATGTAATGATATCCTTTTGTGATTACTGTATTAACATATCACGTTCCCCACGCATGTACATATATGAAATGACATGAAACTATTTTTTTTAAATTGCAAACCTATAGAAACAACTCCGAGGTCGTCTAGTTATAAAGCTCCTGGTAGCTTTACTTCCTTATGATAATATTGTGGATTAAGCATTCGTATACTTATTATATGATTCTAAAATATTACCTTAGTAACTTAATAAATAATACTAAGAGCAAAGTAAGTAATAAAAACGATAAATTTGTGCCTCCCATTTGACTGATTCACGACCATTTGTAATTTCTAACCAAATCTAGTATCCAATCAGGAAAACTATCAAAATTTTTAATAGAGGATAATAACTGCCTTTTAGAAAGTTTGACGCGTGGTTACATACCTGTTTTAAACATATTTTATATTTTCTAGTTAATAACCTGAACTTCTATCGACTTGTTCTATTTATGTTTTTTGAGTGTAATTGACTTTGAATTTTGGACTGTTGGCATTCTTAACATCCTTCATTTTTATATACTTAGTATATCATATATTAAATAAAATTATCTCCTTGGCTTTCCATCCATACCAATGAAGTCTTGTGCCGTAAATTCTATATTATACTAGCGGGCCCGGCAAACGTCGTCCTGCCCGTAAAAGCAGCGCCACACTGACTGCAGCGCCAACTGCCGGGCTGATTTGTGAATCTAAACCATCCAGGGCGCCACCCAAACGCATGCAAAAAAATAATTCAAATCGGTCCAGCCGTTTAGGAGGAGTTCGGTGACATACACACGTACACTAGAATTATATAAATAAAGATTACAAGACTACCTTCAAATCCACCTGCATGAAACTAACACGTGCATGTCATGTTGGAATAATATTTTAATTACTCATAATTTTATGGCGTCCATTGTAAAGATAAAGTATAAACACGATCACGCTGCTATAAAAATTAGTAATTCATTTTATGTAACCAATTAACTGACATAATGTTTTAACATTAAAATCACTTTTTATAAAAAAGTAAACACTTTTATATAGTTGTGGGATACAGATCATGAATATGCAAGTGCCAAGTATTGAAGCTCTTAATAGAATAGTACACGACATTATCCGTGAAATTAGTTTCGACAAGCATTCATAAACAATTATGCTAATTTTTACAGCATAATAAGCTAAATCAATTCGCGTCCGTATCAAATACATTGATCGTTTGGTGCCCGATTGCACTAAGTATATTTCAGTAAATATATTTCAGAGTTTACTTAAGGAATTCCTCAATAAAGTTTATCTATATACCAATATATTTTTATACTGGTACGGTAAAGTGACCACACTGCACCTGATGGTAAGCGCAGTGCGGTCCAATTGGAGTATCCAGTAGCGAGAGACAATCTATCCCCCGCTACTCAACACGATCACGCCGGCCTGATTCTTCACACTACGCCATGGGCAAGAAGGTGAAGAAGAGGCCTCAGAAGGCCGCAAAACGGCCAAACATCGTACCCCAACTCTAGACCCCCGACTAAACCGGATATACACTGGCTGATCCCGGAACGCGACACACTTGCGTGTGCCACTATGGCGGGTTTTACACCCTGTCTACGGTGGTCGCTATCCGGGCGGATATGAATATCCTACCACCACCATAATAATAATTAATATTTCTATCTACACATATAAATCCTGAGCAAGAGGCAGCCGCTTTTGGCTGACTTTTTATGGCTACGTGAGTTCCAGAGAGCTTCTTCAGTGCAGACGGCTATAAATCACATTACTAATATTTTTGTTTATAACACAAACAGTCTCGACAAAACATGTTGTTTATTATTTACCTCCAATATTCTAAAATACAGTTTTGAATTGGCGCCAAATACACATTATGCCAAATGAAATAATGGTCCAGACAGTGCTATAGAAACCTACGTTACTATAGATGTTTCTGGAGTCTGGGACTATTTATCATTACAAACTTACTAACAATGAGGGGAAAGTCGTAATTTGAACAGTGGGGTAATGTATTCTTCAGACTTAAGGAGTAAATTGTTTGCCAAGTTATTTGCACTTCAGCATTTAATTTTGCAACAGTTTGCATGTCGGGCAGAGATGCCAAGGAAAGATATTAGACATGAAACGCTTAGAAAATGCACTGGTTAAATCGTATATGATAAATAAAATTAAAAGATTCTCATTCAATTTTTAATAACCGACTTCAAAAAAGTAAGAGGTTCTCAATTCGTCGGAATCTTTTTTATGTATGTTCCCCGATTACTCGAAGACGCCTGGACCGATTCGTGAAATTCTTTATTTTTGTTTAAAAGGGTATACTTCCCAGGTGGTCACATGGGCACTAAGTCAGGATCTGATGATGGGATCTCAGAAAAATCGAGGGCAACCCTCAAATTTTATAGGGAAGCATAATTTGTTTTTTATTTAAGTCGGTGTACTTTTATGAATTAAAAAACTTTTAGCTTATAATTATAACTGAAACAGAATACTGAAAACCGGCCAAGTGCGAATCGGATTCACGTGCTCAGGGTTTCGTGCCACGAACGAGACGAGGTCGAAACACTAGGCCGGTTTTTATTGTTTATTGTTTTATTTTACAGTTTACACATTGAACGCCGAAGCTTATATGTACTTCTTTCGGTTTTACAATAAAGCAAAAACAAAAACGCTTGATGGACTAAGGCTTTATTCACCTCTCATTAGTAGAGAAGGTCCGTGTTCAGCAGTAGGTAAAGATTAATACAGGGCTGGTATTATTATTAAAAACTTTGAAAATCATTATATGGACTATAAAATTTTTACTTTTTAAGAATACTGCCATTATGTTCATTCTAAAGAGCTCGCTGGAACCTTTTATGTATGGAATTCTAAAAGCTTAATGTATTTAATTCTATTTAATTTAGCGTGGGTAGACCCCCCTAAGGTGGACTGATGACCTGGTAAAGGTCGCGGAAGTCCGCTGGATGCGGGTGGCGCAGGACCGGTCATTGTGGCACTATTTGGGGGAGGCCTATGTCCAGCAGTGGACGTCCTTCGGCTGACATGATGATGATGATTTAATTTTAAACGCATAAGCGTTCAAAACGAATTTAACGTCCATTGATCAACCGCTATTTCCATTATTTATTTTTATTACACAACATTATCTAAATTACAAAACAGAGCTCGGCTCCAATATTAGTTACATTATATTGACGTCACGCTTGTTTGGTAGCCCAAAAAGAAATGGGTCAGCTTTCCACTTTCGTCAGTTTTACGTCATGCATCGATTCGTAATATAGATTAACCAACAATTTTATTGCGCCCACCTAAATCATATTCAATTGAATTGTGGCCTTTATCGCCCATAATAACAAACTAGAAACTGTTTATTTGCAATTGTATACCTATCTAAAGATCTTTAATGGTAGAATGCCGTGCAGTTTGAACTGATTCTATTCTTTCGAGGACGCGAATGCAAACTGCTTATGTAAAGCGTATGGTATTGTAGGTCACCTCGATTTTACAGCGTTATTATTAAAGGTAACTGAAAGCGGGACGTGTCCTAAATGTAGTTCTTAGAAATGTTAAAGAGGTTTAAAATTAAAATATATAAAAAGAATGATTTTATTTTAGTTATTAACTAGAAACATTTATGTATTTGACGGCTGAAGAATTAACTGAAAATGTCAATCTAAACGCTATATTGTATATTTTAGTATTAACATGTACTATGTTATTAGTTATATTATGTTGTGTTTCAGGTATATCCTAAACTAATTCTGGGCATAATCCAGGTATTTTTTGGAATATCCAAATAAATTGTAGTAAAATCCTAGGAAAATGTTAGGGACATGCAATCTAGACAAATTCGAGTCATGATGCGGGCCATTTCCTGGACAAACCTAAGAAATAGAATAAGCCAAATCTCTGGTAAGATCAAGCATAATCCCAGGCTAAAATTTGACAAATACTAATAGGTAACATATAACCTAACATACTTCACGTACATTTCAAGCCAATCCCACGCCCTAATAGCTCAATGAACGAATTTCAGTAATAGGTTTAATCTTCGAGGTACTTACTAGACATCTGCAGAAGATTAAGACTTCTTACGTGTTTGGCAGAAAAAATGATTTGTCTTTTTTATCCTGGCACGACAAAGTGACCACACTGCACCTTATGGTAAGCGCAGTGTAGTCCAATTAGAGTATCAAGTAGCGAGAAACAATCTATATATAGCGCTACTCAACAGAATCATGTCGGCCTGCTGTGTAGCTTTCTTCACACTACGCCATGGGGCAAGGAGGTGAAGAAGCGGTCGAGTGTCTAGTGTCAGAGTACTCCGGCAACATGGCCAGACATCGTAAACCCTAACCCACGACGAAAACCACAAATAGTTTCACAGTAGTGACAAATGTCTCCACAAATAGAATAATAGCTTGAAAAACCACAAATCCTTGTTTTTGAAGACTATGTAGTTTTATGACTATCTTTTATACATTATTTAATATATAAAAGAAGAAACTGACTGTCTGACTGACTGACTGACTGACTGATCGATAAACGCACAGCCTAAACGGATGGGGTTAGAGACTTGAAATTTTGACAGTAGGTACCTTTTATGACGTAGGCATCCACTAAGGAAGGGTTTTTGGATATACCACCCCTAAGGAGGTAAAATAGGGGATGAAAGTTTGTATGAAAATCCGTCATTTTTGAAGTTAAATTCATGAAAATTAGTATTTAGCCTTTTAGTTAAAAATAAAAAATATGTATATCAGGATTTTTGGAAATTCCGCCTCTATTGAAAATCCGTCATGTTTGAAGTTAAACGCATGAAAATTGGTATTTTGTATACTTTTCTCCCAAATATGACCTCCACGCGGGCGGAGCCGCGAGCAACAGCTATTATTTATAAAACACTTGAGTGTTGTAGCTTTTTTAAAAAAACAAACATAATGAAATGAGTTCCACATACGGCTTGGTCTAGTTCACGATATTTTGGTACTTTATAATAGATATGCAAATCATCTTGAACATATTTAGTCAAACTACATACTTACTAGAATAGGATTTTATATCAAATTTAGTACAGTAGCCTCAATCTACTGACATTAATAAAAAGTCAACGATCATCATACCCAGCCCCATATCAGCCCATAATGAAAGCTTTCTTATAAATCTAAAATTATCCATAGTATATACATACATATACACTCACGTCTGTAATCCCCGAAGGGGTAGGCAGAGGTGTAACCAATACACCCACTTTTCGCCGAATTCGGTCCCATAATGTAATAGGGGGCGAGCCTATCGCCATAGTTATATAAAGATGAGTGTCATATATAATCTCAAGGAACTTGGTAAATTGGTATATAATGTAAAATTCATAAAAATGTATTGACATTATCAGGTATCCATAGTTATTTTACTTAATTCTATTTTTCTGTCATTATTATTTCCAAATACAGGTTTGGCTACTTTTCAATTTAATGTTTTATGTCGAGCGGCAATTATTAATATAAGATGTTAATTGTTATTAAATTAAAATATGTCGGATCCCGACTACTTCTTACTAAGCGAGGTCATTCCATAATTTGTTGCTATGTCTCTTATATCTATAAATTACATCATAGAATATACGTTGGCGTGCATGTATATAATGAATGCTTTTCTTTTGTTTCTGTTTAATATATTGATTTAGATGTTTTAAATGAAACTGGAAGTTTTTTTTAGTGCCTCGATAGGCAGACTGGCAGACGGGCCACCTGATGGTAAGTAGTCACCGCCGCCCATAGACTTCTGCAATGCCAGTGCACAGCAAAACTGCTGCCTACCGTTAAGTATAATATTTAAATGTATTTTTCTGTAAAGTAATAAATTTACATTCTAAAGATTATAATTAAAGGGTTACAACTATAGTTTTGATAATCATAATGGAATTTAAATCATTATAATTCTGTTATTTCTCAAACTTTACAAGTCAAATGTTAACGAAATTACTAAGTCGATAAAGTTCAGTGATATATTTTCCCGATGAAAAAAGGATTGGCCTTTAAAACCAGACGCGAAAAGGTCTTCGAATTAAACTCTTCAAGCATGCAAGGCGAAAACTAGAGGGCAATAGCCTTTCGTGACATTGAAATTGAATGGTGAATTATGTCCCTAAAGTTTAGAAATATAATATGAATGCGTAGCAATTATAAGAATTTTCAATGCTTCAATTTTCAATTTCATTATCACATGTACACTCCTGACGTGAATGTCATTGTGTGATGGAATTATAGTCATTGTGTCTCGCTTGAACGTTTCAATGTCTCGTGTTTGGACAGTTGTTTATGAAGAGAAACGAAGGTTGGCAACGTTACGTTTAAAATAAACATATAAACGACCATAAAAGTACGCGAGTTCAGGATTTATTGAAGGATTCGATTAGCCACACTGCAAGAGATATTATGAAGTTTCTAATTAAACGTATTGAATGATGCTCTAAATGCATATAAGCAGAATAAGTTATATATCATATTAAATTTATTTAACACTTTTTGTTATAAATTGATTTTTATTTATTTACACTTTATATACAGGGTATATAGGCGGACTTAATGCCAAAGGTATTCTCTCCCAGTCAACCATAAGGTGGTGCAGAGATAAGCAGGGTATGTGCATAAAGATAATAATAAAATAAAACATTTAACAAATTTTCAAAAGTGGTAGAGCCACGCTGTAGACATATTTGTCATATTTTTTTTTTCTACAGCATGAATGGGCCGGCTCGACCGGGGTAGTACCACTGTCTCACAGAAAACCAACGTAAAGTGACAGTTCACTGTCGCGTTTCGTATGGTAAGTGAGATATCCGGAGGCCCAGATGCCCCTTCCCTTCCCTAACCCCTATTCCTATCCTTTAAGGCCGACAGCGCATACGTGATACTTTCGGTATTGTGGATGTTCATAGGCGGTGGAAATCACTTAACATCAGGTGACCCACTGGCTCGTTTGTCGGACTATGATGTAAAAAAATAAGCATGTACATACATAAATATTTATCCAAAATTAAAAAAAACAACTTAAAAATGCGGAGTTAAAAAAGCCATTTAACCTATTGATTGTATAAATATTATATTTGTGTATAAAGAACACAAGTATAATGTAAGAGATTTGCGTCATGCTTCTGTTTTTGTAAATATTGTTGATAAAGAACACAAGTATAAATGTTATATTTGTTTATAAAGAACACAAGTATAATGTAAGAGATTTGCGTCATGCTTCTGTTTTTGTAAATATTGTTGATAAAGAACACAAGTACAAATATTATATTTGTGTATAAAGAACACAAGTATAATGTAAGAGATTTGCGTCATGCTTCTGTTTTTGTAAATATTGTTTATAAAGAAAAGAACACAAGTATAAATATTATATTTGTGTATAAAGAACACAAGTATAATGTAAGAGATTTGCGTCATGCTTCTGTTTTTGTAAATATTGTTGATAAAGAACACAAGTATAAATGTTATATTTGTTTATAAAGAACACAAGTATAATGTAAGAGATTTGCGTCATGCTTCTGTTTTTGTAAATATTGTTGATAAAGAACACAAGTACAAATATTATATTTGTATATAAAGAACACAAGTATAATGTAAGAGATTTGCGTCATGCTTCTGTTTTTGTAAATATTGTTGATAAAGAACACAAGTATAAATGTTATATTTGTTTATAAAGAACACAAGTATAATGTAAGAGATTTGCGTCATGCTTCTGTTTTTGTAAATATTGTTGATAAAGAACACAAGTACAAATATTATATTTGTGTATAAAGAACACAAGTATAATGTATGAGATTTGCGTCATGCTTCTGTTTTTGTAAATATTGTTGATAAAGAGCACAAGTATAAATATTATATTTTTGTATAAAGAACACAAGTATAATGTAAGAGATTTGCGTCATGCTTCTGTTTTTGTAAATATTGTTGATAACATTACTTAATTAAAATATCGTTAGTACAAACTTAAAATATAATAATATATTATTTTTGCACTAATTTTATTAGGTATAAAGAGTCAACGGATGATGCGCAGTGCGCACTAAGTTTAAAACTAGGTAAATGTTGAGAACTGACATATTTTGATGGAAAACGTCAGTTTGTGTTTACGATATGTGTTGATGGGAAGCCCATTTGGATGTGGACGATATAAAAAATAGAGTGCTTCCGTATAATCTTGTTTATCTTTGGAATTGTGTCAAACTACTACAGTTTTGTAGTTATCTATGGATCTATGGCAGCAATAGTTGGTTGCGGTACGGACTGTCAAGACTAAAATGGCATACATCTCTACCTTTTCTAAAGTTTCGCTTTTACTCATTCTTTATTATCGCTTGCTTCAACGGAGAAGGAAGAAATCGTGAGGAAACCTGAGAATTCTCATAAGAATTACGAAGATGTCTACCAACCTGTATTAGGCCAGCGTGGTGACCTTGGCCCCTCTCATTAGTACAGGAGGCCCGTGCCTAGCAGTGGGACAATGATTATAAATATTATTATTACTACTAAGGATCTATGTCAATAGTTTTTTATCATTAGGACTTGAACCTTGGAGCTATATTTGCATTAAAAATTAAATAAAAAGCAAAATTATTAAATTCTCGTTCTTGAAAATTAATTTCACTTCCAATGTGTGTTATATATCCATTACAGTCTGTTGATTTAAAAATAATAACTGTGCTACTGTTTTGATTAAATTAGCTACATTTTCACCCATTGCTTTTATAGGTCTTGAACATGGGTTTAGGTAAATTGTAAATAGAAAAATGTTAAATATTGTTGCAGTAAAAAGTTTAAAATGTAACCTTTTTTTATTTATGCACTTGTTTTTAATGATCACGAGCCACATCCTTATCAACAAATATCACGAAATATTCTCCACGATTGCATAAACTTATACACGGTGCATATTAAATATCGAGAAAGTAACTAAACCGATTTATATCTAGTACACGAAGACATTAATCACTCGTGTCTATAAGAATATTAAAAAAAAGTAGGGAGTAAAATACAAGCCAAAATCATTTTTATTTCCATAAAATTAAAGTTAAAAATAGCATGTAAGAACGGCGAACCTGGCCAATATTTGAACGCACCTCCGCACCGCCGGCAAGCCTATGTGTCATGAATGGTTAAATAACAAAAGCAGTTTTATAAGGCATTTGCGATGATTAATTCGGCAAGGGGTTTAAGAAACCAGCGTGATACTGTGTATAAATTTACGTCGATTGAACCATTTATATTGTAATCATGCGAAGTGATTATTTTTTGTTAAAGAATCTTCCTATATATCGATTTAAAGCTTCACTTAAAGTTATTTATGGCTATTTCTCGTTTAAGCTTTTTATTTTTAAAATTAAAATAGTTCACCCAACAGTCACACACATAGTTCTGACCCCACACTAGATAAAACCTGTATCATGGGTACCAAAAACTACGAGTGACTAGGGTCCCACAACACTCAGACCCGAAACAAATATCCATCTGTCACACAAATATTTATCTCGTTGCGGGAATCGAACCCACGGCCTCTCGTTTCACAGCTGGCTACTCGTCCGCTGCACCACGCAGGCTGTCCTGATTAATTGTTATATATCTGACATATAATGCAGATTTTTATGTCTCTGAATAAATCCGATGAAGAAACACTTAAAAGATTTTCAATTTTATTCAATCTAAGTCTTCGTTGAGGCTTGATGCAAAACTGATAGCATATTACATATACATAATATACAAAGACAAGTGTTGATTTAATATAGCTAGAAATAACGTGCTGTTTATACCTGTGTCTATAAGTGGTATCATATAAATCTGATAAGAAAACGATGTCACTGTAGACTAGGAAACTACAAGTAAATAACAGTAGCAGTCTATATAGGTATATAAATAGACGAAGAACAGTTCAGTATCTTTTCGCCTCTGATTGTCAGTTTTATTAAGTAGCGATTGATGAGCTTTAGAAAATCAATGAAATTGTTGGAAAACGTAAGGTTTTTACACGCTTTATATTAGCTTCCCAAGTATTTTTTTTTGCCTCGATAGGCAGACTAGCAGACGAGCGACCTGATGGTAATTAGTCATCGCCGCCCATAGACTTCTGCAATGCCAGGGCAGAGCAAAGCCGCTGTCTACCGTATTTATGTATGTAACGAAGTCTTTCAACGTAATTTTCACCACCTTCCAGACGTCCAATCAGGATATAGTAAAAATCACCCCACGTTTTGTTTCAAATCAAATTATTCTCTACTTTTTAGTTCAGCTACCTAATAAAGCGTTTTTTTATATTTTTTTTAACTAAATATAATTTATTTATTACTAATACACTAGTGCCAATAAATCATCATCCTTCAACAATTACGCAAACCTATTTTGCCTCATAAATGTGAGGCATTGAGGATACAAATCAATTATTTATTATAGCTTCCGTTTTCTGCACGTAATAGCCGGAGTCGTTCTTCAACCGTCAATGAAGGAACTAGAATAAAATCAAATGTTTACTAAAGAGTTTTCAATGAAATGTAACGAGGTTACAAGACGTAAAATAAACATCAAAATGTATATGATCTATTTAAATTGAGAACTGTTTAGATGTTCTTATTGAAATGGAAGTTATGATAATAAATTGTGAAGTTTCCGCAAATGCTACTTTAAAAATAATCATTTCTTATTTAAAACTCTCTTTATATTTTGAATTTAGAATTAAAAGTTACAACTAACTAAAATGCATTTGACAGCTTGAATGGCTCAGCGGGTGAGAAGCTGGCTGTGAAGCGAGAGCCCGCGTGTTCGATCCTCGCAACAAGACAAATGTTTCTGTGATCAACAAATATTTGTTTGGGGTCTGTGTCTTGTGGGACCGAAGCCCTTCGTCGTTCTTGAAACCCACCATAGAGTTTTGACCTAGTGTGGAGTCAGAACTATGTGTGTGACTTTTAGGTGTGTTATTATTAGTTAACAGGTATAACTTTTGATTGAATAATTAATATTTAAATGAAATAAACACTAAATGTTACCTCGAGAATAAACTCTATGATTTTATTGCCGATTCTTTTGTTTTTTTTTTTTTTTTTTATTTAATTTATTTATTTATTTAAAACATATAAGATAAACATCAGCATAGTATCACAAAAACCTTATTTAGGTTTGTCTGGATACTGAGACACACCAAGCTAGTCTATGAAAAACTAAAAAGTAAACAGTAAAATTAAAGTAACATAATCAGCGTATATTACCTAATTACTCATCGATTATACAGATATTAATTGCAGGTTGTAGAAACATTTGAGGGTAGACAAATAATGTTCCACAATTTACAAATGAGAAGCAGCCAATAACCGGTTCCAATGAGTCGCACAGCTACGCCGCGCTGTCGCAAATTAAATTATATTATATAGGATGCTACAAACGAAATAATGAATATTATTTTATCTTTGAATAAATTTACGTTGTATATTTTATTTCTGTAAACGGTCTTGGAAATATTTTTTGAATTTATATTTAAAGTTTTTGTCTGTTAATTCTTGTCGTATTTCTGTTGGTATTTCATTCATAAAGGTAGGTATTAAAAAACCATGAGTACGTTTTCCATAATAATTATTCTGTCTAGGTATTATCAATTCGGATTGAGCTATTTTTCTAGTTCGGTTTTTATGTGTTATCTTTAATTGTAAGTTTTTATTAGGAAACTGTTCTGACAGTAACATCATTTTTACTTTTAAGTGTATTGGTAATATTTTACAATATTTAAATAACCCCGCGACATCGTTACCATTATATATATTTTTTTTTATTTTCTCGGGTACTATTAATTTTAGAAGTCTAAGTTGTAAGTTATATATTTTATCTAGGTAAGTTTTGAATGTCCTGCCATAACTAGTTATACCATATGTAATATATGCTTCCGGAAGGGAATTATATAAATTTAGTAGGGTTTTAAATGGAATTTTATATTTCATAATGGCAAATTTGGCCAGCATGCCTCTCAATTTGTCACAAATTTGGTCAATATGTTTAATCCAGTTAAATCTGTTATCAACTATTAGACCTAGATATTTATACTGAGTAACTTGCTGTACCGAATCACAGTTACAAGTATTTTTTGTTGTATGCAAACATTGGTGATTATGGGCAAATATATTAAGTTGCTTGTCAGTGTTCAGTAAATGATTTGAGCGAACATGTACAACTTTGGTTTTACTAGCATTAATCACCAACCCTACATCATGAGACCATTTGCACAGATTTGTAAAATCATTTTGTATACTCTGCTCCGCTTTTGTAATATCTTTTGCTGCGGCTACTAAACACGTATCATCTGCATATTGAAAGACAGTACAGTCTTTTATGACATTTTTCATATCATTGACATAAGCTAAATAATGTAAAGGGCGAAGGACCGAACCTTGTGCCGTACCTGTTTCTATTATAACTTCGTCTCAATCTTTACGTGTAATTTTCTGTTTTTGAGGTAATGCTCACACCATTTTAGGATAGGGCCCCGGATTCCCGTGTTACTTAGTTTTGTTACCAAAGTATCATGTCTGAGTGTATCAAAGGCCTTACTAAAGTCAATAAATAGTAATATAACATGTTTTTTATCATTAAGATGTTTATTAACTTCGTTTGTAAAATTGGATAATAAAGCTGTGGTTGATTTTTTTGGTTGAAACCCGTATTGTGCACTGGATAGCACCTCGTAATTAGTATAATAATCTTGTATTTGTTGGCATAAAAACTTTTCAACTATTTTATCAATAACTGCTAGTATTGTAATGGGTCTATAATTCTGGTATTCACTGTGGGAACCCGTCTTGTAAATTGGCCTAACAATGCCAGTTTTCAATGTTTGTGGATATAACCCCACTTTTATACTCGTATTTATGAGTCTGACAATGGCGTTAAGTAGTTTATCACATAAAAGTTTTACATCTACGCATCGAATGCCATCTATACCGGCTGATTTATTTGAATTTAGATTTTTTATAATTTTACATATATTTTTATTATTAGCTTTTTTAATCAATATAGATCTATTCTCTGGAAAAACATATTCAGATTCTAAAATAAGTTTATTTTTGCATTTAGGTACGATTTTTTTTATATTCTCAGTAAATTCCCTACTAAAATTATTTGCTATACATTTTGTTGTTATATTATTTTTCGTAAATGCTTTTAATATAGCTTCATCAACAGACCTACAGACTTTACCAGTTAAGGAATTTAATATATCCCACATTTTCTTTGCATTACAACGGTTATCATTAATTAAGTCATGGTAATATTTGTTTCTGGATCTTTCTATCATTTTTAATGTTTTATTTCTTTGTCTGTTAAATTCTAATCTAAGAAGTTTATTATTGCTGTCTTGTTTCCATTGTAAAAATAGCTTGTCTCTTTTATGGCACATATCATTAATTTTTTTATTTATCCATATTTCCTTATTTCGCTTGCTTGCGGCGTTCACTTTTATCCTACACTTAGATAATTCATAACATAAGTCAAATTTACTTCTTATAAAATTATAAATCTCATTAGGACAATCCATTTTATCTGCTTCTTCCCAATTTACATTATTTAGTACTTCCTTCAATTTAACATTATTAATTACATTTTTATATTTTGCCCCATCCTGTATGTTGTTTCTGCTACTAATGCCTACGCACGACAGCACAGTCATGCGGTGATCGGCCGGTGTTTGAATACAGCTCATTAGACGTGATATCTTGACATATAGACAGACAGCCAATAATTCCAAAAACAATTGTTTTGGGTTCCACATCGATAATATAACACATTCAAATCCAAATTTTGCAAAAAAAAAATTTGGCAAAGTGTCTCTTCAGCTTTATTATAATACTAGCTGTTGCTCGGGGCTCCGCCTGCGTGGAGGTTATATTCAGGAGCAAAAGTATACAATTCAAGGAGTTGTCTTCTGAGGCACCTGTAGCTATTGTCCAGCCTCACAGGTGTTGTGCCTGAATCTTGAGATTGCATCTAAAGAATACCCCATAAGTTTAACCTCACTTTGCCCCTTTTAGGGATGAATTTTCAAAAACGTTGAAACACGTATCTCTTTATTTCCTACGAAAAGCCTAAATATGAATTTACAGATCCCTAAGTCGAGGAATTATTGATTTCCCATACAAATGTTGAACTCCTATTTGCCCCGTTTCAAAGTTGTTTTTTGAGAAAAAAGATAGCCTATGTCCTTCTCCAGGATATAACCTATTCCCTTACCAAATTTCATTACAATCCGTTCAGCCGTTTAGTCGTGAAGAGGTAACAAACAGAGTTACTTTCGCATTCATAGTATTAGAATGGATAGATAAACCAAGATTGTCTTTTTACAAAATCTTTGCTAACAGTATTAAGTACCAATATTCTCTGAATTTAAGCATATTATTATCTAACTTATAAACGAGATCATGTAAATTGGCAATCCTTCACTTCAGCAGTCACGTGTGGTGAAATATTTTGTTCTGCGGAGTTCCATGGGAATTGGCGCGTGTTTCCATAAATTTAAATGCCATTTTGGTGGAAATCACGTTGCACATTCACGTGTCCTATTAAATTTTCAATGTATTGACATTTATTTTATTAGTTAGATGAAATATAGACTAATGAGTCACAAAAATAGGAAATAGAAATGCCTGTACAATGTTGTGTTGAACATTAACATATTGGTTAGATATTGTTTTCGTAATATTTTGTCGCAAAAAAGAGAGCAGCCCAATTTTTAACCGACTTCAAAAAAGGAGGAGGTTAACAATTCGTCGGAATCTTTTTTTATATATGTTACCCGATTACTCGAAGACGCCTGGACCGATTCGAGAAATTCTTTTTTTGTTTAAAAGGGTCCCATTGGCACCAAGTCTCTCAGAAAAATCAAGGGAAACCCTCAAATGTTATAATGACGCATAATTTGTTTTTTATTGAAGTCGGTGTACTTTTTATGAATTAAAACTTTTTTTAATTACATTGTTGTTATAACATTATCTAACATCGATAACATTTGCTTTGCAACTCAATTTATTGTTCGCCCCATAATATAAACATGTTTTTATTTTTTCCAAGCAATAAAGGTAGACAGTTACGTTCGCTTTATAATTCTATAAATTACAATTGAATTGTATCATTATATTTTTGTCGGGGTCTAGAGTTGGATTACGATGTTTGCCCATGTTGCGGCCTTCTGAGTACTCTGACACTAGACTCTCGACCGCTTCTTCACCTTCTTGCCCATGGTGTAGTGTGAATAAGCAGACCAGCTTGATTGTGTTGAGTAGCGAGTTATAGATTGTTTCTTGCTGATACTCTAATTGGACGGCTTTGCGCTTACCATTGAGTGCAGTGTGATCACTTTGCCGTGCCAGTATAAAAACATACATTATGCAACTATAGCAGCGATAGCCTAGTTGGTTGCGGTACGGACTGCCAAGACAAAAGTCGTAGGTTCGAAACCCAAACGGCATACACCTCTGACTTTTCTAAAGTTATGTGTGTATTAAAATGTTAATTATCGCTTGCTTTAACGGTGAAGGAAAACATCGTGAGGAAACCTGCATATCTGAGAATTTTTCGAAGGTATGAGAAGTCTGCCAACCCGCATTAGGCCAGCGTGGTGGACTAAGGCCTAACCCCTCTCATTAGTAGTGGAGGCTCGTGCCCAGCAGTGGGACAATGTTTAATACAGGGCTAGTATTATATATATATATTTTATGCAACTAAGAATAGTTAATAGTATTTTTTCATTTATGAGTCTACCGGATTATATATTTTTGTGTTATGAAACATCTGGCCATAAATTGTGCTGAGTATTGGAAGCAAAATTAACCAGTCATGACTCATAAGCTTGCCGGCGGTGCGGCTGTGCGTTCAAATACTGGCCAGTTTCGCCGTTCTTACATGCTATTTTTAACTTTAACGTTATGGAAATAAAAATGATTTTGGCTTGTATTTTACTCCCTACTTTTTTTTTAATATCCTTATAGACACGAGTGATAAAATGTGTTGACAATATAAGAGATATAAGCATTTTAATGTATTGCTAGATAGACAGCGCAGTACTCATGAAAATAACGTAATGTGTGGTGCTTAGTAAGCAAGCACAAAACAGCACTGCTTACAATTTTCGTACGGAAACTTGCATTGTAGGATAGAGCTAGAGAGATCTAATACAACCAAAAACTTTACATGCTTATATTGACTAGCACATTTTGATTTAGTAATTTTATCTATTACATTTAGTTTTATTCTTCACTAAGATCGTATTGTTAAACCGTAGTCAATCTTAACTACAGTTTAAATATTTCTCATTGTTATAAAATCACGTTGTTTGATCAGTAGTTATACATCATTGTTCTCTATTTTAAGTTACAAGTGTGACTAGGGTCGAGACATATTATGATTAATTATGAAAAAGACTTTAATAATTATAGGGCTAAAGTCTCTTTTTACCAAATCAATCTGTGCGATAAGTTATTGATTTGAGCGGATGTATAGCTGTCGCCTGTCTTACGTCGTGCGTTACTGTCGCCTCTATCCGGTTCCGCATCTGAAACTCTACCTTTAAGAGTCTCTGTGTATTTATTTATAGTTCTGTACCTGTACTCGACATACAATCTCATAAAATTTAAAAGGTATATATGGCTATCTATCCGACATAAAGGTCACATCGGCACTATCCTCATTCTTACACGACACGATTAAATTTAAATCACGCCTTGATCTTGAACTGAACGACATTGCATGAAATGTCGGCTGTATGCTCTTTTGAATGATACGAACTTCATGCAGAAAACTTTTTTAATACATGCAAGAACTATTTTTAAAATCTCCTTACTTTATTATTTTTTATAAAAATGTGAAAAATAAAATCATCTTTTTTTATCAAGCAAAATTACTCTGAGAAGTTATTTTTTTTATTCTAGTTGTATAAGTAATAAAGATTGCACGAGCAACTATTGGTTACAAACGAATAAAAGAAGAATCTTTAAGCGGGTCTTAAAAAAATTACTAGTCATACCTCACAATCAGACATCATATTAAGTTCCAAAATAATGCTGGCTTTATTTCAAAGCAAAGTTTCTTTCCCACGATTGAAATGAAAAGTATTGTAAAATATGTTATTTGTCGCATTTAAAAGTAAGTTTTTGTGCGAGCCTTCATCTATGAATTAATTTTAATAACGATGACATCAGAAGAAATTCAATGCTGAGCTCACGATTCGCAAAATGTTCTATTAAAAACTATATTTAATTAATGTTTGTTAAAACTTTAAGTAATCAACGACTTACAGTTTTAAAAGAAACAAGAACAGGATAACAAAGTCAGAGAATATTCTAGAAACCGAATTTGCGCACGAGTCGGTCGTCATCACACCACTGGAGCAATGATAATTTGACTAGTGCCATCCCCCTTTAATCTCAAGCAATATATGAGAAAGAAAAACAGATTGATATTTATTTAAACTGGAATATGTTGAAAATGAATGACAGCTCTGACGTCCTGTTTATTTTAAAAATGTCGCTTCAGACTGTCTGGCGAATCTTTCTTGGAGGTCCTCCTAAATCAGTCGTGAATGCGCGTTCCGTAATGAAATATGAATCAATAAAAACTATTTATATTGCTCTCATATCAAAATTCTTTGAAACACACAAATTACTGCCGTCTCGAAATCTAGAAATTTTTTCGTAGATATTTTGCGAAATGTTTTACAATTTGACCGCTATACAAAAATGTGCTTCCTTATTGCAATGTCAGTGTATTTAAATGCACAATATATACATTTCATAAATCTGCGTCGAAACAGTAGGTGTGGATATATGTATAGAAATTGGAATATGCTTACGTACACAAACTGTAGTTATTAATGTAGTAGTAGAAGGTTTGATACCTTTTTCTCATAAAGTTACATTATTTTCAGCCAGTTTGTTAATCTTGTTTACGGAAATCTCGACTTTTAAGTAATAAAAAGTACACCGACTTCAATAAAAAACAAATTATGCGTCACTATAAAATTTTTCCCTGGGTTTTTTTTTGGTTTCCCTTGATTTTTCTGAGATCCCATCATAAGATCCTGACTTGGTGCCAATGGGACCACCTGGGAAGTATACCCTTTTAAACAAAAAAATAATTTCTCAAATCGGTCTAGGCGTCTTCGAGTAATCGGGTAACATACATAAAAAAAAAGATTCCGACGAATTGTTAACCTCCTCCTTTTTTGAAGTCGGTTAAAAAATCAACGCAAAATAAAGCGAGTGTTGTAAACTTGTTACAACCCTGAGATCTATCAATATGAAACATTTGGTTCAAACTCTTAAAGCAGAACGGCGTTACCAACATAATAATCTTGCATTTGCGTAAATATCATATTTAAATTCTAAGCCATTTAAATTCGTCCGATAGAGTTTAATAGGACGTATTACGCCAAAAAGGTCGTTGACATGTATTGATAAAACACCATCGTGGTGGAAAACACAATTAAGTGGGAAAGTAAATGTAAAATGGGCGGTGTAATAAGACGTATAAAACTTTTCAGACAGCGCGTCTGGCTGTTTGTTTGGATCGTACCGTTTACATTAATGTACCGATGTGTAATGATTTAGCGGAGTACAGCATTGTGAGTACGGTACATTTCAATTTCACATGAATCATCCTTTCGAAATCACGTTGCACAACGTTTTAAAACAACGATGGACTGATTATTCTATTTTTTCAATGTTGCGCAAAGGTAAAAAAAAACAGCGTATAAATCTTACCGGTAATCAGGCATTGAAAGATAGTTTATAAAATAAATTTTTCTTTTTCATTTCTGATTGCCGTTTTATTTACAATTTGAGATTATATCTCTTTCGCTCTCAATAAATAAAAAGAATACGAAAAAATACATGCATGTAATTCTCAGAAATTGATACGTTAATTAATTTATTTAAAAGGAAAACAAAAATACTGTATTTTCCTGTTAGACAGATATTTTTGCGCAACTTATGAAATGGACTGACGTATCAATAGCCTGGGTAGTCGATTACAATCGATTGTAATTCATTGTACACATTGTACAATGGCCGTAGAGGAGACAATCAAACACGCCACAATAGCTATGGCTGATTTATCGACACAATTTTCCTTTCGTTATCGTTTGATCTAGAGATGAAGTAGAATAAGCTACAAATGTTTGGTATGATGCAGAATTGAAGCTAGATTTGTGAGCATGAATGCCTGTTCCGATTGTGTCATGTAAAACCGTGGTGAAGTGAGAGTTTCGTGTCATTTTAGCGAGGTTTGGCGAAAAACCGAAAATCATTTTCCTCAATGCCGATTCCTTTTTTCATAGATCGACCAACCATCCAAACTGCTCTGACGTTGTGCATCTTGGATGGTGATCACATCATCGCAGTGACCTCACTGATATAGCAGCAGCATACTTGGATTTCGAAACCGGTAGGTTCCTGAGTTCAAATCTCAGGTCAGACTAATTTAAAACTTTTGCGTTTCGAATAGTCAGTGAGATTTTCGGAGACACTAATTCACTGCCTCGGTGGTGTACCTACTTGTAATTGCGTTCATAGTAAGACTGATTTGCTAAGGTCTCGGATTTGATCCTCGGGTCAGGTAAGGTGATTAGTGTTTTTCTATCAGGAATTACTCGGTATCAGGCTCGGAGTGTGGAATTGTGTCCGAATTAAGACGATAGGCGAAATATACTCGTCACATCTCTGCCCACCCTTTCGGGGTTTACAGGCACGAGTGCGTTTATATGTATTAGTCCCATTTCCCTTCTCAAACGTTTCTTCTAAGGCCGGCAATGCACCCATGTTGCACTTGCTAGTTCCCAGTCTTTGCTATATAGAAAAGTAAACAGTGGCCGTGGGTGTGATACTCGGTTCTAAATTTTTTTTTATCCTAGCACGGCAAAGTGACCGCACTGTACCTGATGGTAAGCGCAGTGCGGTCCAATTAGAGTATCGAGTAGCGAGAGACGATCTGTCCCCTGCTACTCAACACAATCATGCCAGCCTGCTTCTTCACACTACGCCATTGGCAAGAAGGTGAAGAAGCGGTCGAGGGTCTATTGTCAGAGTACTCAGAAGGCCGCAAAATGGCCAAACATAGTACCCCAACTCTAGACCCCCGAGAAAAAATTTCATCTGTATTCCCGAAATGTTCTCGAGCATATGTTGTGTTCGTTACTAATACTACAAATAATTACAGCGTATTATGTCTAGATCACAAGACAGATCCGAGACACTCGCCCCAAATGCGTCTGCATACGACGGATTTAACTCGAGGACCGCTTTAATTGTGAGTCATTGAACTTCCGAACTGAAAGGAACAGACGGACCGACAGGTAAACAAGAAAGATTTACATGAAATTATATTTGGTGATTGTAATTAATCCATTGTGGTTCAGCATTTAAATTGTGTTAAGTTAATATAACCTATTGTCCAAAACAACACCTTTGTTTATTTGGCCGTTTATCTCTGGTAAAATTTTGGTATTTTTTTTCGTAGATATCATTATGTACCAATAATAATAACACCCAACAGTCACACACTTAGCCCTGATCCCACACTAAGATACGAGTCTTGTGTCGTGGGTATCGGGGACTACGAGAGACTTTCGGTCTCACAACTCCCAGACCTGACACAAATATCTGTCTGCCACACAAACATTTGTCCCGGTGTGGGAATCGAACCCACGGCCTCTCGTTTCACAGCCGTCTACTGGCCTATTGCGCCACGGAAACTGTCCATTGTCGATGTCAATAATTACAACTGACACAGCTCACGAATTTCACTAGCTAGACGAATATATAAGACTCAAAAGAATCTACAAACAAAATACAATATTTTTGGGTTATTAATTCGTACTGTAAATGTTCCAAGCTAATTATAGACATGAGTTATTAATTAACTACACTGTTTTTGGTACTAATTGAAACTTTTATTTCACATATTTTACCTGTTTAGATAACACTATGACGGCTTGCTAATTATTTCGAAATATTTAGTACAAACGAAATAATTGCGTGTATTTTAGTAATAAAGAGGATATTTCTGTGCCATGTACCTTGGTCACAGCGTTAACAGGTCATTTTCAGAAGGTTACTTTATATATAAACTGATATGAAATATACCTAATTGATGAAAATGAAATTAATCCTTACTCCCATTTAAATTACATTTTGTAGGTTATACCAGTGAATAGGATAATTTCCTGTGTTTAATTTTGTACGTTATTCGATATGCAACCGATTGTAATACGCAAAAGAAACACTTATGCGATAAGTAAAAGTTTTTTAATTCATAAAAAGTACACCGACTTCAATAAAAAACAAATTATGCGTCACTATAAAATTTGAGGGTTGCCCTTGATTTTTATAAGATCCCATCATCAGATCCTGACTTGGTGCCAGTGGGACCACCTGGGAAATATACCCTTTTAAACAAAAAGGAATTTCTCGAATCGGTCCAGGCGTCTTCGAGTAATCGGGGAACATACATAAAAAAAAAGATTCCGACGAATTGTTAACCTCCTCCTTTTTTTGAAGTCGGTTAAAGACAGAATCAAAATTGCTTGAAAATTGAGGTCACTATATTTATTTTGAATATTGGTATGAGCAAAAATGGTTGCGTAGTGGGAACATATCACTATCTCCCTCGCACAGCGGCACAGTAATGGGCATTCTGAGAACTGTGACGTCACGCATATCATGCATCCTTTTACTGTCATTTGACAATTACCCCTTCCAGCAGATTTGAATGGCGTCTAATTTACTTATTTTTGCTCTGATTCATAAAATTCTTTCGATAATAGGTTTTAGGTAATGTTACTTATTGATTAAATAATTAAAAAAACGTGTTAACTACCGTATTATACAAGCTATATTATCCAAACATAACTAAAATCAGTAGATGTATCATTTTTGTTGCTGGTACGACAGCAGACAGGTCAATTAATGTTAAGTGATCATATGTCATACATATACATCCATACTAATACGATATATTTAGAACTCCTATTTGACCCCTTTCAAGATTGATTTTTGAGAAAAAGGATAGCCTATGTCCTTCTCCGGGATATAATCTATCTCTTTGCCAAATTTCAACACAAACCGGTCAGCCGTTTAGTCGTGAAAAGCTTATAAAATTATATTATATATGTAATTTTATATTTTTATAATTACGTTGTAAATTTAGCTACAGTCATTGTTTCAGATGTCACAACACCTCTTTTAATACAAGACCTTGTGTCTTAATACAATTAGTAGTTGTAAATAATGACAATCTGCTTTATAATATGTTTTCTACATTATTTAACAAATAGAAATTCCAGAGAGACAGAATGTTCTCATAAAAACATTTGGAACTTGACGTAATTTTTACTATTTGACGTACGGCCGTTATATATTCTAGCCTCTATCATGCAAAAAACTCTTATGTAAATAGGTCTTTGCTCATTGCTCAACCCGTACAATAATTGACACATATTCCTCTTTTTATAGTGCGTGAAACCATAAAACTGTTTGAACAGTATTGCAACAAAATTATCTAAATGATTAACACTAACAATAATTTACGCGGTCCGCTACTAGAACTATTGCCACATCGCCCAAGGCCCAAATGCCAGCATTGACGTCACGGGGGCGGTAGCCGGCCCGTCTTAATATAAATAACTACCACCGTGCGATATACGTAATACTACGTGTTAGCCCCGATTCTAACTACGGGATGTGTAAATGCCAATTTAATTTAGATGGAATAACGAGGTATTCAAGTAGAAGTGGTAGAGCCACGCTGTAGACATATTTGTCTACAGCATGAATGCGCCGGCTCGACCGGGTTAGTACCACTGTCTCTCAGAAAACCAACGTAAAGTGACAGTTTACTGTAGCGTTTCGTATGGTAAGTGAGATATCCAGAGGCCCAGATTCCACTTTCCCTTCCCTAATCCCTATTCCTGTCCTTTAAGGCCGACAACGCATACATGACACTTTCGGTATTGTGGATGTTCATGTGCGGTGGAGATCACTTAACATCAGGTGACCCACTGGCTCGTTTGTCGGACTATAAAAAAACCAAATATTTTTTTATAAATTTATTCGAGTATTTAATTTTTTTGCAGTTTTATTTCCAATTGAATTAACAATGTTTAATTACTTGTGTAACAATTAAATAAATAAACACACTTAAACGTATAAGAAAATTGTTCAGGATATGCTTTGAATTAATTTATCTAATGAATCATTATATAACCATTAGTCCGTATTCATGTGCAGTTCCTATTTTAAATGGCAAATAAATAGCATTTACCCATGGTCATTAGCGACCTATTTGTGGAAATTTGTCAACGACAATTATGATGTCTGTGATTTTATAGATACAAAAAGGTCAGACAAGTGTCCTCAATTAAAGTGATTTTGTAGAGTTCGCTGACTTTTACACATAAACTGTGTATATGTGTATTCAACACTGAATTAAAAATATATTTTATAAACCATGAAAAGTAACTCTTCAAAGGTAATTAAAAGGAAACCGGTGTTAGTAGACCGTGAGTTGCATAAAATGGTTTCAAAGTTGCCATAAAACTGTTGAATAAACAACATTAAAACCAGTGTTTAAACAGGCACAATACTGACTGATGTACATACCATTGTTTTGTTTATGTAACAACACACAAACGAAGACAGCTAAAGCTTATAGGCCTCCTTTGTTTATAAAGTGCAATGTAAGATTTTGGGGACAAATGATACATTTGCAGGATCTCCTAATAAAGAACACTGTGGAACCAGTTGTCGCCGGCGGCTTACCGGACCGTTACAGCCTGGGAACCTTCAAGAAGAGAGCCTCCAGCCCGTTTGCCACTTTTTCCCAAAAAAAAAATATTACCAATAGTCACACATAGTTGAGTTGGGTCAAACGTATACAGGTTTACCCACGATACCGTGGGTATCAAAATCTACGTGAGACTATGCTCTCACAACACCCAGACCTTTGTCTATCGCTACTTGATACTTTAATTGGACGGCACTGCGCTTACCATCAGATGCAGTGTGGTCACTTTGCCGTGACAGAATAAAAAAAAGACCCGAAAGAAGTAACGGTCCGTAACAAACATGCGATGCGGGAATCGAAGCCACGGCCTCCCGGTTCAAAACCAGTTACTCGCCTGCTGCGTCACGGAGGCTGTGTAATGTTGGTAACATAACTTTACTTATAGTGATTCATAATAAATCATTAAATGACTCATTCTCATGATGCATATTCCAGTTGAAATCAGTATGAACTAATTATTCGAGCCAAGATAAAAAAAATAATGAAAATACAGACTAAATAAAATCTTCATGGCTCAATCAAAATTAAAGTACATTTAAATTTATGAGCGTGTCGTTGGAACAATAATTTCCAAATTGGGTGTAATTTGTGAGTGACAGTGTGCTCCGCTAGTTATCACTGGGCACTTTGGCAGAAATGGAGAAATAAATCGTTCAAATTATATATAATTTGCTTTTCAAAATGATAATTTTTTTGGCTTATCTGCTATGTTATGGTCGGTTCTAGTTATGGTACTATTTATTTGAATCACTATTGATATCTCATAGTACAGGACAAAAAGCGCACGGTCTCGCCATGTGTGTGTGGTAACCATAACGTTCTTAACTTTAACAGTCTGGTTAAAAATGGTTAAACTAAAGATTCTGTACTCGACCACTAAGTTCAATCTGTTTGGTAATTCAACGACTATGCGTGCTAAAAGAAAATCGCATTAAAATAACCTGGCATGAAATATAGGGCGCTTTTGACGTCATCGCCGCAATAACGAAATGCATCGAACCCTTTTATTTATCCACGTGCGCTCTAATTAAATTTTATGTTTTTGTATAAACACTTCTTCGGATTGTAGGTTGATAGCACGATGAAACGTTTTGCACGTCTTTTTAGGTTTTTGAATTTTCAACTCGTATAATACTTCCGCTCAACGCTATGATTTATGTTTATACGTTTTTTAGCTGCATTTATGTGAAGTGGACATTCGATAATGAAACTTATATCAAGGTATTCTTAAATATTATTTTATTAAATCCTTGACAGACTCCGTGGCGCAGTTGGCGAGTAGCCGGCTGTGAAACGAGAGGCCGTGGGTGCGATTCCCACACCGGGCCAAAATAATGTTTGTTTAACAGACAGATATTTGTGTTCGGGGTCTGGGTGTTGTGAGACCGAAAGTTTCTCGTAGTCCCTGATACCCACAACACAAGACTCGTATCTTAGTGTGGAGTCGGGGCTATGTGTGTGACTGTTGGGTGTTATTAATTTATTATTATTTATTTATTGAGTTTTGTTATAATTTAAAAATAACACAGAATATTTTGTTAAGTTTGATTTATGACTCATGTGTAGGGTATATGATGTAATGGAATAAATCAGATAACTTATAGAAAAAATAGTAATGCTAGTTTAATTACACAGTTTATTACGGCATCCCGAACACCAGTAACTGCTCAATGACTCAGTCTAAATAAGAAACACATAGTCAATCTGCTATATATTTTTCGCAACCAGTAACGTAAATATAACGTAAACTTCAGTATCTAGCACATTTTACTAATCGTTGAAAAGTTAACTCCTTACATTGTAGGTTCAAAGTAAATAAACTGGATGTATTTGCATGGAAGTTTTTTTTCATTACTACCGATTTAATGATTGAGTTACTAGATGGTCAAAATAGTGGGAGTAAATGAACATTGTTTATTTTTTTTCGTGATTGTGCTTTTTGTTGGCTATATGTTTTTAAATACAAAGATTACATACTGTCAATATAACACAGTTTTTTGTTTCTGTAATAAGACGAAAAAGAACAATAAGTTGGTATTGTTAGCTCAAGTATTATAGGTACCGCTTGGTGGCACCACTATTTTCATATCACAAGCTATAATAATAAAGTAATATAAAAATGAGAAATATGATATAATAAAAAAACATTCTTAGATACAAGTCATCGAGTATACCGGTGATACCTATAGTAGTAGGTCTATCCTTTATCGTGGATTACTATAACCAAATAATAATAATACCAGCCCCGTATTACACATTGTCCCACTACTGGGCACGGGCCTTCTCTACTAATGAGAGGGGTTAGGCCTTAGTCTACCACGCTGGCCCAATGCGGGTTGGTAGACTTAACATACCTTTGAAATTCTTATGAGAATTCTCCGGTATGCAGGTTTCCTCACGATGTTTTCCTTCATTGTTACTACACCAATATTTCTTTAAATAAAAGACCCAAAATGTCACAATCCTGCTATTATTTCATTGAAAAACGAAAAATAGCTTTTATTCTTACCTAACATTGAGTTTATTGTGAATAAAAGTAGTCTATTAACCACGAGTCACTAAGAGAAAGCTACTCTTAGCTTTCTATTAGTTAGGCGAAATTTCAGAACCAGTTCAGTAGTTCCAGAAATTACCCCTACACACGAAGAAACGAAAGTTACAACATGTTACAGATGATTATTTAAAAAAAAATTACTGTACGCGTCATTGAACATATCTAAGAACTTATCAACAAAATAACATTTAACCCATTTAAATAGAAAAATACAGTAAAAATCATTTTTAAAATAAGAAACGTACTAATTAAGATATTCTTCTGTCGAATCAGCCCGTCTACTCTACAAACTAATGTCGATCTTATTCTGAGGCCATTTCAGTCCAATTGAATCTTAGCTTATACTAAAACCATGAGCTTTTGTAAATATATTCTCATCATATTTTCCAACTTAGTTTCAGTAATACGTCAGGAAGCACGACTGATTGTCTAATTCCATTTCTACGCACAATGAGGTAAACTGATGAAAAATATTGTAGTAAACAAGGTTTTATAAAGGTTTGCGTAAATTGGACGTTGGCCACAACGCACAATTGTAAACTTTTAACTCATACAAATATAGGTGCGCATTCATTGTTTCTTTCGATAAAATGAACAAAGAATTTCAGTTCAAATTGCAAACGATGTAAATTCAAAAATTGTCCTATATCAATCGATCGCCATTCGATGCTATCAAATTTTTTGAATTCAGCTTTTTATGGCTTACATATTGAACCTTTTGTCAGATCCAAGAAAGTTATAGTCACATGAAATATTAATGTATTGAGTTCATAAAGAGCAACGCCCATAACTCTCTAGCGACATTGCATTCCGCCCTAGCAGTAGAGTAGATTTATCATACCTACTCAAAAATTCTCCGTACAAGTCATAAGATATTTTAATTTTTTATATACTTTATATTTAATATAACATACATATTGTAACCAAAACCCACGTCAGTTATTTATTTTTCCTTAACTGTATTTCTACAAACACGTCAGAATTAAAAGCAATCGCTCACAATCTGATCGTGTCGTAATGAAGTCAGCTGTCATCGCAAATCAGATCAAACTGTTTCACCGAAGCCAGTTCAGACGTCTGCTTAATGTCTGGCCAGCTAGTAGCAGAATGCGCTGCATAATGATTGGTTACTCAAACCGCCTTTACTGACTCAGGATTAATTTTACCTACGGATGGATTTATGGAAAATTTTATATTTTATTGTGTCAATCCAATGGTATAGTAACGGGTTTATGACTAACAGTTTATTGTTAAATCTTAATACGCACATTTCTTTATTTAACAATTATTCACACATTTATTTATTTACCACGTAGAAATGTAGTTCGGTCTTGTTAATCAGATCATGAGCAGAAACATCTAAACGTCTATAGTGGTTAAAGACGATTTATTTTTATATTTTAATTGGCGCTATAATGCTAATT
The DNA here is from genome assembly GCA_905220505.1 of Laothoe populi. NCBI lineage: Eukaryota > Metazoa > Arthropoda > Insecta > Lepidoptera > Sphingidae > Laothoe > Laothoe populi. The sequence goes on from HG992154.1 coordinate 6,263,126, forward strand.
GTTTTGAATACTTTGAGACTTTTAATTACAAACTAAGCAAATAATTAAACTACTAAGCGCAGAAAGTAGGGGATACCCAGTCAAGAAAAGATGAAGGTTCAGAAACTGTCAGAACAAAAACAATATTCATACAATAATTTTTTTTGATAAACTTAAACGACGCCACGAATGTTTTTGAGCAAATTTTTAGCATGGGCACGATACTAATCATATTCTATATATAGTTTATTTTACAATAATAGATTTCGTTTTGAAATCAGGTAATTTGTGTAAAAAGTGTTTAGCGAACGTATGCTGTTTTGTTCGGTTTGACTTACCAAACCAAACAGAACGCCATAAAAGAACCTGAAATCTTCATTTCAGGTATGACTTTTGAACGCCTCCCCTGAGTTTCTCCACCTTCCAACGCCCTGGTGTCCTGTAAGTCGAGCTCGGGCCAGACCCCTGACTATGATACAGGAAGGGGCTGTGCCGGGTCGACCACAGGGCACGCAGCTGGTCCGCGTTATGAAGCACGGACCACACACAAGTCACGACAACAACCTCCCGATGACGGGTAATCTCTGAAGTATTACGAACGCCAAACTGATTTGTCCCAAGAGAGTCTAATTTACTTTTGTTGATTCATAGTCCGAAACAATATCAAAGGCGTCCGGAACCCCCAGCATTAATAGTCGAGGAAGTTTAGCAACTATAAGTCGGTTGATGAAGATAACCCTGAGGAGAACAATACAATGACTTCCCGACCTCTATATATGTTAAGTGCGAAACAAATGTTAATACCGCGATTCAGGGTTTTGCCTCATAACTCAAACGTCTTATAATTTAACTTTGGAATTTTTTAATATGTCATAAGTTTGACAGTGTGAAATAAGTATGAAAAAGCACTGTTAAGATTTAATTCAGATTTATGACATATTTTCAATAATCATGTTATTGTTAAAAACACCAGCTGATTGGTTGTTTTAAACAGGTGACACGCGACGGTCACGTGAGGGCATTGCTAGCGGCGGGAAAGTCCCGCCTGATGCGCTAATAGCGCTAATCAGTTCTCATGCCGGACGGCAACTGGACGCCTCCTCCCGTCAGAAGAACACGGACGAGAGGAGTTTTGCGTCCAACTCCCAAGGGAGGGTGCCGGCCAATACGCAGGCTGCCTCGTGGGAGACCGTGCGGTAGCCCCTTACTATTCGCTGCGCCAACAAACACTGCGGTTTGCTCAGCAAGGCGACGCAGCGGGCTTTCATTTATTCAAATTAAAATATTGATTATGCTTTAACACAACTATCATTATTGTAAATAAAATCAAATTCAAATATTTATTGATTCAGTAAATTTTTTGTACTCTACCGCCATTTTGGAATGCAGTTTCGCTAGAGAAGAACGGGCGAAATACTTGCACTTTTCGAACACCGGTTAACAATCATTGGCCACAGAATTATTGTTGTTGATGATCGAAATTACTGTAATAATCTGACCTAAGAGGTCGTTATGGACAAATATCTTATGTAATTGTATTTAGGAAGATTTAAAATAAATGGCTCCATTTTGACTTAATTTTTTTTTATTTCTGTATGAAGCCAATTGAAGATTTACTACTTCCATATCATCCTAAATATTTAAATTTTATCCCTTTTTATCCAAATCATGCTTTTCAGGGAAATATTCAGTATAACATTCGCGTACACATAAGAAACCATTATGTGAACCAGTACGGACTGGAAATCGCAAACAAAATACGCCAGTTGGAGAATCTAAAAACCAAGCGTGCAAGATATGTAACATCGTTATATTTCTTGAAGAGATGTCGTGATCATAATCTCATTCCTACGTGTGTCAAGATATCACCCAAGAGAGACATACGAGGAAGCGCTAAGATTCTTAACCAGGCAAGTACAAAATTATTACGAGCTACCGTTCAACAAACTCGATCCGATCTCCGTTACATTAATAAATGTGTTGAGATTATATCCAAAGAATTAAAGACAGATCTATTGGAATTTGATTTTACCAATTGCATAGAAACTTTAAATAAACGTGAAACATCCAAATATAACGAATGCAAACATAGACATATGGTAAAATACGAGAAAATATTATCAAAATCAAATACTAAAAATTACAACATCGCAATAAAAGTTTTTTTAATTCATAAAAAGGACACCGACTTCAATGAAAAACAAATTATGCGTCTCTATAACATTTGGGGGTTTCCCTCGATTTTTCTGAGATCCCATCATCAGATCCTGACTTGGTGCCAATGGGACTACCTCGGAAGTACACCCTTTTAAACAAAAAAAGAATTTCTCGAATCGGTCCAGCCGTCTTCGAGTAATCGGGTAACATACATAAAAAAGATTCCGACGAATTGTTAACCTTCTCCTTTTTTTGAAGTCGGTTAAAAAGAAACGGAACGCATCATGCTACAGATAATGCTCACTCCTGCGCAGATAAACCACGCGCTCTCATTAATCTGTCAAAACAATCATTGGACGAAAATACGATTCAAGTTTTAACTAAAGGATTAAATTTTGCCGTAACACCACGTAGGATACCGTATGAAGACATTATCATATCTCCCTAAACCCGAACTTATTGCTTAAAAGAACTTGCAATCGAAGAAAGAAATAACTGTTCTCCGTGTAGATAAAGGAAATGCGACAGTAGTAATGGATACGTCGAATTACAACTATAAATTAGAACAACTGTTATGGGACGAGAGTACTCACAAAACAGACCCCACAAATAAAGTTTTAAAGGCGACCAGCTCCTTAATAAGTAAGTACTCGGAGACATTACGACGTCGACGTAAGCTTACTCGTTCCATCGTGTGCAAAACCCCCTAAACTGTATGTATTACCAAAAATACACAAACAAAATGCTCCGCTACGTCCCATAGTGAGTCAGATCGCCACACCAACCTATAGATTGGCTCAGCACGTAGCAAAAGTGCTTTCAACACTTAGAGGAAACACTAGAGCATCTGTGAAGGATTCATACCAATTTGTCAGTGACATTAAACAAATACAATTAGCTGACAATGAAACTATGGTCAGTTTTGATGTGCAGTCCCTTTTTACAAGCTTACCAGTACAGGACTGCATCAAGATTGTCTCTAAGAAGTGACAAGAGAAAAACATACCCTGAGCATATGCAGAATTACTTGAACATTGCCTTACATCTGGCTACATGTTGTGGAATAATCAATTCTATGTACAAGTGGATGGAGTAGCTATGGGCTCGCCCGTGTCTCCAGTAGTCGCTGATATTTTCATGGAGGACTTCGAGGAGACAGCCCTAAGCACTGCCCCCTTTCCACCACAATTTTACAAAGGGTAGACACAGATGACAAAATGATACAAAGATGACACCTTCACAGTTTTACCATCAGACAAAGTGACTGCATTTTTAGAACATCTTAACTCCATTAACAATAAAATTAAATTTACTATGGAGTTAGAACACAATAATTCTCTTGCCTTTTTAGATGTTTTAGTTATCCGTAATCCTGACCAGACTTTAAGCCATACTGTGTATAGGAAAAAGACCCATACACATAAATACCTGAATGGTGAATCTCACCAACATCCTAAACAGTTAGCTACCGTGGGTAAATCTTTGTTTCAGAGAGCACAAGGAATCTGTGATGAGAAACATCTGGCCGCTGAGCTGCAACATGTCAAGCAAGTACTGCAAGACAGCAAGCTCCAAGTTCCCAGCCGCCATCACAGAAACCGAGTGAAACCAGCCACAGTCGAACGTGTCCCGGTTACATTACCATATATCATAGGTGTCACAGACAAGATTGGCTATGTACTGAAGCGTGCTTCAATTAAAACTTATTTTAAGCCGCACAAAAAGATTAGTCAATTCTTACCATCGGTCAAGTGTCATATACCTCTGCAAGAACCGGGCGTATATAAAATAGATTGTGACTGTGGGCTCTCTTATATCGGTCAAACAAAAAGAAACATAGGGACCCGCATAAAAGAACACATAGCTGATGTCAAACACCGACGCTCCACGAAGTCTGCAATTGCTGAACATTCCGAAGTAGGCTCCAATCATTATCTTCGATTTGACAAACCACAGATCCTTGCCAAAGAACACCGATTCCTACCTAGGATGATACGCGAGGCTATTGAAATTAAAAAACATCCAAATTTCAATAGAGAAGATGTTTGGAAGCTAGCACCGGCCTGGGATCCAATTATACATTTAATGAAATCGAAACCCAAAAGACCAGCTGCCAGACCTCAAGACACTGCGAGCTCCTTCTGCGTAGATCGGACTACAATAAATAACAATTAAAAACAACTATATGGAGGGTAGAAACATTGCACTATACTTGCGTGACAACATACAACTCAATCCGCCCCGTGACCATGAAGGCTGTAAAGCTTTCGAAACGTCGGGATAAAAAAAAAGTATAATAAACCGCAATAGAATCCGTAAAAATTAGTTTTATTTCAATTCAAATTACAATTCTATAGCGTAGGAATTACGGTTGATTTCGTGATGGCATGAGAACTGATTAGCGCATCAGGCGGGACTTTCCCGCCGCTAGCAATGCCCTCACGTGACCGTCGCGTGTCACCTGTTTAAAACAACCAATCAGCTGGTGTTTTTAACATTAACATGATTATTGAAAATATGTCATAAATCTGAATTAAATCTTAACAGTGCTTTTTCATACTTATTTCACACTGTCAAACTTATGACATATTAAAAAATTACAAAGTTAAATTATAAGATGTTTGAGTTATGAGGCAAAACCCTGAATCGCGGTATTGACATTTGTTTCGCATTTAACATATATAGAGGTCGGGAAGTCATTGTATTGTTCTCCTCTGGGTTATCTTCATCAACCGACCCATAGTTGCTAAACTTTCCTCGACTGGTAATGCTGGGGGTTCCGGACGCCTTTGATATTGTTTCGGACTATGAATCAACAAAAGTAAATTAGACTCTCTTGGGACAAATCAGTTTGGCGTTCGTAATACTTCAGAGATTACCCGTCATCGGGAGGTTGTTGTCGTGACTTGTGGTCCGTGCTTCATAACGCGGACCAGCTGCGTGCCTGTGGTCGACCCGGCACAGCCCCTTCCTGTATCATAGTCAGGGGTCTGGCCCGAGCTCGACTTACAGGACACCAGGGCGTTGGAAGGTGGAGAAACCCAGGGGAGGCGTTCAAAAGTCATACCTGAAATGAAGATTTCAGGTTCTTTTATGGTGTTCTGTTTGGTTTGGTAAGCCGGGTCGACCACAGACACGCAGCTGGTCCGCGTTATAAAGCATATTTGTGTAGTTGATATCACAAATATGGCTGTAAGAAATTCAAAACGTGTTAAAAGTAGTGACGTCGTAGCCAGCGAACGTGGGCGGAGCGTGGCTGTGTCGACAATGTCGCGATATCAGGTGATAAGACGCAATTAGAAGCACAGTTTCGCCGTCAATCCATTAAACCGGCTAGCGCAAGCCAAAATGAATTTCAAATTTTCAATCACATGAATTTAATTCTGTAACCATACAAATTGTTTAGACGGAAAAATTATTGGTGCGCAATTCTCGTCAAAAATTATGCATTGATGTATTAGTAAGCGCTGGATCATAAACATTACGTGACGTTTTTAAATTATTTTGTCTTTGAAATCATAGATGGTTTACGGCTCCGTTCTATTGTTTTGACAGCGTGGGATTTGAAAATAAAAGACATAAATTTTGCACGTCAAGCCGCTATAAAATAACAGTTTTAGAAATATCGGCTACAGTCTGAAAATTCTAAACACAAAATCCAAAATACTCTTTTAGATTCAGATCAGTTTTATCCGTTTTATCCAAATAGATTCCAGCTTTTAATACTAACTCACCACCATCCTAAACAGTTAGCTACCGTGGGTAAATCTTTGTTTCAGAGAGCACAAGGAATCTGTGCTGAGAAACATCTGGCCGCTGAGCTGCAACATGTCAAGCAAGTACTGCAAGACAGCAATCTCCAAGTTCCCAGCCGCCATCACAGAAACCGAGTGAAACCAGCCACAGTCGAACGTGTCCCGGTTACATTACCATATATCATAGGTGTCACAGACAAGATTGGCTATGTACTGAAGCGTGCTTCGATTAAAACTTATTTTAAGCCGCACAAAAAGATTAGTCAATTCTTACCATCGGTCAAGTGTCATATACCTCTGCAAGAACCGGGCGTATATAAAATAGATTGTGACTGTGGGCTCTCTTATATCGGTCAAACAAAAAGAAACATAGGGACCCGCATAAAAGAACACATAGCTGATGTCAAACACCGACGCTCCACGAAGTCTGCAATTGCTGAACATTCCGAAGTAGGCTCCAATCATTATCTTCGATTTTACAAACCACAGATCCTTGCCAAAGAACACCGATTCCTACCTAGGATGATACGCGAGGCTATTGAAATTAAATAACATCCAAATTTCAATAGAGAAGATGGTCGGAAGCTAGCACCAGCCTGGGATCCAATTATACATTTAATTAAATCGGAACCCAAAAGACCAACTGCCAGACCTCAAGACATTGTGAGCTCCTTCTGCGTAGATCGGACTACAACAAATAAATATTAAATATCAACCATATGGAGGGTAGAAACATTGCACTATACTTTCGTGACGACATACAACTTAGTCTGCCCCGTGACCACGAAGGCTGTAAAGCCTTCGAAACGTCGGGTTAAAAAAGTAAAATAAACCGCGATATAATCCGTAAAATTCGTTTTATTTCAAAATTAAAATATATTATGACTTGTACGGAGAATTTTTGGGTAGGTTAAAAAATACCTTTATAATCTTTTCTACTCTACTGCTAGGGCGGAATGCAATGTCGCTAGAGAAATATGGGCAAGGAACTCTAGCGTTGCTCTTTATGAACTCAATACATTAATGTTTCATGTGACTATAACTTTCTTGGATCTGCCAAAGGTTCAATATGTAAGTCATAAAAAGCTGAATTCAAACAATTTGATAGCATCGAATGGCGATCGATTGATAAAGGACTATTTTTGAATTTACACCGTTTGCAATTTGAACTGTAATTCTTTGTTCATTTTATCGTGTGTCATTCAAGATTCTGACTGGCGATGCTATTGTTTGTAGGCAGGCTTAGGTTAGTATCATCCGACGCTGAACCTAGGCAACTCAGATAAATAAAAAAAAATTGGCTAGCATCGCTATAGTGACCATTGAAGAATCCAACGGATTTGCTATTATATTTGATCATCAGATGTAATGTAGTCACCTTGCCATGAACAGCAAAAAAACCAGCCAAGAAATGATGAAGGTTCAGAAACTGTCAGAACAAAAACAATATTCATATAATTTTTTTTTTTTGATAAACTTAAACGACGCTACGAATGTTTTTGAGCAAATGTTTAGCATGGGCACGATACTAATCATATTCTATATATAGTTTATTTTACAATAATAGATTTCGTTTTGAAATCAGGTAATTTGTGTAAAAAGTGTTTAGCGAACGTATGCTGTTTTGTTCGGTTTGACTTCCCAAACCAAACAGAACGCCATAAAAGAACCCGAAATCTTTATTTCAGGTATAACTTTTACCTATATTTGTAACACCTAAATAAGTTGATACTGTAACTTGTTTAGTATGTTGTGGTGTAAGAATAAAGTGTTATATTATTATTATTATTATAACTTTTGAACGCCTCCCCTGGGTTTCTCCACCTTACAATGCCCTGGTGTCCTGTAAGTCGAGCTCGGGCCAGACCCCTGACTATGATACAGGAAGGGGCTGTGCCGGGTCGACCACAGGGCACGCAGCTGGTCCGCGTTATGAAGCACGGACCACACACAAGTCACGACAACAACCTCCCGATGACGGGTAATCTCTGAAGTATTTCGAACGCCAAACTGATTTGTCCCAAGAGAGTCTAATTTACTTTTGTTGATTCATAGTCCGAAACAATATCAAAGGCGTCCGGAACCCCCAGCATTACCAGTCGTGGAAAGTTTAGCAACTATGGGTCGGTTGATGAAGATAACCCAGAGGAGAACAATACAATGACTTCCCGACCTCTATATATGTTAAGTGCGAAACAAATGTTAATACCGCGATTCAGGGTTTTGCCTCATAACTCAAACGTCTTATAATTTAACTTTGTAATTTTTTAATATGTCATAAGTTTGACAGTGTGAAATAAGTATGAACAAGCACTGTTATGATTTAATTCAGATTTATGATATATTTTCAATAATCATGTTAATGTTAAAAACACCAGCTGATTGGTTGTTTTAAACAGGTGACACGCGACGGTCACGTGAGGGCATTGCTAGCGGCGGGAAAGTCCCGCCTCATGCCATCACGAAATCAACCGTAATTCCTACGCTATAGAATTGTAATTTGAATTGAAATAAAACTGATTTTTACGGATTCTATCGCGGTTTATCATACTTTTTTTTATCCCGACGTTTCGAAAGCTTTACAGCCTTCATGGTCACGGGGCGGACTCAGTTGTATGTCGTCACGCAAGTATAGTGCAATGTTTCTACCCTCCATATAGTTGTTTTTTAATTGTTATTTATTGTAGTCCAATCTACGCAGAAGGAGCTCACAGTGTCTTGAGGTCTGGCAGCTGGTCTTTTGGGTTTCGATTTCATTAAATGTATAATTGGAACCCAGGCTGGTGCTAGCTTCCAAACATCTTCTCTATTGAAATTTGGATGTTTTTTTAATTTCAATAGCCTCGCGTATCATCCTAGGTAGGAATCGGTGTTCTTTGGCAAGGATCTGTGGTTTGTCAAATCGAAGATAATGATTGGAGCCTACTTCAGAATGTTCAGCAATTGCACAGACAATTGCAATTCATCACGGATTCCTTGTGCTCTCTGAAACAAAGATTTACCCACGGTAGCTAACTGTTTAGGATAGTGGTGAGATTCACCATTCAGGTATTTATCTGTATGGGTCTTTTTCCTATACACAGTATGGCTTAAAGTCTGGTCAGGATTACGGATAACTAAAACATCTAAAAAGGCAAGAGAATTATTGTGTTCTAACTCCATAGTAAATTTAATTTTATTGTTAATGGAGTTAAGATGCAGTCACTTTGTCTGATGGTAAAACTGTGAAGGTGTCATCTACGTACCGTTTGTAAAATTGTGGTGGAAAGGGGACAGTGCTTAGGGCTGTCTCCTCGAAGTCCTCCATGAAAATATCAGCGACTACTGGAGACAAGGGCGAGCCCATAGCTACTCCATCCACTTGTACATAGAATTGATTATTCCACAACATGTAGCCAGATGTGAGGCAATGTTCAAGTAATTCTGCATATGCTCAGGGCATGTTTTTCTCTTGTAACTTCTTAGAGACAATCTTGATGCAGTCCTGTACTGGTAAGCTTGTAAAAAGGGAATGCACATCAAAACTGACCATAGTTTCATTGTATAACATTCGCGTAAACATAAGAAACCAATTGTAATTTGAACATAACTTTAGATACATATATTATTTTGGTACAAAGGATGCTTAGGACTTTGTAATACAAAAAAATACTATTATGTAAAAAATAAACCCGACTATATGTAATGCTAAATGGTATCTCAGCCGCAGATAAGTACGGAAAAGTAAAACTGTAACTTCCCCGCCTTTGTTATTTTTGGAAGAAAAGGTATACAATCCATGGAGGCTTCTTAAGCTATTACACCTTTCTATTTTTTGCTATCCCATAAGAAGCGTGCATTTTTTCGAGATAAAAAGTGGCTTATGTCATTTTGTGATCCCAAAACTGCCACTATAATATAAAATCATGTTGATCCTTTGCTCAGTGAAAACCAAACTATCCCACGGGAACTGTAAATTTTTCCGGGATAAAATTAGCTTATCTGCTATTTCAGACTATAATCTATCTCTGTGCCAAATTTAAACCAGATCCGTCCAGCCGTTGTAGCATGATTGAGAAACATACATCCCTCCATCCATCCATCCAAACTTTCGCATTTATAATATAAGTAGGATAATCAATGTTTATAGCATACTTTTTAATTCGCAGTATTTAAATTATGATTTTGTGCATATTCCACAATTAATAAAATTATCCGCATAACATGATAACTTATAACCCACCAAAATAAGCGATAACTCTCGGAATTTATTTTAAAACAAAACACGTTTATTTATTATGCTCAATTCCATGAAAAATAAAGCCAATATTTTCAATGCCATAGTTAATGCGTTGATATAATGATTAAATAACATTTCCTTTATGTGTTATCTCATAAAAATCAACATAATTTTGTCAAAACATCTTATCGTTACTCAATATCAACATTTATTTCCTAGTGCGTATTTTACATTCTATACAATCTGTATTTTTATATTTATACTTTAGTTTACTTTCTTCATGCATACAATATTTTTTGTTGTGTTCAAAAATGTTAAGGACTCCACTCGATAGAAATTATATATCATATTCAAATAAAATCAAAAATAATTGAATCATAAATACTACACAGCAATCTACCAAATGAACTGACCTAGACCTCATCGATACCGTTAAAAAATTAACACCGAAGGTTCGAATCTACGTCAATGGTGACCACGAACGACTCAACCCTCGACTTGTGTAAGACATAAATAGATTAGATGCGGCGTAGTATGTCTTTATGTCAATCATTATTACAAAGACGTAACATGTTGCTACGGATACCATTGTGTATACAAAGATCCTCGACACTACATCACAATTCATACACAATCTTGTTTGGTTTCATCTTATACCTTTAAATGACAATTCTTTTCGAACACGTAATTTTCTGACTCTTAATAGCTATGTTAAATCAATACAACTATCCAAATTGTTAATAATTGATTAGTAATAATTTTGAAAAGAAAAGAAAAAATCTAGATTTCTACACATTATCATACGCATATAATTACAGGATTTTTGATTCAGAATGTTCCGTTTCTAAAATTTTCTAATTAATTTAATCTTAATAAAGGAATTGATTAGGCTTTAAACAACAATGACGACACAGATAATCGTTTTAAATACACTTTTGAGTCAGTCAACACAATAGAATACTAATAGTCTATCTGTAATTGCAATCGTAAGTTTCAGGTAAACCAGTCAAAGATGAAGCGTGGTGAGAATATCTTTATCGCTAGAAACCCTCAAGATTTCAGAGATTTATTTTTCTATAAAGCAGTGGTGGGTAAACAAGTAATCTCCATCAACAAAAAACACCTACAGTATCAGAAAAATATGGTCGCGTCGCCAAAATAATGGAAAATATCTTCGGACATTTCCACTGCCCAAAACGCAACAGCAAAGCTGTGAGACAGTGGCACTAATCCGGTCCATTCATGCTGTATATAAAGCTATGTCTATCGTGGCTCTACCACCACAAAATATATTTTGCAGTATTGTATAAATTAAATTGTTGCAGTCAATCGTCACCACAGTTCGGGGAAGGTTAATTTTCAGTCCAATAAATTTTATCCATCTGAACATATATAATGTTGGACTAACATGATAGAATTACCACTTTACAGTTTTTTTATGTTCTGAATACTGCACGTCATGTATAATGATTAATTATTAGCACTATTACCTGCCATAATTACAACATTCATTAAAATAAGCTATTCGAAAACAGTTTATTTAAACATAAAATGTACATTGATGACAATCAACATTAATATTAATTGATTTCTACTTACAGTATATTGTTTATTATTTATAATAATCAAGTCTGCAATCAGTAAAGAAACCTACTGCAATTGAATCCAACCACAACATAAAAGCTACATTTATCCTAGCATCTTAAAACAATGTGTCATAAAATACTCACTTACTTTCCTCTGACTAATACGGAGGAAATACGAGTACTTATAATTTCTGCATATCATTTAACATCTATTACAAACACGTGTATAGCAAATACCTAACAGATATTTATGGGCGCATGACACGAATCAACCAGGTAACCGTCTAAGGCCGCCTATTAATATTCAACGTAGTAGCTCTAACGTCTTCCTCGATCTCGTAAAACTAAAATAGTAACAACGATACCAAAATACATTGTCCTATAGACGGTAAACAGTGCGATGGTAAACATCTCCTTGGTAATATCCTAGAGCCTCTGTGTCAGTAAACAAGGCAATTCGATTCTAACAAGGTCAAGGGCCGTCCCAAGATCACCAGGTACTAACGTTACTCCTGCGTCATTTATTGATCCGTCTAGAATGTGTCTGATCATCCGTGAATATTTAATGGGTCACGGGCGTGACTAGTGTTATTATTTTATTTAAGTATAGGGCTTTATTGTTTGATAACTACGCAATTAGTATTTAATAAGGATGGGTTAATAGCGGGGGAAACCGACAAGAATGTCCACGTGTTCTGTATCGGTTAGGTATCAGTTTGTCACTTTTATAATATACGTAAAGTTAATTGTCTCTAGGTTTTATAATTTAACTATAAGTAACAATGAGTAAAATGGTCTTACTGCCATTTTTAAGCACATGCAAACGTTTGCCTTTACACATTTCTGTAAACCCTGTAGGCAGAGGCGTTACCAGTACACCCACTTTTGGCCGAATTTATTACGTACCCATAATGTGATAGGGGGCGAGCCTATCGCCTAACCGTGCAGAATTCCAGACTCCCGGCTGATACTGAGTATTTTTAAATAGAAAAACCCAATATCACCTTATCTGATCCGTGATCGAACCCGAGACCTTAGCCACAGCAATCGTACAGTATGCGCAATTACAACTGCGCCACAGTGGCAGTCAGTTGGTAGAATGAGAATTAAATATTCCACACAGTCGTCCCACATTCGATTGATGGTAATGAATATTATAACGGTGACATACCGCACCTAATCCTATAGATGAAATATTTGTTTAATTTGGCCCAGGAGCAATAAAGGCTTAATAAATACGAAAGAAACTTTAGAAACAGATTTATTTTAAGAAAATAATGGAACGGTCATCCACCTATTTAAATTAAATCTTTCTTTTGATGTTAATCCAAGATATTTTTTTTTTTTTTTTAATTTATTCATGTCCTAATCCAAGATAAATAACACAAATGTTACCAGACTTTTTGATTCCACAGTTAATTTTATTTGTGAGTAAAATACGATACCCATTTTCTTTTGTCGCGGGGAAAGCGTTTTATTACTACCGCCCGCTTCGTTGGGAAGCGGAATAAGAATAAAACGGTTATGCTGGACCGAATGATGGCTATCCGGGCAGCCGCTGGGCCGAGTCCCTACCCCCTATGTACACCCCACCCGACACTACCAGCTAAAACCCCGCGGTGGCCTTCTTCGGCACATACGGAGCGATCCCGGGGTATTCTAAGGAGTGCTAGAATTGCTGCCGGAACCGCCCCTGCGCGGTGCCTTGTACGGGCCCATCTCCATGTGGGGCTTAGGAGCCCCCGCGCACCGAACAACGACAGCTAACGAGGCCTTACCACCCGCGCTGCCGTCCATCTCGGGGTCGCACGATGCACCGAAACTGGAATACATCGATATGGGCTAACAGCCCCCCGCTGCGCGCCCGCGACCCCCGATGTCCCCAATTATTCACCTCGTACGACAGGCAGGGGTTACCGTGGTGGAATTTAAACGCCCCCGTTCCACAGGGTGGGAGACGCCGGTCAGTCGTCCACCCGGCGCCTCCTACGTCTTCTCTGGCAGCGGGAGGGATCATTTCGTTCCCGATCCCGCTCGGCACTCTCCTTCTGCGAGATGACGTTCTCGCAGAAGTGGGCCACCGCACACCAGGACCTCCGGCTGGCGACCATGGACGACACGACGGCCGGCAGCGAGAGGTCTCCTCCGACGACTGCTCTGAGAGCGCTGCGCTCTTCGTCCCAGGCTGGGCACTCCTCCAACGTGTGTTGGGCCGTGTCCTCGCGGCAGTTGCAATGGTGGCACACGGCAGACACCTTCTTTCCGATCCGTCACAGGAACGAACCGAAACACCCGTGGTCCGTCAATACCTGCGTCAGCCGGAAAGTTGGCGCACCGTGGCGCCTGTCTAGCCATCTCTTTAGGACAGGACGCACTGCCGCGACGGTCCTCAAGCCCGCACTTGGGCTTTCCAGCCTGGTATGCCACTCCTCCACAGCGGTTCTGCGAAACCGGGCTGCAATCTCCCTCGGGGCCAGTCTCACCTGACAGCCGATGGGAATCCGCACCCCCTCCACAAAAAATATGGTACCCATGAGTATTCACACATTTAATTTTCATATACGTAGTAAAGTTCAAAATTTATGGTTTTATGAAATGTCTCTTAACATCAATCCCGTTTGGGATTCTCATAGGTCCGAGATGCTTGAAATAATATATTATTTATCAATAATAGCAGCGATAGCCTAGTTGATTGCGGTACGGACCGTCAAGACGAAAGTCGTAGGTTCGAAACCCAAGTGGCATACACCTCTGACTTTTCTAAAAGTTATGTGTGTATTAAAATGTTAATTATCGCTTGCTTTAACGGTGAAGGAAAACATCGTGAGGAAACCTGCATATCTGAGAGTATTTCGAAGGTATGAGAAGTCTGCCAACCCGCATTAGGCCAGCGTGGTGGACTAAGGCCTAACCCCTCTCATTAGTAGAGGAGGCCCGTGCCCAGCAGTGGGACAATGTTTAATACAGGGCTAGTATTATTATCAATAAATCCGCAATGCGCATCAAATAATGTCCGTGAAAACTAGCGTATTTACCACTTTATCCTTATTAGATTTTTACAATATACGTAAAGGTTAGTATTAAAAGCTGGAATCTATTTGGATAAAACGGATAAAACTGATCTGAATCTAAAAGAGTATTTTGGATTTTGTGTTTAGAATTTTCAGACTGTAGCCGATATTTCTAAAACTGTTATTTTATAGCGGCTTGACGTGCAAAATTTATGTCTTCTATTTTCAAATCCCACGCTGTCAAAACAATAGAACAGAGCTGTAAACCATCTGTGATTTCAAAGACAAAATAATTTAAAAACGTCACGTAATGTTTATGATCCAGCGCTTACTAATACATCAATGCATAATTTTTGACGAGAATTGCGCACAAATAATTTGTCCGTCTAAACAATTTGTATGCTTAGAGAATTTCATTCATGTGATTGAAAATTTAAAATTCATTTTGGCTTGCGCTAGCCGGTTTAATGGTTTGACGGCGATACTGTGCGTCTAATTGCGTCTTATCACGTGATATCGCGACATTGTCGACACAGCCACGCTCCGCCCACGTTCGCTGGCTACGACGTCACTACTTTTAACACGTTTTGAATTTCTTGCAGCCATATTTGTGATATCTCTACACAAATATGATTGTCATTTATTAGTTATTATTGAGCACATTTAGTACTACAGTACACACCCAACGTACTTGCTGTTTTTGGCATGTAGCTGTTATACAGCGCATACATGGGTGCCGCCAGGAATACTTTCAGGGAGGTTCATCTGCATCTATACATTATATCATGTAGATAAATGTAATGGAGGATATCGAATTTATTGACAAGATGATGATCAGCAACCTAGACTAGCTTTTATTAAAACGGTAACGTGATAAAAAGAATGTATTTTCTTTCGCCCATGGCATGGCGCCCATGAGCGCATACGTAATAGTGTCTAAAATGCGTACATACATGCCGTAGTACTTTCTTTTCTTTTGGTGTCAAATTGCTTATTTAAATCAGTCCAATTTGAATTATTTGTTTATTAATTTACATTATTTTTGTTTGAGTTTCTTAATTATGTTGAAATAATACATTCATAGTACAGAAGAAAATCTATGCCCTTTGTTATTTATTTCGTATTTGAACACTACGAATGATTTATATGAATTTACTTCAGGTTTTTTATGTATCATATTGTCACATATGTTTATTCAAATTAAAATATTGATTATGCTCTAACACAACTATCATTATTGCAAATAAAATCAAATTCAAATATTTATTGATTCAGTAAATTTTTTGTACTCTACCGCCATTTTGGAATGCAGTTTCGCTAGAGAAGAACGGGCAAAAAACTTGCACTTTTCGAACACCGGTTAACAATCATTGGCCACAGAATTATTGTTGTTGATGATCGAAATTACTGTAATAATCTGACCTAAGAGGTCGTTATGGACAAATATCTTATGTCATTGTATTTACGAAAATTTAAAATAAATGGCTCAATTTTGACTTAATTTTGTGTCCGGAAAGTAAAGTCCGGCCCCACGTGGAGTACTGTTCTCATCTCTGGGCAGGGGCCCCGAAATACTTGCTGGACCCACTTGACTCCTTACAGAGGCGGGCCGTTCGGATTGTCGGGGATCCTGATATTACGGATAGCCTGGAACCGTTGGGGCTGCGGAGAGACTTCGGGTCTCTCTGCTTGTTCTATCGGTTGTTCCACGGTGAGTGCTCCGAGGAACTGTTTAAAATGGTGCCTACATCACCATTTTATCATCGCACCACCCGACACCGCAACAGAGTTCATCCATACCACCTGGAAACGATTCCGTCTAGCACGGTTCGTTTCCGGCGTTCATTTTTACCACGTACGTGCAAGCTCTGGAATGAACTCCCTGCTGCGGTGTTCCCTGAGCGCTATGACATGTCCTTCTTTAAACGAGGCTTAAAGAGAGTAGTCCTTCAACGGTAGGCAGCGGCTTTGCTGTGCCCTGGTATTGCAGAAGTCTATGGGCGGCGGTGACTACTTACCATCAGGCGGCCCGTCTGCTCGTCTGCCTATCGAGGCACTAAAAAAAAAAAAAAAAATTTTTTTTTATTTCTGTATGAAGCCAATTGAAGATTTACTACTTCCATATCTTCGCATCCTAAATATTTAAATTTTATCCCTTTTTATCCAAATCATGCTTTTCAGGGAAATATTTGCAATTCGTGACGTTAGGTGGGCGTTTTGGCAAACGGAACGATTCAAGCACGAAGTAATGACGTGGTGTACCATCACCGGCTTTTTTCTCGACCTACACAATGACTTTAGCGTCATTAGTCGCCTGAACTACATTAGTGAAGGAAAAAATTCAGAGCATGTTAACGTGAGGCAATTTTTTTTTCTCTATGACATCATCATATTATTTATTATTTATGTAAAACCGACTTTGTATCAATAAAATATATGTTTTCAAGTGCACGATTTCTTGCCAAGATGACATACGTGTGGTCTGTTTCACGGATAGTTAATCCAATAATAACCCTGGCATTAATATTGAAAGTCTTTGAGGAAAATACAATAATAATATTTTTTATTAATATTTGTATTAAATTACCGCATGCATGCGGTAATGTACGCATACATGCGGTAATGTACGCATGCATGCGGTAATGTACGCATGCGATTTGGACAAAAGCTAGTTGATATTATAGTCTTAAATTATTGAAACTCGGGACCTTTTATTGTCCATGCAATGAACAATAAAAATTTAAATGAATACAGACGCCACACTAGGACAAACTTTATTATGGGTTCCAGGAATTACGGTCCTAAATAACAATACACTCCTTTTTCGACAGCCTCAGTGGCGCAGTTGGCGTGTAGCCGGCTGTGAAAAGAGGCAGTGGGTTCGATTCCCACACCGGGACAAATGTTTGTGTGACAGACAGATATTTGTGTCCGGGGTCTGGGTGTTGTGAGATCGAAAGTCTCTCGTAGTCCCAGATACCCACAACACCAGACTCGTATCTTAGTGTGGGGTCGGGGCTATGTGAGTACTGTTAGATGTTATTTATTTATTATTCCTTCCTTAATACACTCAAACCCAAAAATGTATATGGATATACGAAGGGATCAAACGCGGGGATTCCTGTTCTACAACCTGACTGACCACTGACTGTCGTAATTACACAACAAATACATCAAAATCTAAGTGTACTTTGGTAGGCAAATAAATTCTTCTAACCACTACGAAAATCAAATAGAGATTAAGACGATTAGGAATTTAAAGCATGCTTGTGCCATAAAACATTTTTTATATCCTTAAATTATTTTATGTAATCCGTGTTAAATCCCTTATAAAATAAAAGAACAACGACAAACTATCATTGTAGATAACACTACTTATCAAGTAAACAAAACAAATCTGACGGATGCTTTATCTAATCAAAGTTTATTGACTTGACAACAGGGTGTGTTCGTTTTATCGCTCGGTTTGTCCTTGACCTTGATAATGTGAGAGGAATAAAAATGGGTACTATGTCATTTTTACATTTACGTATTGTTTAGATGTTTAACAGCCTCCGTGGCACTGCGGGTGAGTAGCTGTTTGTGAAACGAGAGTCCGTGGGTTCGATTCCCGCACCGAGACACATGTTTGTGTGACAGACAGATATTTGTTTCGGTTCTTGGTGGTGTAAGATCGAAAGTCTCTCGTAGTTTCTCATACCTAAGATACATGTTTGTGCTAAGTGTGGGGTCAGGACTATATGTGTTACTGTTGGGTGTATTTATTTTTTTATTCGGTAAAGATATCTAGTTAGGCTAAGAGGAGGATTCAGCTGGGCTGGACAGCATTTGGAAGACTACGTCAGGTCTTCTCGTCTCGTCTACCACAGTGTCTGAAAACGAAAGTTTTCAACCAGTGTCCTACCTGTCATGACCTACGATGCCAAGACGTACATACATATACATATACACTCACGCCCGTATCCCATGGGGGTAGGCAGAGACTATTGACTGCCACAAGCTACGATCCTGACACACTTCTTTCGCCTCTTCCACATTCATACATCTTCTCATACATTTTCGGCGGTTGGAGGTACTCCTGATTTGCCCTTTTAGGAGAATATCGTTAATTTGATTGGAATAAGTTCTCCTCGGGCGCCCTCTACCCACTCTTCCAGTCACATTCGCACGATAAATACCTTTCGTAAATCGCCTTTCATCCATCCTCTCCATATGGCCAAACCATCTCAGCATACCTCTTTCTATCTTAGTCACCACATCATTCTTCAACTCACAACGATCTCTTATCACGCTATTCCTCATACGATCAGCAAGGGTGACTCCACACATACTCCGTAGGGAACGCATCTCCACCGCATTTACACGACTTTCATGCTTCTTCTGCCACACCCAACTTTCACTTCCATACATAAGTGTCGGTACCAGCACACCATTATGAACAGCCATTCGCGCCTTTTGTGACACCGCCTGGCTGCTCATTATCGCGCGCAAGGCACCATTCACTTTATTACCTGCCATCACTCTCCTTTCAATGTCCCCCTCATATTTCCCATCTCTCGTTATCACGCTTCCCAAATACACAAACTCTCTCACTTGTTCCACTCTCTCACCATCTATAGTTATGCTACACTCGGTAGCGTCTTCCTCTCTTTCTATCACCATAACTTTCGTCTTACTTCCATTTATTTTCATTCCCTTCTCTTTAAATGACTCATTCACTACATTTAACATGTCTTGTAGCTCCCCCACCGATGACGCAAGCAATACCTGGTCATCGGCGTAAAGAAGACACTTGACATGCAACTCATTCATTCCCAGTCCACATTCCATATCTTTCAAAACTGTCAAACAGCTGTCCATATAAAGATTAAAGAGCCATGGAGACGCAACACATCCCTGCCTAACACCTCTAGAGATGTTAAACCAGTCTGAGTGCGCTCCATTTACCCGTATACAGGCTTTTGAGTCCTTGTAAAAAGACCTCAAAGCACTCACTAGGCGGCTCTCAATCCCATATGTCAGTGACAGTGTTGACCATAGTTCCTCCCTCGGCACACGATCATAAGCCTTTTCCAAGTCTACGAAGGCACAGTACACCTTTTTAGACTTAGCTAAGTGTTTTTCTACAATGCACCTTATGGAAAAGACTTGATCAGTGCAACCCATTCCTCTTCTAAATCCTGCTTGTAAATCCCATATTTTTTCTTCACTTTCATTCATCACTCGTGTGATCAATATCTTTGCATACAATTTACCGACAACGCTGACGTGGCCAAGACGTGGCCACTCACATTACGGCTGGTCCACCAGTTCAAAGTCGCTCAGCGAGCTATGGAATGTGCTATGCTCGGAGTTTCTCTGAAGGATAAAAATCGTAACGAGGTTATCCGACAGAGAAACCAAGTCATCGACATAGCACACAGGATTAGCAAGCTGAAATGGCCGTGGGCTGGCCATATCTGTCGAAGGACCGATAACCGAAGGGGTAAACGAGTTCTTGAGTGGAGACCGCGACTCGGAAAGCGTAGTTTAGGACGCCCTCTAGCTAGCTGGAGTAACGATTTGCGAAAGGTAGCTGGCAGAAGCTGGATGAGACAAGCTGAAGACAGCGTTAAATGACGCGTTTTAGGGGAGGCCTATGTCCAGCTAGCACTGTATATTCGCCAAGTACATACTGTTGAAAAAATTTCATTTTAGGTAGATAATATATTTCCGACTTTGTATTTTTTTTATTGTGACCATAGAACAACATTATGCCATTTCAAAATTGAAGCAACCTGTACACAAATTGGTTGTATGAACCTTATTTGTATGGAAATCGGAGTAGAAAAACCCAACATGCCAAACATATTGTGACACTTTAATGTGAATAAACAAAACTTTATTCATAAACTTATTTCACTTTTTGTGTCAGTAGTTAGTATTATATAAGAATGTTATAGTAAGAATTTTAGCAACAACTAATTAAGCGTCTTAAAGCTCTGTAAACATACGACTGTAAATCATTCTCATAAGTCGTGAAAAAATTATATTTTTTTCCTTATTGCCGCATCATTATCTTTTTGTGTCTCAACCGAAGTATTATTGCCATATAGACATAGTATTTAAAAGTAACGCTTAATTTATTTGACAAACAGATCTAGAAATTTAGACTTAGAAATTAGAAAAGTAATAAAAACCCATCAACAATCAATTAAATTTTTTGAAAATATGATGTTTAATTAATTGTAATTAAAATCATGTGCAATGTGATTGGTCATGATTTTTGTTTTAGTGTTATTTTATTCCTGGGCAATTTACTGCTAGTACTATTAGTTCCTTGATAACTTCTTCCAGTTGCCATGCTTTTTCAGAGAAATGAATGTCATCAGAAAATCTGCGGTTGCTTAGGTATTCACCTCCTATATTTTTACCTTTCCTTTTCCATTGTAGATTTTGCATGATATTTTGAAGAACATTTATAAAGATCTTTGGGGAAAGAGGATTTCTCTGTCTAACACCGTCTGTCTAACTATCTCTGTCTAAAATGTTTATATCCTAATATCAGCCTTATATTGTATACATGCTACGCTGAACACTAGCCTGCTTTACTAATTAGAGCGGTTAGGCTTTAGTCTACCTAATGCAGTGGTAGACTTTCTATTTCTATGTAAGAAATACAATACAAAGCAAAATCTCTTTACTGTGTAACCATAAAAGATAATAACATAGCATACATATGACTTTATTACTAAATTGTCCTACAATGGGTCTTATCGCTAAAAGTGATCTCTACCAGACAAACTTTGGATAGACAGAAATTGAAGTAGAAGAAGTAGACGGTGGTGTACAATAAAGAGAGCAAAAAGAAATCAAACTGATACTGACTTAAATTGATAGCATATAGCAGTCAAAGTTTCTGATCGGCTAGTGGCTATACTAGCCTATCACATTAATAAAAATACTATATTCAGTATAACGTAGAGATCAAATATATAATACCACGAGACATCATTCAAATGCTCCTTTGTTAAATGCTAAGGACAGATGTAAGTGACAATACGCATATTGCAATATTATTTTGCAAAAAAATAACTAATTGCATTATTAGAGACTGTGGTACTGATGACGTTCTGGGTTCCATACCAAACAAGCTTACGGCCCGGCTGATGGTACGCTGTTATCGTAGTCTATGGACCCTTGCAACACCAGGAGCATCACATGTGCGTTGTCGATTCTTCATGAACCCATTTTCTCCTTTCTTGAAGATCCCCATACTGTAGTATTTGACATTTATATAAAATATTATTTAATTATAGCATGTTCTAACCATATCTTACAAATATTTGCCCCGTCTGCGAGCATCGTGTGCATGTACATGTGATTTGAGTATGTTTATTGTAATTGTTACGGCACGTGTTGTTTGCCACAGAAACACATAAAATAACATATGTTGAAATGTTAATTTTATTGTCAACGTCATAATTCATCTTGAATTTGTAACAGGTTAGGGAAAAAGCAGCGATTGCCTAGTTGGTTACGGTACTGACTGTAAAGACGCAAGTCGTATGTTCGAAACCCAAATGGCATACACCTCTGACTTTTCTAAAGTTACGTGTGTATTCCTTAAACGGTGAAGGAAAACATCGTGAGGAAACCTGCATACCTGAGAATTCCCATAAGAATTTCGAAGGTATGTGAAGTCTACCAACCCGCATTAGGCCAGCGTGGTGGACTAAGGCCTAACCCCTCTCATTAGTAGAGGAGGCCCGTGCCCAGCAGTGGGACAATGTTTAATGCAGGGCTAGTATAGGAAAATCGAAAAAAAAATATCCATAAATATTTATTTCATGTCTGGGTGTTTTGGGACCGTAGTCTCTAGTCCTTGATACACACGTTACTGGTTAGTTCTAGTTAGGGGTCCGGACTATGGGCGTGTCTGTTGGGTGTATTTATACTTAATCTTGAACACTACTTTGCCCATAAAATGATTTTTTCAAACCATATCGATAAATAGTTAACCACGGTTTAATGTAGTTAAGTACATACTAATATATTCAGATTGAAATAGTGACGAATAGTGAATATATATTTTTTTGCGTAAACGAAAAATTTTAACGGAATCTAACGCGAGTAATTAATTATAAAGTGCACGCTTTATTTTACTCATTGCATTTGCTAATCATGTATTTCTTTCAGATAATAATTTATTACTTGATTATTTCAATTGTGTAATAAATAGAAGGTACATATTCATGGAGAGTAGAATTTACAAGGGAAGCCGAATGTAACGTGTTGTTAAGGACCTTCGTCACAGCTTAGTGCTTAATTGATCAGAATTACCTTTATCACGTACCTATATGATAATAATACTATGAAATTACCTTTCAATATGCACGAACATTTAATTAAAGCCAACACGTTCAAAAGTCGATGACATAACTTTTATTAGTCCTTCAGTACTCTAACGTCGAAGGTCTAATGTAATTCACACGGCATTCATTACTTATTCAAAACAAAACAACATTTACATGGATCCTACGTAATTCGATAAAAAACAGTATAAACGCTCATGAATTATAATGCCGTGCAAAAACACCCAATAAACTGCGCAAAAACTAAAATTCTACTTATTGTGATGATCTCAAGGAATAACCCAAGAAACAACGTTTAAAAACTAGCCCCTCAGCCCGTAAACAAATAAAGTGCGAAATATTTTTGCATACTATACTATTTTTGCATAAATTGACGGCAAGCTGAATCTCTTGAAAAAGTTTTAGTTTCCTAGGTGATCGGAAAGTGGCTCAAAAATAACTGCAAAAATGATTACTTTTTAAATAAAAATAAAACCGTCTTCAAAAAAACCCAGACACAACTAAAAAGCAAAAAATAATTGGTTACATTTACATTAATTAATTACATACAGTTTAAATCAATTATTTTTGGGGTCGGTGCCGGTGTTGTTTTCTTTACTTTTAGATTCATAAAAACCAAGTATGGTCTATTTTATATTTTTTTGTATGCCTGATTATTCTGTTTTTCCATGTTTTGGCTGGCAAGGACAAGTTATTTTGGTTTTAAAACCAAACTACTCAACCGATTTTGATAAAAATTCTATGGGACCAATCTGGAAGCATACTCTCTGTAATAAAGAATTTTCCAAATCGGTCAATAAATGACGGAGTTCTGAGGTAACAAACATAAAAAAAACACGTCGAATCGAGAACCTCCTCCATTTTTTTAAGTCGGTTAAAAATAGGGCAGTTTCTGGTGTCGTTTTTTCATTGTTACACTTTTTCGGTCTAGCCCCTTTAGCCCGCAAACAAATCAGAACGTTAACGTTAACGTGCGATAAGGAACGCAGTTCCAAAAATATATTCCCATCAATAATTGCAACAACAACATCTAGATATATTATAATGAACAATTGTTCACAAAAAATATCTCTTTAAAATACAAAGAGTGAATAGTACAAAGACCACGATGAAACGTTTCCACGCGAGAGTAATAACTTCCGTACTGTCTCTATACTGGTATTGTGACGTCACAAATGGCGCAAATACCTGCGGCTGTGTAATACATGCAACAGTCACGCCCCCTGTAAAGTGCTACTATTAATACCGTACTGTCTTCCTAGTCAGCTGACACATCGCCTTGAAGATCAGTGAAAACATAAATACATACATCGGTTTATTTACTTTACATAAAGTCCTTAGATAAAAATCTGTTTTCAATCAAAACATATCACGATCGGTCGATAAACTTGTTTATTACTAACTAAATACGTAATAATATTACATTTGATTATTATTGTGTATGTTTCTTAGTGTTTGTTGATTTACTAAATACGTCTTTTAGTTCATAGAGACAGAAAAACAAACATTTATCAGTACATTACTAGTATATATGGATAATATAAATAATAACACTAGCCCTGACATTGTCCCACTGCTGGGCACGGACCTCCTCTACTAATGAGAGGGGTTAGGCCTTAGTCCACCACGCTGGCCTAATGCGGATTGGTAGACTTCACATGCCTTCGAAATTTCTTAGAGAATTCTCAGATATGCAGGTTTCCTCACGATGTTTTCCTTCACCGTTAAAGCAAGCGATAATTAACAATTAATACACACATAACTTTTAGAAAAGTCAGAGGTGTATGCCATTTGGGTTTCGAATATACGACTTTTGTCTTGACAGTCCTTACCGCAACCAACTAGGCTATCGCTGCTTCTACTAGTATATATAGATACTAAATACTAACTCCGCAATTAACAGTTAAATAAAAACATAAAATAATAAACAATTTCACCGCATAAGAAAAGTTTTTTAATCCATAAAAAGTACACCGACTTCAATAAAAAACCAATAATGCGTCACTATAAAATTTTAAGGGTTTCCCTTGATTTTACTGAGATCCCATCATCGTTGGAGCCAACAAAAAAAGAATTTCTCGAATAGATCCAGGCATCTTCGAGTAATCGGGTAACATACATAAAAAAAAAGATTCCGACGAATTGTTAACCTCCTCCTTTTTGAAGTCGGTTAAAAAATGGAAACAAACAATTGCATCCTTGAATTAGATTTAACGACGACGTCTTGATTGCATGTAGTTGTTGCAAGCGTGGATAAACTTGTTTATTGTTTATCTGTAATTCATGGTATTATGGTGGGGTAAACCAGTTGGTATCAGTATTTCCCAACAATAAAATATTAATAATATTATTGTTGACTCATGTGATAAGAATAATAAAATTATCGGTGTTGCGACAGATTATTTTTTACCAGATTGATAGGACAACGATGTCAAGTTGTAATGTTATTGCTTCAACATATATTTTTATTTTGTTTAAATTGTGATAATATTAGAACATTATTTGGATCTCATAATAACTAGAAATTTGATTTCGGACAGAAAGTAACGACGAGTACTATTTAATTGGCTACACTAATATTATTATATTCAAAACATTCTTTCACATATGACAAGATACATTATTCCGGGGTAACACGAACTACTTTTTAATCTAGAAAATTTTATCTCGCGTGATAGACGAACCGGGACAAAGATACTTATAAGGCGAAACGGAGTTTGCGGGGACAGCTAGTTTTAGATATAGCTAGAAACTTTATTCCATTGCAGTCATTACTTCTGTAAGTATAATGATTGCATCAGGACAAGCAGCGGTATCCTAGCGAAGAGTCGGAGTAACCAGATAGATTTCACACTTATCGGAGTTATGTATTTGCAGACTGTGAAATAAATAAACACAATCGCAATAAAAAATATCAGTAACAATGCTACTAGTATTGTTATAAATCTATGATTCTAATAAATAACAAGACAAATAACAAATCTCTGTCACTAACAAACGAAACCAGAGCACGATGATATGTTACCGCTATTTTCAGACTAAGTAATTTTAAATAATATTAATCAAAACTATATAAAATAGAGCATAACTCACTATTAGAAACAAATGTTTGATGAAAGATATTGAGCATTTAAGGTAAAATTAAGAGAAAAAGGGAATATGTAGATGCTACTCAGCAGGCGGGCATGATTGTGTTGAGTAGCGAGGGATAGATTGTTTCTCGCTACTTAATACTCTAATGGACGGCACTGCGCTTACCATCAGGTGCAGTGTGGTCACTTTCCCGTACCAGAATAAAAAATAAAACGATAAGCGTTCAATTGATTTTCACCAGATGATAAAACCGTTTTAATATATCAACAAATTTCACAAATTCAGGTTACTGGGTCGTCATTCATCAACCAAGGCTCACCATAATATAGAATAAATATTTTATTAGACGTTACATGCACGAATGTATATCTTAGGGCCTTGCAACAGATGTTATTAAAAGGTTTTGAATGTATGCAAATAGTTTTAAATGGAGTTGGCTCGGAATGCCGAAGCGACAGACAAATTTGTAGGTGGCCTATTTCATCATATTGCGTAAACTTTTGTATCGAATATCTAGAGCAAGGGTAACAGACACGGGCCGATGTTTTCGCATCGGAGATAGTTTATTTTCAAATGAAATAGAAAATAGCAGGAATCTTATTTAATTGGTGCCACACAAATGAAATTTCACCGACTTCAAAAGACATTTGGATGTACAAAACTTTTCTGACTATTAGTAATCTTATTTTGTTTAAGCTCGTCGCCATTAACCTAAAAGAAGAAGAAGAATCTTATTTTAAGCGGCTTCACCGATTGAGGGCATGTTTCTACAATTACACTATCAAGGTGATGATTCATAGCTATGATATCGACGAACATCGCACTAATCAAGTTATTCATACACTTTCATATTATCAAAATTGGGTTGAACTTTTCTTCATTCTTTGTATTTAGCCTCTGCAATAGCGGTTTGTCTGTCTGATTTTAGGGCTAATTTTCAAAGTTCAATTACTCAGAATTATGAGGGTTACGGGTTTTCTGTTTCTTTACCGATATGTTACTAATCACCGACTCTATACATGGTGCTTTCATTAGTATCCCCCTTTTGCAACAACCTGTATATAGAACCAAAACACAGACTAAAATAGAAATATCATCTAAATTGGTCAACAAAACATACTCACAATGGAAAAATTGATGCACATTTAAAAGCAGTAAATTATTCGTTTCGCATTGATTATATCCTCTTTTTTAAAATCGTTTAATTGTATTGCAGTGTTGTGGTATAATTCATTATAAATGGTGATTTATTAAAAGTGATATACCTTAGAGATACTGTAGACGTTATCAACTTGTAAACTACTCTTATCCTCACGGTGTCAACCCAGATTTAATTTGGGTATTGACCTTCATACAGTTTGTAAATATTTCATGTAAAACTTCCACAACTGCAACTAACGTTGAAATTGTCTCTCGTTTAAAATTGCTTATAATTACGTGTAAAGTCTTGTATTTATAGTTCGTATCAACAATCGTGAGATTTGCACTCCAATTCACCTCACGTTAAAATGTTCCTGCTTATTACTCATCCCGCCCAATCTTTTTTCAGCTTGAACAAAATAATCAAACCTCGTTTTAATTGTTGCCTAGATACACTGCACAGTTTCAAAGTCTATACTATATCAAAATTCGTAAGGCCTGGGCTCATTCGTTGTTCCAGCAGGCCTTTCTGCACCGCGTCAATTACACGATGTACAACGCGAGAAAATTAAAAATAGTCGTAAACAAAGTTTGTTTTGTGGTTTTCTACGCAGAATTGAAAAGTATTTTGTAGTAAATTAATTGTCGAAAACAAGGAAACTTTACAGGAAAACAGTTGCGAGAATTTGTAGTAATATTTCATATTTAATGGATTAATGTAGATAATTGATGTTAATAATTATCTACAACGTATCGTCAGTGAAGAAAACGATAGTGTTGAAATCACGGTTGGAAGTATTTGTACCTAGGTGTATGTATGAGTAAAAACAACGCTTACACTTTCATACCACGCTCGACTTGAACCAATAATTGGCCTATTAAGAGCGCGTGTTTCCATGTCATTCTAAATTAATAACTCATGGCTGACAATGTGACCAGCACAGTCTGTACCTACAACATTTATTTTAATGTACACTATTAAAATTACTAACGACTACACAATGAATTGAACAAAGCAAAGCTAATTTTAAAGTTTTAACTAATCGCTTCTGCGCATAGAATTTAAGTCTGTTACATTCCAGACTTTCATACTGCTAATATCAGTAAATGTGATTTTAAATCGCAGTTTTACGAACTAGTCAACGTACAGTGCAAACTTTACGACTAAAAAGAATGGTGTGTTAGTAAACAGTGAAAGCATTGTACAGCTAACATTCTCGGCAAATTAATTTAAGACATGATACCGCAGGTTCGTCGATTTTTTGTAACATACACGAGAAATAGTAGACAAACACTTAAAATATCTAACCCGTTAAATCCACGTATAGTGGAGGCAATGTTCTCATTCAAATTACACGTCTTATTTTGGAAGCAAACCCTTTGTGCTCTTTGTAATACATATGCAGAATGTACCTTTGTTAACTTATGCAGATGGCAGTCCGCCAAAGATTTTCTTTAACTATTCGCCTTACCCTTTGAAGATTTATAACAGTTGTTTACGGAAATAACGTTTATAGCTTACTAATCACGCGAGCCAAAAGTTCTACACGGTAAACCAAAACAAATAAAGTAACCACATAAAAAGTTATAAGGCACTTAAGTCTGCAGTATTGATGACAATTATTGGTGAAACGCCAAAATGTCTGGGAATTTTAATGACGGTCCGAAGTACATACTCAAAGATCTTTTGAAACGGATGCATTTTTAGTTTATTTGATGAGTTTACCGGTAATTTATTTTGGCAATTGAATGATTTTCTGTTCCGAAGTTAATTATGAACGAGATATGTCTGCCTCGTTTGCAAATTGATTAAAATTATGATGTACCGTTTTCAAGATACAATAACACACGCAACAGTCACTCTTAGTCTTGAGTTTGACCCCACACTAAGTCATACAGTCATATTGTATCGTGGTTTGTCCGAGGCATTACGGCAACACTCAGATTCAAAACAAATATTTGTAGATCAAACAATCATGGCGCGGGATCCCGCATTTTATTTATCTTGGAAAAGTGCGCTTATTTAACTTAAAAGTTTTTACTTGACGATAGCCTAGCGGCAGTGGAATTATTGTGCCAGAGGTTGCGAATTCGATCTTTCTGTTACTATTAGGACTTTTTGAAGTTGTGATAGTTTTAAGGCCCGGACAACTATATTACACGACAAAATTATTGTCATTATTGCGATGTCTTTATTATCTTTAGTATAGGAAGCGTACCAACGTTCACTCATAAGAGGGTAGTTTCCTGTGTTTAATTTTGTACATTATTCGATACGCAACCGAATATAATACTCAAAAGCAACTCCTTTGCGAAAAAAGAATCGAGACATGTATGACAAATGACATATAAGGCATCTGCTCCATAATAATGCAGTGGAATTGAAGCAGGAAATATTTAACCATTGGCAGTTTCCGACGCATCGTGTCACGTTTTACCGGTGTGTTATCCGCCACGAGCACGATGGCTGTCTGTTTAAAAAAGAACGACCGCGATGGAAACGAGTAAACAACGTACGTCATATTCTGAAAGAACCACATGTATGTCAATTACACTCATGAGGCTTAATTGAAACGCATGCGCATAGCCCCGCCAGACTATTACAATCGGAAAGTTTGGGACATGAGGGGCATCACGTTTCTCTAGTGCATTCAATTAGTACATTCTAGCGTTATGTCATTTTATTGGTGTTCTATTACAACTACAACTGCAACTGCAATATCTACGACTGCCTCGGTGGCGCAGTTGTAATTGCGCATGCGTTACGACTGCTGTGCTGAGGTCTCGGGCTCGATCCCCGGGTCAGGTAAAGTGATATTGGGTTTTTCTATCTAGAAATTCTCAGTATTAGCCCGGAGTCTGGAATCTGTGCCCGGTATGGCGATAGGTTCGCCCCCTAACACATCATGGGACCGAAATTCGGCGAAAAGTGAGTTTACTGGTTACACCTCTGCCTACCCCTTCGGGGATTACAGGCGTAAGTGTATATGTATGTTCTATTGCAACGTAGTAAAAGAGTCTAGGACTTCTCCAAAATCGTACGTTGCTCCGTCATTTCTTGCAATGTCATCACTTGTTTGAAATTCAAATAAGCAGTTGTAATGTTTTTATTTGTCAAGAGATATTTTTACGATGCCCAGACAATCTGTGTCTGCAAACAAGACGACATATTTGTAGATTATGAATTACTTGTGAATTTGAATGATATATTATATTATATTCTTACATTTTTTTTATCCTTGCACGGCAAATTGACTACAACACTGCACCTGATGGTAAGCGCAGTGCCATGAAATTAGTGTATCGAGTAGCGAGAGACAATTTATCCCCTACTAATCAACACTATCATGCCGGCCTGCTTCTTCACACTACGCCCATGGGCAAGAAGGTGAAGAAGCGGTCGAAGGTCTAGTGTTGGAGTATTCAGAAGGCCGCAATACGGCCAAACATCGTATGTTTGGCCGTTTTCTACTGTGTGTTATATATTTGTGTTCAGTTTAAGTGATAGTTGCCAGCCGTGGAAATTTTCTCGATCTGTTAAAGGTAGCTGACACTTATCGTTCACCAACTATCAGCAATGTCATTGCCATCTAGAACATACGAACTCTAGATATTCTTTTACAGATATTTAAAATTAAAGCGCAAGAATATTATGATGTCGTTATTACAAGTTGCCATGTTTTAATCGAATCGGGTTCAAAGAGAATGTCGTTCTTGTAAAAAGGATACGTCTGCCGAGAAAAGGTAGTACTTAAGTCACAAACATTAAAAAAATATGAATTTAACATTGGAATTGTTAGAAACAAAACATTGAAATAATTATGAAAGCACGAAAATGATTTATGGTAATTCCATTTCAATTCTATGGGTGAACATCATTTATTAGAAGCATAAGTGCAGTTTTATGAGAACGGCCTCACAGCATGAAGTGCAGATCAAATTCCTAGCAGAGATATAGACAGAGCAATTGCTTTACATAAGCTTCCGTTTGTATCCCTAAAGAGGTAGCTAAAGAGCAATACGCCCAACATATTTCCGTCCCATAACGTGATAGATGACAAACCTTACGGCATAAAATCATATCCTGAGTAATTATGTCATTTTTCGAATTAAAGCAACAATAATCATGATTGACTGACTTTGGTTTTGAATGTAAGACCTTACCGGATTTCCAGCCTAAGTACGGTACGACTAGACCTAGAGGCTTTGCGGAATAAAGTTGGTAGCTTTGCCTTGACATTAAATAATAAATACTGTTACTAAGGCCAGTAATAACTCACAGAAATCAATTGCTATATATATTATATACTGACCTTCAACCCAAACTATTGTTAGCAGAATATATCGCGTATATTTTAAACTTTGCCAATAATACATAAGGTCGATTTTTGATTGAGTTTGTAATGTAATGGTGACCTTATAGATTATACAATAAAGTTTGAAATGATTTTCAATTGATAGAATATTCTTGTTCAATATAGCGAGTTTATAAAGGGAACAAAATCACTAACAACATGACATTTAATCTCAAAATTATATAAAAGGAATTATTAACTAAGAAGCTAAACAGCAGGCCGGCATGATTGTGTTGAGTAGACTGTCTCACGCTACTTCATACTCTATCTGGACGGCATTGCGCTTACCATCAGGTGCAGTGTGGTCACTTTGCCGCGCCAGAATAAAAAAAAACTTTTTGACCGTTGGTTTCCAATTAAATAATATTTATTATTAGATAGTTTTCTTAATATGTTAGACAGGTAATATACGGATTTTTCTACCGAAGACGAACTGTTAACCAATGCGTAAATACACTCTAGAGCTAATTACAATTAACACTGGTTTTGGTAGACCGTCAGAATAAAAGTAAATTTCTTAGAGAAAATATATTTGCACAATAATGCAAATTGATCTTTACCACTCTGGAATAGTGTAGCTTTCTATTAATTAATTAATTTTCAGAATTGGATCCATAGTATAGCACGACGAAATGTGGGTGTACTAGTTACAACTCTGTCTACCCATACTATAAGATTAGATTTCTGCTTACCCTTTCTGGGATTGCAGGCGTGAGTGCGTATGTAAAATAATGTATGTAGGAAATGAACTATAAACATAACAAAAATGACTGACAATTCGACTTGTGGAACGCCGCTGTCTAATGAGTTGTATATTTTGTGACCTTTCATCTGCCTGTTAGGTGCCAAGATTTTTTACGTAACTGACGGTAATTTTAAATCATTGAACGATAGTAATTCTGTAATACACTGGTTAGCAACTTTCTTTAAAAATAAAAAGGAATTAGGGAACTATAGGTTATTAACATGTTTTCGTTAATTGACGGAATTCCTAATTACAAAAGATGTGACACTCGAAAAGATAAGGAATTAGTGATGTTAAGTATTTATTTTAATTTGAAAACAAATTTAATTAAAAATTCAAAAATCTTTAGTTAGCAAAACGCTGTACGTTTTCTGTTAGCTGTTGAGGGCTATCCGGTTTTTCTTCCTTACTGCTTCATAAGATCTTGACCAAATTTATATAAAGAACAATCTAGTACTTCCCCTTTTTTAGGCCGGATGATAAAGAAACGATACACGAATTTCAATCGCCATTGGCCTAAATGTAATATCCGTAGTACTATGAACCTTGACTAGCTCATAAATCCGTCATTTGACAATACTTATTACACAATGGATTATGTAATTCTATTTCCTACTAGGCGATCCCGTTCCCAACCGTTCTAATTTGTTTCGCTTTGCATACTGCGTTTCTAAGACGTAATTCAAACAGCTGGGAGTTTCGAGTGCAATGTACGATGAGTTTGTGTGTTTATCGCTGTTGTTAATAATTGCTACATGCAGTGCACCGTAGATGTTTACAAGCTTCATGCCTCGTGCCCGCCGTTTGCCCTAAACATACTCTTTAGTTGATATTGTGATGAACAGTCAATCACCCCGTTTGTTAGCAACATCAACAAAACTATGCAAGATGGGTATTTAGAAAGGCACAAATACAATGTTTATCATTTTATTGATTGATTTACACCACACTGTTACACATCTCAGTGCTTAATATTAATATAGGAAATACCCTAATACGTTTCCAGGCGGTTTCTCAACAAACTTGAATTGGATTCTTATGCCCACTGTACACATTGGGCCAAGGTTCTGGGCCAGCATGTTGGACCAACGCGACGTATAGAGGACTACTTAGCGATCGTTGGTAGGTAGTTGGTAGTTACCTACATACGCCAAGTAGCCCTCTACACGTTGGTCCAACATGCTGGCCCAGGACCTTGGCCTAATGTGTACAGCGGGCATAACGTTCGCCTTCGCATCAAGTGGTGAAACTGTCTCAATTGTAAGTCATTACGTTGACAAATTTTACAATAAAAACAAAGGAGTCTTTATAGAATACAAAACGTTTTATTGATGCATTGTGATGATAAGTGTACATCTTAAGTGATGTTAGTGCATATGAAAATATTTTAATTGTGGCTTTGTCTTTTTTTAATTTACATTATGCACCTAAATAAAAGGTAAAGTCTGGATAAAAAACCAATTAAAGTCTTGTTTTTAGTACTAAAGATTTAGCATGAATTGAAGTCATATAAAGTCATAATGTTAAACACCTGTTCAACCATTCGACGAAAACAAGTTGAAAATACGTTTCAGCTCCTTATTTATAACCTGTCATAATTTAATATATTCAAAAGGTAAAATGGTAAAATGTTATATTTGTTGTTTACATCTTGGCATATTTTTTTTGAAAAAAATACCAACCACCAATTAATAAAAAATAATAATATGAATTAAAAATGAATGTTAACTTACCAACATGCGATAGGCTCGTGAGATCTGATTCTGAAATAAAAAAAATAATATGTGAAAAAAACTAAAATGATATGCGTGCAAATACATGTGTGCAGACAATGAAAAAAAAATACCGATCTAAATGATTGTTCTTACACTTCCATTACAGTGGACATCAACAATGGAAATCGTGGAGACAAATTACATAATGTA
The DNA here is from genome assembly GCA_905220505.1 of Laothoe populi. Lineage (NCBI taxonomy): Eukaryota > Metazoa > Arthropoda > Insecta > Lepidoptera > Sphingidae > Laothoe > Laothoe populi. Next base: position 6,297,445 of record HG992154.1, read on the forward strand.
TTTACAACTAATTAACTGAAAGAAAAATCATAGTCGGTCGATTTTTAATGAATAATATTATATAGCTTCGAAAATGATTTCTGGTTCAAGAGATACATATCAGTATTAAGCGACATGTATTGGAACTTAGGAATAATGATTATTTAGCAGAAATAAAATTACAATTACACAGTTAACGATCAGTGGTAGGTACCACGCGTAAGTTTTAGTTATCCTGGCACAGCAAAGTGACCACACTGCACCTTATGGTAAGCGCAGTGCCGTCTACATAAAGTATTAAGTAGCGAGAGACAACTGTCGCTCTCGACACAACCACGCTGGCCTATTGAGAGGTTTCTTCACAATACGTTTTTTGTTACGGTTCATAATAACTAAGGTGTGTTACGTAAGGTACTTAACTATAAAAAATGGTCGGTAAATCTCAGCTATCGATAAATCATCACAGTGTTACCTCATATTGATTTATGTAATACTAACAAACATTATTAGAAGAATAAATCTATTTTAACCTTTGTATCTAAATCACTCGATTCTTCTTTCCATGAGTTACCATAAATTATGAATTTAGTACTAAACAAATCGAAACGGAAGAATATTGAACTAATAAACAATACAAAAATATTTTACGGAACAGAGCAATATATGTTAAAGGCTAACTAATTTATAACCACCTTTATAGAGAATCAGAAGATTTTTAACACCTACGCATTTATATTTAAAAGGCGAGATCGATTTAATAAAATCTGAACAAACTGCAGTTTCCTGATAAATACGGGAAATAAGATAAAATCCATTCAACTCTGCATTATGGGTAAGCAGCAAGCCCATCTGTCTACTGTCTAATATATGTACCTAATAACGACTATATTCGTAAACGAAACTGATAATTCCCAACAAATGTGTTATTACTATTATTATTCCGATCATTATTTCATATTAAAAAATAATAACAAGTACCTAGTCATCAAACTTTTTTATACTCTACGTCTACGTAAACATTAGCCTGTGCTAAAAGAGATAGAGCTTTCCCGAATGCACGAACTAACATAGATATTCAAGTACTTCGATAAATACTGCTAATGTACACAAACATTAACATTATTAGCACATAAGCCACAAATTGACAAAAATATCGTTCCAAGCCCAAAGGTCACAAATGACGCGCGACAATTATCAAGACAGATTAGTGGAGCACTTTGGTTAAAATGATCGACCGACATTATTTCCTGATATCGAAATTGCATCATCACATTTAACAAAAACAATGATATAGTGGACAATGACACCGACTCTTACTGATTATATTCTTCATTATGAAGACCATGCAAAGAATGCTCTTTAAATTTGTAAGCATATGAAGCTATGAACAATTAATGTTCGAAGATAGGAATAGTTTAGTTAGTTAATAAAAGAAGATAGGATAATTTATCTCAATGATCCTTTTCGCTTAGTAACAGATCAAATCATAAGTATATCTACACTCGGAATAACAATATCCAAAGTATTCAAAAATTCCTTCTGATCTTTTCATGCAACCTTCTTCTACAAATGACTTGTAGTTGCAATCCAATGTTATTTTAAATTAGTTACAGTGCATTTTAATCTTGGTGTTATCTTCCATCACTTAAGCGAAAAGCATGTGTATTCCTAATCTATTTATTTATTATACCTGAATCGGTCTACATGTAACAATCTTTCTGACAACCTTTACACGAACTGTCTAATTTTGTTACATATTTCCTATCTTTTGTAAATGATGTAATAGTTGGATTACCTAAGATGCGAGTAATGTATTATGCAAAGTAATTGCATAGGTGGCAGTTTCCCACAGTAAAGCCGATTAGAGACAAAGATTTTCATGTACGGCTAATGTCCAGTTTAAAGCGTCAATTAAACGTAATTTTGATGTCGCAACCTCGTGATACGAAAGTAGGTATTGTTAAGAATAAAATAAATAAATAATAATACTAGCCCTGTATTAAACATTGTCCCACTGCTGGGCACGGGCCTCCTCTACTAATGAGAGGGGTTAGGTCTTAGTCCACCACGCTGGCCTAATGCGGGTTGGCAGACTTCTCCTACCTTCGAAAAAATCTCAGATATGCAGGTTTCCTCACGATGTTTTCCTTCACCGTTAAAGCAAGCGATAATTAACATTTTAATACACACATAACTTTAGAAAAGTCAGAGGTGTATGCCACTTGGGTTTCGAACCTACGACTTTCGTCTTGGCAGTCCGTACCGCAACCAACTAGGCTATCGCTGCTTTTTTATTGTTAAGAATAGTAGTCTTTTTTTTTATTCGAACTGTTTAAACGTTGATGTACTTTTAATAAAAGTGTTGACTAATTGTGATAACTTGAATCCCTTTTGGAAATATAATTAAGATTTTTTCATATAAAATGTAGAATGTAATTGTAAATATGTGCAAACTTTATCTAAAGACAATCGAGGAGTATTTAGAAATATCTAACATCATCATCATCATCATCATCAGCCTATCGCAGTCCACTGCTGGACATAGGCCTCCCCCAAGATTCGCCATTGAACCCGATCTTCGGTTCTATGCATCCAATGTCTACCTGCAGCCTTGCCTTCTATCTAGCAGCTAAAGGTAAATTTACAAATTAAGAAATCATAATAATAAGTCCTTGATAAATTTGCTAAAAGGAAAAAAATAGTAAATGGTACAAACAATAAAGACGTAATAACGAGAAATCATACAGTTCATAAATTGAATGAAACAAAACAATACTAAATTGTATGAGCTCTGTTGATATAAATGTCTTTATTATGATCCACAGGGGGCAAGATAACGCCGCACTGCTAATAATAGTGGTCATAGTGCCTTCACAACTTAACCCTTGACATTCTTTACAATAATAACAGTGCCCACATGATTAAAGATGTTTCGCAGAGCAATGTTTAATTGGCGGCGTCTTCTGTTTTTACCGCGCAAATTAAAATAGTAGACTAACTAATTACTAACATACGCAATTTGAATTTCGTTTCGGAGGATGTTAAATAAAAGTTTATGTTGCAATCTTGGATTTTTAGTTGTTAGACTGCCTAGGTGGCGCAGTGGTAATTGCGCATGCGTTACGACTGCTGTGCTGAAGTCTCGGGTTCGATCCCCGGGTCGGGTAAAGTGATATTGGGTTTTTCTATCTAGAAATTCTCAGTATTATCCCGGGGTCTGGAATCTGCCCGGTATGGCAATAGGCTCACCCCCTATTACATTATGGGACCGAAATTCGGCGAAAAGTTGGTGTACTGGTTACACCTCTGCCTACCCCTTCGGGGATTACAGACGTGAGTGTATATGTAGGTATTTTTAGTTGTAAATTTAATCAGTTGTTCTTATTTTGAAATGCCTCGAAATAGGAAAAAGGTTCTTGATTTGAAGTAATTATTAACTTACATTATTGTCCCTTCGTTTACATCTCTTTTGAGTAAAATATTTTGTGTGCTTTATCATATTATGTCATCAGTATTTCTAACTGAACAAGAATTTTCTGTTACCTAGTCAGTTATGTAATGGAAAATTATTTCCGTCAGCTGTCGTTTGTTGGTGCATTGTAAAGATTACTTCACACATTACATTCACCATAGATTATTGTACTGTCTTTATACGCATGAGATGTTATGTCACAACTTAGGTTTAATTCATCTGTGGAATACTCCCATGACCTCTGGTCAGATAATATCCATGTTTACCGCGATAACATTACTAGATATTTTCATTGTATGAAAATACCTCTCCGCATTTCATCATTCATTTAGATTGCGCTTGTTTTTAAGTTGATATTAAAATATTGCTTTATTCTATTAATATTTACAAATGTTTGAAAATATCGTTTTCAAATCAAACGTCGTCTTTGTTATTTAAAAGAGTTGTTTATTTCTTTTGGTAAAGAAAACAGCGTTCTGAAACCGTATTGTCTACATCAATCTTTGAATTTGCAACGATTGTTTACTTTCCATTGCATTAATAAACGAATATTTTTCAACATTTACCCTAAGAATTTTATATTAATATAATACTAATTTGACGGATTTATCGCAGTGTTTTTTGCATTTCTTGACGCTTCGAAAACTTTACAGCCTTTAAGGTTACGGGGTGGACTCAAAAAATGATTTTTTTAACGGGTAATATTCACGTAAAAGAAATCTTTATGAGAATTGTAATTATTCTGACAGCCCCGGTGGCGCAGTTGTAATTGGGCATGCGTTACGACTGCTGTTATTTAGATTTCCTATTTAGAAATACTCAGTATCAGCCTGGAGTCTAGATTTGAGCCCGGTATGGTGATAGGCTCGCCCCTTATCACATTATGGGACCGTAATAAATTCGGCGAAAAGTGGGTGTACTGGATACACCTTCGCCTACCCCTTCGGGGATTGCAGGCGTGAGTGTATGTATATGTAACTAATGTACAGGTATGTCACTCAAAAATATTTGTTTCTTACTTCATTTCAAACTGGTTTTCCCATCCAACAGAGCAAAGATACAAATAAAAACAAGCAGGAAATTAATTTCATGTCAAAATGTCATGGTCATACTTTTCTCTGAACAATGAGTGGAAAACCACAACAAACACATATGGTAGACGTTTTGTTATAAAGAACGTACTGTAGTGATGTAATTCTGTTCGAAGAATTAATGAATGAATGACACTTGAATTAAAAGTTGATTCTAAAAATAGTCAAGCTGCACTTAGGCGTAATAACTGCTTGAAGTCGTAAGATGTTGTTATTAGCTCCTATTAAACTTCATAGTTTTTTCTTTTGTCTAGGAAAGACACACAAAGATCTGAATAATTTATGTTATTTCTATAAAATACACCCAACAGTCTCACACATAGTTCTGAACCCGCACTAGGTAAAGCCTGTATAGTGGGTATCAACAACTACGAGGGACTACGGTCCCACAACACCCATACCCGAAACAAATTGTCACATTGTCTGTCACATAAACATGAGTCTAGGTACCGATATCGAACCCACGGCCTCTCGTTTCACAACCGGCTACTCGCCCGCTGCACCACGAAGGCTGTGGAGTATTCTAGTATCGTTATGTAAATGAAATGTTAATATTTTGTAATATCTGATTATTAGGTTTATGATGAAATTAAAATGTACATAATTTTTTTTTATTCTGGCGCGGCAAAGTGACCACACTGCGTCTGATGGTAAGCGCAGTGCCGTCCAGATAGAGTATCAAGTAGCGAGAGACAGTCTATCCCCCGCTACTCAACAATGCCGGCCTGCTGTTTAGCTTCTTCACATTACGCCTAACTTGAATGAATACATAAAAAGCATACATATAATATATTAATAAAGTAGCGATAACCCATCGGCATACACTTTTGACTTTGCACGTTTAGTTTTCAAAACGTGAATACCTGTCAATTTTCATATGAATTTCATTGAATTTCACATTGTAAAGTAAGGCACTAAGGTAAGGCCTCTCATTAGCAACAGACGAAAGTGCCCAGCTGTGGGGCAATATTTAATAAAAGGCTGGTCTGATTATGATTACCATAAACAATATTTTTAAATATTTTTCCGGATTCTGGAAATAAACGTCGTCTGTATATAATAATATTGCAAAACTAGTTATTCCGATCTGCAGTATCACATATCCTTTTCAATTTTAACTTTTTTTACGCGTTCGATTTATCTTAGCCTTGCTATTCTCTATCTACGTTTTTTCATTACCCATACTTCACTTATCTTCTATAGCTGAATATAGAGAGCCAAACTCAAAACTGAAGATGTGCTGACCTGGTAGTCACCACGGGTCGTGACTCTGTGGCGCCATGATACGGTTACAAATGCAACCGCAAAAAACAATAGGATACCCGGCGCAGGTAAATGAATATCCACCGTATTGTATTACAAAGTTTTGAAAAAAAAATATATACACTCACGCCTGTAATCCCCGAAGGTGTAGGCAGGGGAGCCAGTACACCCACTTTTCGCCGAATTTATTACGATCCCATAATGGTATAGGTGGCGAGCCTATAGCCATACCGGGCACAATTCCAGACTCCAGGCGGATACTGAGTATATCTAAAGAGTAAAACCCAATATCACTTTACCCTACTTGTGGTGGGGATCGAACCCGAGACCTCAGTACAGCAGTCGTAACGCATGCAATTACAACTGTGCCACCGAGGCGTATAAAATAATTTCCCTCAAAAATGGCCACTGCATTAAAGTGATTATTGGGGAAAATAATACATTTAAATGATAAGATAGTTAAAAAGTTAAAGACAAATAACAACTTTATTATAATTACATACGTCAGTAGTTTAACATTATCTGGAAATACCGACGTAATAAACTGGACTTAAATAACTACCCATAACGTATTATGAAATCAGCTCAGTATTGTGATGTCCCACCGGTCACCTCTTCTAATGACAGGCTAGGCCATCCACGCTGGACTAATGAGGTTTGGTAGAATTCATATACCTTCAAATTTCTTTTTGTAGAACTCAGTTATGCAGGATTCTTTAGGATAGCTACTTATGTTTAAGTAAGTTGGCAATGTACAGAAAACTAGATGTGTGTACCTTGGGAGCTAGGTTCCAATACGTGACATTTGTCTCGACAATCCGTATATTCCCTGTTAGCCTATCGCGGTTTTAGACTTTCATTATTACATGTGCTCGGGTAAAACATATTAAAATACAATCAAATGGTACTACCAACCTTATCATTTAGTGGGAATTCCATGTTCAAATTTAAAATATTTTAGACGTTTTTCCAGTCAGCGTAGATATTCCAAAGTTCTATTTATAAATATTGAACAAAATACGGGATAAATACTAAAATATTTAAAATTCGAAAGATGTGTGTTTTAATTTTTACTTTTTCAAGCTGTAACGTTTAAACGAATTTAAGTGAAGTTCGAAATGGAGAGAATTGTATCTACACATAGGCTATCTTATCTCAGTAAGGGGTTTGATTATCGCTCTAGAGGGGAAATCGTGGAATAAAATGTTGAGTGTTCTTAAAGTGTAGAGCATTAAGTATCTTCTATAAGTGAGAACTTGTTATTGGCTTTTTGTCACTTAAATTGATGCTATTTCTTATGTAATTATTAGCTGTAAATTTTCTATGCTGTAAATAAATATTGTATTGTATTGTGTATTCTATAAATAATCTTAATCCACGCCCCATGATAGGAATAACAAAAGTAACTTCTTTATATGTACTCAATATTAGTTTAATTCTTGTTAAGCTACAAAGTTCATAACCACGCATTTATCCGGACTAACAGGAAGAATAAAACACAAGAAACAAATCAATGAGTCAGCGGTACAAAGTAACGGTCATGTTGCGTGTTAATTACTTGACGTATAAAGGAAAACGGGAATTAATTCTAATATTTCGCCTTAGTTTAAATATCTTTTGCTTTTCGGATTCTCGTGAATTATTAGGAAAATAAAAGTCTTCCCCGCTATACATCACCCACGCGTGGCAATAAACTTAGCAACTTTATTCTAATATGCCATGTGGGACGTGAATGAGTTTTCGTGAAAAATGCAGTTTATTATGACAATTGGCTTATTGTTTGACAAACATACGCCATTGCAATATTTCAATTGGAACATAGAAATCATTTTTTTATACACACATAGTTCTGATCGCATACTAGGTAACTTGTATCGTGGGTATCAAGAATCTACGAGGGACGGTCCCACAACACCCAGACCCGAAACCAATATCTTTCTGTCACACAAACATTTGCCCCGGTGCGGGAATCGAACCCACGGCCTCTCTTTTCATAACCGGCTACTCGCCCGCTGCGCCAAGGAGGCTGGCAAAACATTTTGCTCAGTATTTTATTATAATGTAATTGTGTTAAAACATGTAGGTTTTTAATAAGTTAATAAATAACTTCACATGTACATATCCGTAGCTAGTTATTGCTCACTACTCACTTCCCTGACTGAGTAGTTCTGGGATAAATATTACATTTTATAGTTCATGTTTCCTTACTTACTTAATACCATAATAATATGATACTAGCCCTGTATTAAACACTGTCCCACTGCCGGGCACTTGATCTACTAATGAGATAGGTTAGCCCTTAGTCTACCACACTGGCCTACTGCGGGTTAGACTTCGTATACTTTCAAAATTCTTATTTTCAATTCTCAAGCATGCAGGTTTCCTCACGATGTTTTCCTTTACCGTTTAAGCAAGCGATAATTAACAATGAATACACACGTAACTTCGAAAAGTTAGAGGTGTATGCCATTTGGCTTGGTTTCGAACCAGCGACTCTCGTCTTGGCAGTCGGTACCACTTCTGACTAGGCTATCGCTGCTTTTGTTTTTTACTTTATACTGAAACTATTATAATCGGAATAACTAAGATAAACCTTACTAGAGTAGTGTATTTAGTGGTAGGATATTCATATCCGCCCAGATAGCCACCACCATACACCGACCGACATAGTGGCACACGCAAGTGTATCGCGTTCCGGGATCAGCCAGTGTACATCCGGTTTTTATCGGGGGTCTAGAGCTGGGGTACGATATTTGGCCGTTTTGCGGCTTTCTGGGTACCCTAAGACTAGATCCTCGATCGCTTCTTCACCTTCTTGCCCATGGCGTATTGTGAAGAAGCAGGACGGCATGTTTGTGTTGAGTAGCGAGGGATAGATTGTATCTCGCTACTCGATACTCTTAGTGGACGGCACTGCGCTTACCATCAGGTGTAGTGTGGTCACTTTGCTGTGCCAGGATAAAAAAGGGTGTATAGTTTGAGCGTATTATAAAGACGCGTGCACTTTTATTACCCAGTTCCACTATGCAATACTATTTAAAATTCTATGGATATGTGCCTACATCATACCACATGAAATAAAATACGCCCCGTAACTCGGAACGCGCGCATCATCGTGAAATGCACGGGCTGTACGCATCTTGTTATAATAATACTAGCCCAGTATTAAATATTGTCTCACTGCTGGGCACGCGCCTCCTCTACTAATGAGAGGGATTATAAGGCTTAACCACCACGCTGGCCTAATGCGGGTTGGTAGATTTCACATACCTTCGAAATTATTATAAGAATTCTCGGGTATGTAGGTTTCCTCACGATGTTTTCCTTCGCCGTTAAAGCAAGCGATAATTAACATTTAATACACACATAACTTTAGAAAAGTCAGAGGTGTATGCCATTTGGGTTTCGAACAAACGACTTTCGTCTTGACAGTCCGTACCGCAACCAAATAGGCCATCGCTGCTTGCATCTTGTTGCATAAATTGAATTAAAATGACATGTATAATTTAGTACTTTATATGCCAATTAAATGTTTTAATTGTTTCATAACTGTTAGTCGATGAATTCAATAACGGATACGTAACTTCATGGATCAATCAGTTGTTGAACTTGTATAGTAGTAACTGTTTTTGCTCTTCCAGAAAATAAAATGAATAAAACAATTTTATTGAATTTTTACCGTAAACCTCAATCGAAGTTGTTAAAGATTTATTTCGTAAATTAACTTCATAGTATTCATTGATTTTTATTCGTAATAAATAAACAGAATATATTTTATTGTAAATTGTATATTGTTCCTTTTAAATTATTTTAAAGTTAAATTAGAAAAAATAATTATTATAGAAAATCTTGCAAATTATATTTATCATATATACAATCACGCCTGTAATCCCCGAAGTGGTATGCAGAGGTGTAACCAGTACACCCACTTTTCACCGATTTTATTACGGTCCCATAATGTGATAGGGGCCGAGCCTACCGCCATAACGGACTCAAATCCAGACCCCGGGCTGATACTAAGTATTTCTAAATAGAAAAACCCAATATCACTTTACTCGACCCGGAGATCGAACCCGAGACCTCAGCCCAGTAGTAACGCATGCGAAATAACCGCGCCACCGAGGCAGTCAGTAGTATTTTCATTTTCGATTAATTAAATGCGGTTATTAGTTTTATCTAATCGCGAAGTTTTTTCGTATACTGTCGCTAATTATGACAATGGAGCGTTCCTTTCCACATATTTCACTTCCAGGAGGGTTATTCTTGACACTCGATTCCAATTTAAAATTGTGATTGGTACTCTGGAACGCAACACCAGCGTACGATTTAACTGAATACGGCGGAATTTTTAGTAACTAAATGAAATAGAGTATTTACGAGCGCTAGTTCGTAAATATTCTATTTCATTTAGTTGACTGAGTTAGAGTTCCAATATCTTCTAGATTGGAATTGAAACTGTATCGAGTTCGAGATTGGAATTGATTTCAAGAGCAGGCCTACTGGTTAATGCCGATATCGACCACATAATTCTATTCGTGAGTCATTTCTACCCTTTCGAATTGCAGGAAGGGTTATTGTGTTTATGTAAATATACGTCCGGATGTAATGTTCGGAATAGCTGTTAAAAAGAGAGAATTGTGTTTGATTTTACGCATACCATTGAAACATGATCGACATATAATTATTTTACAGTACTGTTTAAACATCGAATTTGATATTGCTGTCTACGGTTTTAGCGGTATTCGCTCATAAAATAGTATGTGTAAGTAATGTATGACTTTCCTCTCCAGATAAATAATATTGGTTATGAAGGTAAATAGTGTATAATTCTATTATAAAATTAATCTTTTTGAAGATATACTTCTTTTGGCGCGATGGAGAAAAAGGATGAGAGTGAAATTTTACGATGCGCGCGCACAGCGACAGCCACATCGTAAAGTTAGTTCTAGGTGGCATGAAAATCGATATGTAACTATGTTCAAGTTGTATATTCTAGTATTTTTATATTTAGAACACGTGTTTCGTAACAGTACAATTTTTCCTGAGTACCAGGCTAGCAGAAATGTAAGGATACTGTTTTTATACAACTGATATAATAGTGACTTCCTTAAGAGCTAGAAGCTTCGGAATTTAAATTCGGAATATAGATATGGCCAGTACGTTATGGTATTATGGAAGACCGAATTAGTACTATACAGTAATATTATTTAGGTCTTTCGTGATACTATAAAAAGTACTGGCCATTAAAATATTTTGTTGTTATTTCCCTAAGAATGCTAATATAATTTCAAATTGAAAAGCGCATTTAGGTAATTTATTGCCGTTTTTTCATGATTGCATCAGAATATTACAATAGGTATATCAATACGTATTACGCAACGTAAATACAAAATAAATCATATTTAGTTATTGATTTATAATACTACTAGCTGTTACTCGCGGCTCCACCCGCGTCGAGGTCATATTTGAGAGAAAAAGTATACAATACAAAATACCAATTTTCATGCGTTTAACTTCAAAAATGACGGATTTTCATACAAACTATCATCCCCTATTTTACCCCCTTAGGGGTGGTATTTCCAAAAACCCTTCCTTAGAGGATGCTTACGTCATAAAAGGTATCTACTGTCAAAGTTTCAACTCTCTAACCTCAGCCGTTTTGGCTGTGCGTTGATCGATCAGTCAGTCAGTCAGTTTCTTTTTTTATATATACAGATTATTACCCAGTAAATATATTCAAATTGGATTTACACGGGATATACTGTAGTACTGACGACAAACCGACTATATTATCAGTCACGCAGGAAAATCCTGTAACGGTGTGGCATAGCCTTAGAATTTCTAGGGATTCCTTAAAATAATTTGTAGAAATATTGGTAAAGTACTAAACGAATACATTGAACTTGAGTAGATGCTTAATAACAATAATAAATTCTTACGAAATTATAGTCTTCTGTAAAAATATTCGAAAATGTATTAAGAATATTGCAAATACGCTAACGCCATCTGTGTTGACTAATATGCGTTACTAATACATATTCTGCCATCTAGTAAGCATTTACTGAACTAAAATGTAAACTACCTCACTACATTTAGTTATTATAAAACTCAACAGATGGCAGAACCTTTTTATACGCCATCTATCGCGAAATTGTAGAACGTTAATACGAAGATTTTTGTTACATATTCAAATAAATAAGTATAGATGGCGCTTATGCCAAAAATATTATTTTTTTTTACCTGTGTCGTTGAGAAGCGCGTTGATGTCCGTCGTCGACCCATCGGCCGACATTGCTAAAAAGAAAAGAAAACTGTGTTAAATACAACAATTATTATAAATAAACATATAACACAGTTGAACCTACAAAAATATTCGATAAAATTACACTTCAAGCGGAGATCTATGATGAGTTCAGCTTTAGATAACAGTTGCTAATTTATTACAAACATAAAATATAGAAAACCAAATTTTTTACATGATTCATTAACAACTTAATTACGTATTCATTATTAACGTATAATTCATACCTAAAGTCTATTACATAAGCTCACGCATGTATTCCCGATGAATATCACCACATGGGGCAAAAATTCCGATCCAATGCAATTTGTGTGATTTTACGAATTAAAAACTCAAATTGTGATTGCCCAGCCTGGCATTATAAGCTTATATACACTGCCATCAAACCAATGGGAATATAGTAATCCTACTATATTTTAATGTTGCAGCTATTATGCATGACTACTGCAACATATGACGCCATTGTTTATATTCTCTGTAAATCCTCAATATTTCACCAAACGAAATAATACAAAAAAGAGACAAACAATAAACAATTTCCAAACAACTTTTGTTTTCAATAGAATGACATAACGTTATGCCCTAGCATGTTCGAACGCAGAAGGTCGCACAAACTAAGCGTGACCGAAGACAACAGGCGACCGCGGCACGGTGCGGCGCCGGCACATGCCGGTGACAACATTTCAATAAAAACTAAACAGTAATATTGAATAAACATTTTTCGTGGGGAAATCACGATGGTCTAAATTTTAAGAGGGGCAACGACTGGCTCTCAAGGGACTGTTTCTGTCGCTTTATGACTCAAATGCAGACATAGTAAATAGAAGTACATACATAGAAGCAAAGTCAGCATATTCTATATACACTCACGCCTGTAATGCTTGAATGGGCAGACAGAGGTGTAACCAGTACACCCACTATCGCCGAATTTCGGTCCCATAATGTGATAGAGGGCGAGCCTATCGCCATACCGGGCACAGGTTTCAGACTCCGGGCTAATACTGAGAATTTCTAGATAGAAAATCCCAATGTTACTTTACCCGACCCGGGAATCGAACCGGAGACCTCAGCACAGCAGTCGTAACGCATGCGCAATTACAACTGCGCCACCAATACAATATCTGCAGAATACAACAATATTTTCTACGTCTGAATCCGAGTTATATTTAGTAAATTCAATACTAACAAAATTATTCACATTTCAAAGATCTTTTAATACTTTACGATTAAAATAGGACAAGCTTAGAGGAAACTGTTGCCGTACCGAGCGGTTGCATTTGGCATGTACCAATCGTTAAGAAACATGCTTATTATGTTTTATCTGTACTTAGATCACGTACACTTATAGGGGAAATCCCACATAATCAATTTTATATAGAACAATTGTAAACTATAGGAATATATTTATAATTGTAGGTACTAGATGTTGCCCGCGACTCCGCCCGCGTGGAGGTTATTTTTGGAAGAAAAGGTATACAATCAATTATCAAGGTATACTATTTAGAAGTGGTAAAACCACGCTGTAAACATATTTGTCTAAAGCATGAATGGGCCGGCTCGACCGGGGTAGTACCACTGTCTCGCAGAAAACCAACGTCAAGTGACAGTTTACTGTCGCGTTTCGTATGGTAAGTGAGATATCCGGAGGCCCAGATTCCCCCTGCCCTACACTAATCCCTATTCCTGTCCTTTAAGGCCGAAAGCGCATACATGATACTTTCGGTATTGTGGATGTTCATGGGCGGTGGAGATCACTTAACATCAGGTGACCCACTGGCTCATTTGTTGGAATATGCAATAAAAAAAAACAATCCATGGAGGTATTACACATTTTGCTATCCCATAGGAAGTGTTCATTTTTCCGGGATAAAAAGCCTATGTAATTTTCTGATCCCTAAACTGCCCCTTTGCAAAAAACCATTGTCGATCCCTTGCCCTGTGAACTATACATTATTCCGGGATAAAAAGTAGCCTATGTGCTATTCCGGTCTATAATCTATCTCTGTGCCATGTCGTTGATTTGTGGCTTGCGCGTCTAATAAAAGCAAACTTTGTGCATATAACTTCATATTAATTTAAAATATGTTAAATTTGGAAACGCGTAAAGGATAAACGTCATTTGGCATTTTTAAAGTCAGTATTACGAGTTGTGACTTCAATGACTATAACTTATAAAAGTTCATGATCATAAACGAAGTATTAATTTTATCTTGTGATTAAAACTATTATTATATGTATTCAAATGAATGTTTTATCGTCACGCGATAGACGCGCTTTAGGTATCTGACCTACATCAACATTGATGATAGCAAGTTGAAACATCGTACCCATCATGGTAATATTAGTTGAAATAAATCTAAATATAGTCACTTACTGTCTTAACAATATGTTTACAAGCCCACCCACAAGTGTTTCAAATATTCTTAAATAAAGGAATCATCAACATCAGTCCACACTTTGCAGTGGTACTCAGTAAACATACATAAAAGAAATTCACTCAAATTGAGAAGATTTTGAGACTTTTTAAACAATTCTAATATTTTAAGTATTGTTAGATATCGCAAGGGGAACGCCGATAAATATGCACGTATTCACATGTTACCACATATTCAAGATGATGTAATTTGCAAAACCGTCATCAGAATTATACAGGGTGTACAGGATTATTAAAAAAAACTGCATCTGTCTTCTTATGTGCAACAAAAATATTTCAAGAAAATAATGTCTAAACCCTTCAAATACTAAGTTGTAATAGCACGATTAAGAGGTGAATTGATTTACTTCCCTAGCAATTATCAATTTTGCCCTTAGGCAGAAGAATCCTTTAGAAGAAGGCGGTATGTGCCATCACTTCGACGTCTACGCCTCCAAGTGGGATCAGGCCAATCTCCCGATCCTGCCATTTCCTTTTTTATAATTGTTTTACAGAAAAACAATACCACTTTTCTTTTGCTTTCACCCTCGCCAACATCTCCGAGATATTTGATCCACAGTCTGACCTGGAGCTCAGATTAGAACAAATTTAAAAAAAACTTTATCAGAAGTTACGAGAATTTTGAGATGTATCCTATTATATTACTGGATTTTATATACAAAAGTTAGCTGCTAGTATTTTATATAGTTGGAATGATTCGCTCAGGTTACTACCTCTGTCTCTCGGAAAAACAATTTGAAGGGGTAGTTTTAAAGGTGTATTTATTAACATCATTGAAATTTCTTGAGACTCGTGAATCGTTTCAATATCCGATGCTATTTCTTAAAGGCAACGTAGCTACTTATCTTTAGTATTGTTAGACACTGGACCGCAATGTTCTCAAAGCATTAGATGTCTCTTAATTTCCCATTAAAGATATACAATATATGTTATACAAAAACAATACCACGAAATACTTCCACAGCAATAACAACGCGATAGTATTTCATAATAATACTTTGCATAATGTTAGTTCCGATTTTTATAACCAAACATCTAAGACGCAAGATATGACTCATACTGGCTAGATCACCTAAAAATAATCTGTCATTGAAATTGATACTGCTATTATAGTGATTTTTTATCACGCAATGAAGGAAAATCGACCGAAACAACAAGGTTATGAGAAAAATACGAGTTTTTGTCAATACCTAACTGTCAAATTAGATGCAAGTAAACATATTTGAGATTAAAACTTTCTTATAGTTATGTACAAAAGCAAACAATGTTCAAATATATTTTACGCTTGACGAACAGAGAAATAATTTGACAATGCGATAAAGATTTGAAAACTGTTAATTTAATTCATCAAAGTCCTCAACAAATATGGCTATTGAAGATGCTGTAAGTACTAGTCCAATTAATGTAAAGTTAGGCTAGGACCCATTTATTAGACATACCGAGGGTATTTTATAAATATCTGTGGGTAGATTGATAATTACCAACTGAGTGGGGGTGAAGATTTGCAATAAAAGAGAGCTCTTGGGCGGTCTGTCCACAGTATGGTGCGCAATCAGTTCACATCGTCCTATACCACAATTGAGCTGGTGGCAGTTCCGCATAAAGGGTTATGCGTGCGCACTTAGGACTAATTTGGTATTTGGTACATCCTGACATAGAATTGTTAGCGGTGGGCACTGAGGTGCGTAACTGTGATCATTAAATTGATCAATACAGTGGTGATCATCGTTTATGTGCCATTTAAGGTATCCACCTTAAAAAGCACTTTGATGTGTTTCTAATTGTAATATAATAATAATAGCTATGAATGAATAAGAAGGTCATCAGCTTCTGTATTAATGTAGTAAAAAAGTATTTTCTGTCTCTTCCAAAGGTCAAAGGGGATGAATCTTTAATAGAACTTAAGTAACCTAAGTAAACAACTTGAGCTGTTAACAAGGGTCCAATTAAGTCGGTTGATTCGATTAACTTTAAAAGTATGTCAGTTATAGAAAATCATTGAATTATTAATACAGCATTATTAGATCGTGGTCAATAATATTGTTTTTAGTTCATAAATATTTTGCCTTTTTTGTGAGAATAAGTTATCATTCGTTTCGTCTTTTACGAATTCAATTAAGGGTATGCATTATTAAATATGTATGTATGTTTATTGAAATCATTCAATTCATCCATGATCTATTTCATATTTAGAGTTCATGGGTGGTCGAGTTTAGTCGACGTACAGTTTTCAAGCAAATGCTACTAACTAATGTTTCATTAATTCTAGTGGGAATTCTTTACAGGCCGGCATTACTCTAGCCGACCGTCGCGACATGTCACTTTTCTCGTTGATTAACTGATGTGGTGTGCCAGGAAAATTATGAAACCAGAAGCCGCAGGTTCTATGCCCGCACCGAGATTTAATGTCTGTGTGAACTACAAATATATGTTTCGTGTCTGGGTGATGTGGGATCGTAGTCGCTCGATACCCACGATGTCCTGGCGTGCGGTGGCTTACTTCTGAGAGAGCGTCATCTCGCAGAAGGAGAATGCTGAGAGGGATCGGGAAAGATTTGATCTCTCGCGTCGCCAGAGAAGACGTAAGAGGCGCAGGGTGGACGATTGACGGCCCCCATTCCACCGGCGTCTCCCGGTGGAATGGGAGCTTTTGGATAATTCCACCACGGTAACCCCTGCCTGTCGTATGAGGCGACTAATTGGGGCTATTTGAGTCCCGAGCGCGCAGCGGGGGGCTGCCAGCGCCCTTATAGATATACTCCGAATTTTGGTGCATCGTGTGACTCCGAGATGGACGGCAGCATGGCTTCGTTCTAGGTCGTCGCTGTTGTTGACATCGAGGGCGTCTTTCCCGATACACACTATATATTTATGGCAATTGGTGTTTTTTTTTTTATAGTATAGTCCGACAAACGAGCCAGTGGGTCACCTGATGTTAAGTGATCTCCACCGCCCATGAACATCCACAATACCGAAAGTATCATGTATGCGTTGTCGGCCTTAAAGGACAGGAATAGGGACTAGGGAAGGGAAGGGGGAATCTGGGCCTCCGTTTATCTCACTTACCATACGAAACGGTACTACCCCGGTCGAGCCGGCCCATTCATGCTGTAGACAAATATTTCTACAGCGTGGCTCTACCACTTCACTGTTTTTTTTATTTACAACACATTGCGATCTTTAGCATCTTACGTTCCGCACATACTCGTCCAATACATTGTTTATAATAGTTCTCTTTTTTTTGCACACATCATTAACCACCGTCTGAGTGCCTTAGTCGAAAATTTACTTCCTGAATCTCAATGTGGATTTCGGTCATGTAGGGGGACGGTCGATGCAATCTTTGTGGTCAAACAGCTACAGGAAAAGAGCCTAGAGCAACAACGCCCGCTATACATGTGTTTTGTTGACCTTGAGAAAGCCTTCGATCGTGTACCCAGAGAAGCGTTGTGGACTGTCCTTAGAAGTGTCGGCTGTCCTGAGAAATTCATCGGTCTCATAAGAAATTTCCATGACGGCATGATGGCTCGAGTTCAACACGAGAGTGACTTTATTACCCAGTTCCCCGTCACCAGCGGCGTCAAACAGGGATGTGTTATGGCTCCCACTCTCTTTGCTGTTTATTTTGCTGCTGTTGTGAAAGACTACTACAGAACCTGTAACGACCCAATAGTTATTAACGTAAGAACTGACAAAAGCATCTTTGACATCTCACGCTTTAGAGCTAAGAGCAAACTGCGGAAGCACAATGTCATGGATATACTATATGCTGATGACATTTGCCTAATGGCTGATAGTATTATTAGTCTGCAGAGTTACATGAACAGCTTAGACGAATCATGCCGTAAGTTTGGGTTAGTTATCAGCGTATCCAAGACCCAAGTCCTCAAACAACCAGCAAGGGGCGAAGCGACAGACTCTACCATAATAACTCTTAGCGGGAAACCTCTCAAAGAAGTTACATCCTTCCGCTACCTGGGATCTTTTGTTCGCAATGACAACCGACTTGAGACTGAAATTTCCTCACGCATAGCAAGGGCGGCTGCATCTTTCGGAAAACTCAATAAAAGAGTTTGGGACTCTCACGACTTGCAACTTCATACTAAAATAGCCGTGTACAAAGCAATTATACTACCTATTTTGCTTTATGCCACTGAAACCTGGTGCCTTTACAAGGGCGATATAAAGCGCCTTGACAAGTTCCACATGAAGTGTCTCAGGTCTATTCTCCGCATAAAGTGGCAAGACCACGTGTCCAACACAGAGATTTTACGTCGTACACAACTGAGTGGCATGGAGTCGCTGCTCGTGAAGGGTCAGCTCCGGTGGTGCGGTCATGTTGTTCGTATGGAGGACTCTAGACTCCCGAAGATGCTGCTGTATTCGGAACACGCTCAAGGAAGACGCAAGCTTGGAGGCCAATTTCTGCGCTACAAGGATGTCATCAAGCGCCACTTAACATCTTGCCACATACCATGCGACTGCTGGGAAGAACTAGCGCATCATCGTACCGAATGGCGTAGCACCGTACAAAAATCATGTGCACAGTTTGAGGAAACACGCATCCAACGCCTTGACGCGCAGCGTGAACTACTAAAGTTAAGACCAAAAACTTTTTACACATACACCCTCAACTCTTCTGGACAACTGTTTTGTGCATCTTGTGACAGGACTTTTAAAACAAAGTTAGGGCTAGCTAGTCACATTCGCTCACACTGGCGAAAAGAAAAAAAAAATAATAATTGAATCCAAAAGTGCAAGGTTCGCCGTCGACGGATACGTCGAGGAGGACATCATCATCATAATAGTTCTCTACGAATAGTATTGGAATAATTTAAAATTATTGACGTCAGTTCCATATTTTTTGAAGTCGTAAAGTTGATTAGATATGTGATATGTCTTGCGGTCTAACACGTTGTTTGTCTAACTTGCGGTTTCTGTGTGCATCCTTACGTTATATAGGTATATAGTTATAAAATAATTGTTAACAAATTTAGACGTGGTCACACATCCGCATCTCGGAATGCGTTACATTCGTTATTGTTCTTTTATCTTTTTAGTAGACTAGGATTTAATAAATTAATAATTTAAAGTCACAAATAACAAAGTGTAAAATACCTCTCCTATTTTTTAACCGACTTCAAAAAAGGAGGAGGTTAACAATTCGTCGTTTTTTTTGTTTTTTTTTTTTTAGTGCCTTGATAGGCAGACGAGCAGACGGGCCACCTGATGGTAAGTAGTCACCGCCGCCCATAGACTTCTGCAATGCCAGGGCACAGCAAAGCCGCTGCCTACCGTACCGTTTTTATGTATGTTCCCCGATTACTCGAAGACGCCTGGACCGATTCCAGAAATTCTTTTTTTGTTTAAAAGGTTATACTTCCCAGGTGGTTCCATTAGCACCTAGTCAGGATCTGATGATGGAATCTCAGAAAACTCAAGGGCAATCCTCAAATTTTATAGTGACGCATAATTTGTTTGTTATTGAAGTCGGAGTTCTTTTTGTATTTCACGTTATTATTACTTAAGAATATTTTTTTAAGTTGGTTTAATTTAATTGAGTTTTATGTACTTTATACAATTATATAAATTTTAGTAATGTCTTGGTTTTATATATTAAAATCACAAGTTTGTTTAGCAAAATTATTTAAACACTTGCTTATTAAAAATATATATATACCTACATTTAATAGGGTAGTTGACTCGATATTTTTTATTAATTTAATCAACAAGTTACATTACCTAAACCCTATTATCGAAAGAATTTTATGAATCCGAACAAAAATAAGTAAATTAGACACCACTCAAATCTGCTGGAAGGGGTAGTTGTCAAATAACAGTGCAAGGATGCATATCTGATACCGTGACGTCACGGTACAATGAATCACCTGTACTGTATCGTTGTGCGAGGGAGATAGCGATATGTTCCCAATACGCCACCGTTTTCGCTTATACCTGTGAGTATTTGCTCATACCAATATTTAAAATAAAAATTTTGTGACCTCGTTTTTCAAGCAATTTGGATTCTATTCGCAAAAGAGTTTCTTTTGCGTATTACATTCGATTGCATAGAGAATAATGTACAAAATTAAACACAGGAAACTACCCTATTGCACCCACAGAGAATACTCGTTATATAGAAAATCATACATACATCCACTTTACATTATTTATGTCCAAACAAAGAACAGAAGCCAAATGGGTGTTACAACAAAATATAATATAATATATATAATATAATATTGCTCGCGTCTCCACCCACGTGGAGGTTTTATAGGCATTTTTTTACACCTTGGGTAACATTATTGTAGTTTTAGTAAGGATCCTTATTTTTTTCTTTCAATTAAAATTGCCTATATTAATCAGTGATAATGTAGCATTCAAATGGTGAAAGAATTTTTAAAATCTATCCAGTAGTTTATGAACCAATTCGTTACAAACATACTTACATACAAATCTTTCCTCTTTATAATATTAGTATTGATTACAAACAATAAATCCACAAAATCCAATTAATTAAATATTATGCATTAGTTATATTCTTTTATAATCAACTTGACTTTATTTGGAATTTTATTACGCAATAATCAATTAAAGTATTGTCATAGTATAATACAGTGACCATGAACTCAGTTACAAAGCCCACGTAACAGTGTTACATGCGACTTTTTGCTGGCCGTATTTATTATTCTATTCATAATACTTCAAAAGCCACAATTGATACGCCTATTGTTACTGAGATACGGGTGGGTGTTACGCAGAATATTGCAAAACTAAATATCTAATTCATTAATATGACCCACTGCTGGGCTCAATTTTCCTCCACTTCGAGTGTAATTAGGCCTTAACCACATAGGTTGGTAGAATCCAGCAATGTTCAAAATGTTTATTGAAAATTCTCAGGTATGTAGGATTCCTCACATTTTTTTCCTTAATCGTCATAGCGAATAACAATGAATACAGACGTGATTCGTCTAATTAGAAGTACATGCTGGTTCGGAACTCTACAGTCCATACATAGAACGCTGCTTTAATATCCTAATAACGTGACATTTGAATTTACAAAACATTCCATGGAAAGGATACACATACATACCCACCCGATATCATCATGGAAAGGAAAATTAAAATTGATTGAATTAAATATCATTGTATAGAAAGTAAACCGGAGATTGCCACATTTCCCCAACTACTTAATATTCGCAGTTTTGCATAAAACAGGTTGCATTAGATAACGTCATACTGAGAGTTCCTGATTCATTTACAACATCATGAGTCATTCATCATAACATAGTATAAAACAAAGTCGCTGTCCCTGACCGTCCCTATGTATGCTTAAATCTTCAAAACTACGCAACGGATTTTGAAGTGCTTTTTTAATAGATAGAGTAATTCAAGAGGAAGGTTTATATGTATGATACATGCATAATATTGTACAGGTTTCTGGATTGTACACCTTTTCTTACAAAAATAACCTCCACGCGGTCGGAGCCGCGAGCAACATCTAGTTAAGTTATAATGTATCTTTAAGCAGTCTTAACACGTACGGTAATAATAATTTAACCATCTATTAGCAGAAGCAGAAGGAGCGGTAGAAGTTGTATCGACTGCCAAGATGAAAGACGCAGATTTGAAATACAAAAACAGCTCAAATGGCTTACACTGACTTTTCAAAGTTAAGTAGTTTATATTTAATTCTTGCTTTAACGGTGAAGCAAGTAAACAGGTTCCTCATGTAAGAGACTTAGCGTCTATTGCGAACAGTCTATGGACTTTCAAGAATACTGATATAGAGTAAGCCAGCTTTGTGTGATATAATGATGCCAATCACGCTAAAGCTTAAGTGTGGCAATATTAAGGAAGTCAAAATTTCTCAGTCAAGGCCGGTAAAAGATCATTCAAACGGAAGGAACCGACTTGAAATTAGAGGTCGGTCGATTTGTATGCGGTGCGGAGGGTACCGACGCCTAATATAGCAGTGGTAATGACAATGATACATAGCATGTGATACATGACCTCATGGCCGAACGGCTTATTGTTTATTGACTTTACACCTGCCATAAACGGGTTTTGCCATTTTCGCCTTTACGGTAGGCAGCGGCTCTGCTGTGCTCTGGCATTGCAGAAGTCTATGGGCGGCGGTGACTACTTACCATCAGGTGGCCCGTCTGCTCGTCTGCCTATCCATGCACTAAAAAAAAAAAAAAAAAAACGGGTGTTTAGGATTTGTCTTATGATTTGTTTGGTAAATGACTACTGCCCACATGCACCAAAAATAATTAAGCGAGCTCTTGAAGATGCGATTCTATGCGTTGAAGATACGTCATTGGGTCACTTTTGACGGAAAAAAACTGATGGATCGCGTATAGAGAAATCAACGCCTAGCAAAAAGCGGTCTTAGGTATCGTTCTTGAACGCTGACGTATGTTTTTTCATAGTCGCCGCAGTAACTAAGATTTATTCAATGTTCATAGTGACTGTGAATGCTTATTTAATAATCATGTTATGTAGTTATTCAATGATACATTGTCAATAAAATTATTAGAAAAATTATAGCGTTTTTACTTAATCATCCTCATCTATCATTGTTTACTCTTCTACATATAATACTTGTATTAGCAAGTAACAGTAACAACTTAGCTGATATTGAAAATTTCTTTTAGTTTTTAACAGTTTTGCGAAATCACTTTTGGTATTTTTAATACATATTTATTAACTAATTAATATTCATGCTTTATTTTTTTTTACTTAAATAGTCCTTAACACACATTTTGCTTATTTTAACTGTATTTTGTTTGTACTCTACGTGCAATACATGTTTCACTATACACTATAATTTACTCGATTCTTGTCACACAATTGGTTTCTGAACCATATATTTCTATTTCGCAAAATTCCAAACGATCTTCATCATTTTCATTACTCATCATTTTCATTACTCATCATAATTTGAAAAGACCACCAACCTACCTATCTTACTCTTTCAGGGACGGTTCTTAAAGCAATTAAAAGGAAACCAATGCAAAACAACATCTAATACCTGACGGAAGCACACAGGATGTAGATTACACTGGAGAAAGTGTTGATGTCGACATCAAGCGCAGGTGTCAAGTGATTAAACAGCGAACACATGCACTTCTAAGAACTATTGGAAAACAAGGTCTTGTAAGGCATTAGTTTCTCTAGGTGTGTTCAATGTGGTATTGTATGTATTTTTACAGTCTGTGGCAATTTTCTTAAAAAATCAATTATAGTTTTTATTAGTACCGATTTAATGATCATTGCACATAACAGAGCATAATATGGGAAAATGTAGACAGAGATACGCTTTTTTACAGCTCGTGCTGAAGAAGGCGACCCTGTAGCTAAACTGACCCAAAACGATTTTCAGCTCATTGAAATCTTTTAAAAATTTTAAATACTCAATAACAATTGTTCGATCTGTGATTCTCCGATCTTTGGATCGTTTGGTAGTCTATGTACATTGTATGCTTATTACTTATCAATGAGACGATTACTACAATCTGTTCAATGAAGTTATTTGGATATTTTTAAATAACTACTTTACGATACCGTTGGAATGTAATCTATCTACATAATACACTGGCACGTAAACAATAGGTACAATCGTTATTTTTTGATAAAAAATAAGCATAAGTGGAATATAACATTTACACCCACAATTTAAAACCGCATTTCAAAAGTTCATATTGCCCTAAATATATATAATAGAGTTGAGATTACAGATCACTGAGTCATCCGAAGGTCGATCGTGTTCCACCACGTGCTGATCGAAGGTTACTGATGCCAGATTAACGTTATAATTCTTACCTACGTTTTTGTATTATAATGTACACTATTCCAAGTCATCATCATCTCTATTTAAGTAAGTTAAGTTAGACTTATAACTTAACTAGATGTTGCTCGCGTCTTCGCCCGCGTGGTTGTTATCTTTGAAAGAAAAGGTATAATATTCATAAAGACATCTTAAGCTTAAGCATTTTCTATATCATGCTGTCCCATAGGAACCGTGCATTTTTCGGGGTAAAAAATCTATGTCATTCTCAGACCCCTCAACTAATACTATGCAAAAATCATGTTGATACATTGCTCTGTGTAAAACAAAGACGTAACTATCCCACGGGAACCGTACATTTTTCCGGGATAAAAAGTAGCCTATGAGCTTATTCCAGACTATAATCTATGTCTGTGCTAAAATTCAACCAGATCCGTCCGGCCGTTCCGTCGTGATTGAGTAACAAACATCCATCCATCCATCCATCCATCTAAACATTCGCATTTATAATAGTAGTAAGATTTAATTAGGTCTGGTTATTTACAAAACGGTAAAACAGTTTTTAAAATGGTAGGCATTGCAGAAGTCTATGGGCGACGGTGACTACTTACCATCAGGTGGCCTGTCTGCCAGTGCCTACTCAGGCTTTAAAAAAATTATACAACTCTTTACCCGACTTCATAAATCTATTTTTTATAACAATAACGATCACACAAATAATGTAACTCTAGCATAGTGCACTGGTGCGTTTGATAGCACGTGACAGAATGATCTTTTAATTGACCTACACGCGTCATTTCTGTTATAAATTAATTGTGTGATAAATTAACTATTATTCTAAATACGATACTGATTTATGTGCGCAATATTTTTTATATACTATTTACGTTTTCATTTTTTTTAATGCTTTTTTCCATTTAAATATTGGTACAGTAAGTGAAAAAACACTGTCTGTCTGTCGAAATTGTTGTGCTATGATGAAGCGACGGTGGGGTCCAGCTGAAAATCAGTGCTGCTTTTCAGCAGCGTATACTGAGCTGGTGCCCCTTCCACCGCACATGTTGCAGCAAAATAGCCAAATGTAACTAGATAGTATATAAATTTTTTTGTTTGTGTATTGTGTGTGTGGAAAAATAAATGGTTTAAATGGTTTAAACAAATAGCTTGTACTTTATCACTTTCCGCGATGTCTTCCATGCAACTTCTAGGTATTTAGGATTAAACATAAAATAAAATATACTATAGTTATTTTATATTTACTTATCTTTTGTTTTAATAAAAAATATATTTTTTTGTGTTGTGTGTGTTGGTTTAAATTTGCTTTTATAGTGAATTGAATAAAATAAATTCGTTTAATGTTAATAGCAGCCATACGAATGTTAAACTTTTATAACAAATGTAGTGTTTTATCTCATTTATCTGTACAATAATAAAAAAAACAAACATCGTTCGCGCTCGCTCTTTTCATACGTATCCACGTTGGTACAATTAAAAATTAAATAAAAAACATAGTACGAAGTTATAAAAAGTGACAGGATTATTAATTTATTTTTCATTAGCCTTGTAACGTCATTGTTGGCAAATTAGCCGCGTCGTCTTCCTTCGATTTCTCTATATAATTGAAATGTCGGTAGCTATTAGGCAAAAACTGTAACATTTATTAACTCGTCTTTCTTTAAATCAATTCATCATCAATTATTTAAACAGATTCAAGTTACATAATAAGTTAATCAGATTAAAGTTAGATGTATTTATTTAAATGTTGAATACATTAATAAAAAATATTTTATGACAAATATAAATAATTTTAAACAATACAATAAATCAAAAAGTAGTCGTTGACCGATTTTGCATACTTTATATTTTTATTGTAATCGTTTCCTTAGTGTAATGACATATAAAGGCTAGAGATTAATGTCTTGAGTTAGGTTCTCAGGCCAGGAAAACTTTGTTTTAGTGTCTGATCTCTCAGTTTTCAAATTTGAAGCTCCAGAACTGTATCCAGTAAGTAAATACTAAGGCTTTTTCTGCAACATAGTTATACCTTTTATTTGATTAAGCGACATTTCTGAAAAGTTACAGGAGAGAGGTTTTTCGACTATCGGAAAAAATCACTAAAAAACAGTATTGTGTGGATTTTAGTAGAATTAATACATTGCCTGTGTAGGCACGTACTAAATCTTGTTGTATTTACATACATTTGTGTGCATTATTTCATAAAATAAATGTGGCCTGAAAAAATTATTTGTTTTACCCGTTGATTTGAGCGTCAAAAAGTGCAAGTGCAATTTGAAACTAGGCTCTAAAGATACAGAAAAAATAGCTGGTTCCGAATATGTATATAACTCAATATCGCAAAAAAAATCGCTTAAATCAAATCGCCCGCCAACCGTCGATATATGCATGGTATCCAGTCACGTATCAAATGGTATGCCGGTGCGCCAGAAGTCGCCGTTCTTACATGCTATTTTCAACTTTTATGTTATGGAAATAAAATTGATTTTGGCTTCTATTTACTCTGTATTACTTACTTCTTAAGCAGCGATAGCCTAGTTGGTTGCGGTACGGACTGCCAAGACGAAAGTCGTATGTTCAAAACCCAAGTGGCATACACCTCTGTCTTTTCTAAAGTTATGTGTGTATTAAATGTTAATTATCGCTTTCTTTAATGGTGAAGGAAAACATCGTGAGGAAACCTGCATATCTGAGAATTCTCATACGAATTTCGAAGGTATGTGAAGTCTACCAACCCGCATTAGGCCAGCGTGGTGGACTAAGGCCTTACCCCTCTCATTAGTAGAGGAGGCCCGTGCCCAGCAGTGGGACAATATTTAATACAGGACTAGTATTATTATTTATTATACTTACTTCTTTTAATATATTTTGATACGCGAGTGGGTATAGTCGTAGAATGCAATTCGATCTCTCACGTCGAGCGTCTCATTGACACGGCATGCATGATACTTTATTAGAGCCATTAACAGGCACGTGTTTTCTCACGTGTCACCAAGAACAATAAATTTAAATAAAAAGCTTGTTTAAATATTTTATAAATAAAATTAAAACATTAACTCTGGAACTCGTTTGTATTGTTTCGTTTTTTTTATTGCTCGTTGAATTCAACATACACAATAAAATTAAATACAATTTGAATTTATAATAATAACCACAAATATAAAAAAAACTTTAGTTTAGTAAAATTAGTTTTATATCAATTGTTATATTCCCATGAACCTAAGAAAACATTATACTTCCTGAAGAAATACGAGTCGATTTTTTTGTCGTAGTGTGCTAACCGGTAAATTAAAAAAAGGTAAGAGTTTGGTAACTCTAAGCCACCAATACAAAAGCCAAGAGATAATATTCATACATATACACTCACGCCTGTAATCCCCGAAGGGGTAGGCAGAGGTGTAACCAGTACACCCACTTTTCGCCATATTTCGGTCCCATTATGTGATAGGGGGCGAGCCTATCGTCATACCAGGCACAGGTTCCAGATTCCGGGCTAATACTGAGATTTTCTAGATAGAAAACCCCAATATCACTTTACCCGACACGGGAATCGAACCCGAGACCTCAGCACAGCAGTCGTAACGCATGCGCAATTACTACTGCGCCACCGAGGCAGTCAAACACATAATATTCATTAAGATAATATATTATACAAAACCTAAAATACCACTGCTAGTGTCAAAGAGTTTCTTTTATTTGCCAATCTACGACTGAATGAATATATAGGACAGCCTCCGTGGTGCAGTAAGCGAGTTGCCGGCTGTGAAACTTGAGGCCGTGGGTTCGATTCCCACACACAAATGTTTGTGTGACAGACAGCTATTTGTGTCCAGGGTCTGGGTGTTGTGAGACCGAAAGTCTCTCGTAGTCCTTGATACTTACAACACAAGACTCGTATCATACTCGTATCTGGGGTCGGGGCTATGTGTGTTATTATTAACTATGTGTTATGTTAACTATGTGTTGGGTGTTATTTATTTATTTATATACCGTGCACTAATGGTACCAAACATACTTGTATTTTATTATAACCGATTTCAAAGACTAGGTTAAGCTTTTTAAAACAATAAGACGTTTTATACAACCGCATATGCTGCCAGTTCCGAATAACAGATAATTGTAAAATTTACCTTCTATGCTTTTACTTCAGCATATAGTCAGCGTTAAGAAACTGTTGATGTAGTATATACCTAGTCAGGTCATAAATTCTGTCACATGTTTAATATAAAATAATTGAAACAAGTTTATTCATTATGTAACCATTTATATACCAAAATGAACTTAACAAAACATAGATTCTTATGACACTAAAGTTTATTCAAAATGACCTCCGTGATTTTGAATACAGGCCTTCAATCTGCGCGGCCAGTTGTCTATCGCAGCACGAACGAGGTCCATGTCAATATCGGCGGCTGCCTTAATCAAGGATGTCTTGAGTGACTCCAAATTGGGATGAGGCTTTGAGCACGCCTTTTCCTCCAAGTGTTGCCATATCTTGTAATCTAAAGGATTCAAATCTGGACTGGAGGAATGCCAGTCTTCGTGCCGGATGAAGTCGATTTCACGCGCCGCCAGCCAGTGTTGTGTGCTCTTCGCTCTATGAGCTGGCGCCGAATCTTGTTGGAATACCCAGTGCCTGTTATTGAACATGGTATGAGAAACAGGTTCCACAAGGTTCGTCAGGACTGTATTTTGATACACATCTGCATTCGTTTTTACACCTTTCTCACAAAAATGTACCTCTGTTAAGCCCCGATAAGAAACTCCCAACCATACCATGAGCGAGGATGGAAAATGACCTCGTTGTACACGCGGAATACGGTTGCTCGCTTCTTCACTACTGTGTGCGTACACCTTATAATTTTGTTTGTTGTAGCTCTCTTCTACGGTAAAAATTTTTTCATCTGAAAAAAGAATTTCCCGATATCATTTTCCCGCGTACCGCTTCAACAAAGCGCGGCATCTCTTCAGTCTCAGGTCCATTAGACGAGCATTCAAATGATGTCCTGTTTTTCTTCGATATGCCCGAAGCCCTAAGTCTTCATTTAACACCCTTTTCACCGTGGTTCTGCTTAACCCCATCTGAAGGGCCAACAGTTTCTGCTTACGTTTGGTATTTATCAAACTATAAATCCTCAGTTTATTGTGCATAGATAGCGGCAAAGATAAGGAAACAATAGAGATGTCTGGTGGACGATAAATCCGATTGTTTGCAAATACGCGTTGATGAGTGGGTATCGTAGAATTATCATGTTTAATTGCCTTTTTGTGGTATTATCATAGCGAGTTGTCTCAATGTAAAGTAGACTTTATATGAAGTATTACATATTTGTCTACAGCATGAATGGGCCGGCTCGACCGGGGTAGTACCACTGTCTCACAGAAAACCGACGTAAAGTGACAGTTTACTGTCGCGTTTCGTATGGTAAGTGAGATATCCGGAGGCCCAGATTCCCCCTTCCCTTCCCTAATCCTTATTCCTGGTCCTTTAAGGCCGACAGCGCATACCATGACACTTTCGGTGTTGTGGATGTTCATGGGCGGTGGAGGTCACTTAACATCAGATGACCCACCGGCTCGTTTGACGGACTATACTATAAAAAAAGTATGAGGGTACACAGTGTAATCAGTAAAGAGTACTTTGCTAGTGTGAAGTATTGAGATTAAAATAATAAATTTCTCCTAGAATTTACGAGTTAAATAGACTATGTAAATGGCAGCCTGTGTGGCGTATTAGGTGCGTAGCCTGTGAAACAATGGGCATCGGGTTTAATCCCCGGGACAATGTTTATATGAACCACATATGTTTGTTTCGAATCTGGGTGTTGAGACCGAAACTTTTCGTAATTCCTGATACCAATGACACAAGAATCGTGGCTTAGTGTGGGGTAAGAGTATGCTTGTGCCTTTTGGGTGTTCTGTTTTTATTAAATTATGAAAAACAATAATTTTAATAAATAATAAAATATATTACAAGGACATGTAGCTATAAGTTTAAAGTATCTGTATATATAAAAGAAGAAATTAATTATAAGTAATCACAATTTACATTGTTGTGGCGTGAATAATTCTAGAGTTAATGATACCAATAAAATAATTATAAGTGCAATTGTAATCTTATATTGATTACGCTTATATAACTTATTTTTTTGTTCATTGTTTGATAAAATAATTGATTTAGGCAATAACTTGTACGGCTTTTATTAACAGCTAATATCTTCGAGACTATTGTAGAATTATTATTTAAATATGTTTAAAAAAATAAAAAAAAATATTTGTCATTTTATTAAATACAGTACGAAGCTGTCTCTATAGCTAGATTAACAAAAATAAAAAAGAGTTGAAATTGTTTGACAGAACAATTACAGATACAACGCTCTTATAAAAATGTTATAGAGTACTTTATATTTTTCTATGAAGTTTAATAAATAATAATATAAATAATACCCAACAGTCACACACATAGCCCCGACCCACACTAACATACGAGTCTTGTGTTGTGGGTATCAGGGACTACGAGAAGACTTTCGGTCTCACAACACCCAGACCCCGGACACAAATATCTGTCTGTCACACAAACATTTGTCCCGGTGTGGGAATCGAACCCACGGCCTCTCGTTTCACAGCCGGCTACTCACCAACTGCGCCACGGAGGCTGTCAAACTGTTGTAAACAAAACTGATATATTTCATAGATACGGTAACCGCTAACGGTAGGCAGGGGCTCTGCTGTGCCCTGGCATTGCAGAAGTCTATGGGCGGCGGTGTCTACTTATCATCAGGTGGCCCGTTTGCTCGTCTGCCTATCCAGGCAAAAAAAAATATATACATTGACTTAGTAATTATTAAGTCATATACATAATTACTGTAGTGACGTCTTTGTGTCTATGTTTCTAAGTAAGTCAATCGTGACGGATATTGTAAATCAGATATTAATATTCTAATTATGTAAGGGATTTTCTGAGAACGTTATCTAAGCATAATTAATTAAAAGTTGTATATGCAAAAACGTGGCCACTAAATGTATTTTGTAAGGATGTCGGCATTATTCCATTTTATAATATACTAGCCGTTGCCCGCGGCTACACCCGCGTGGAGGCTATTTTTGCCAAATATATAATCATCAAAATAAATAGTAGTCTATAGCACTCGGAGATATTATAACTTTCTAACAGTGAAAGAATTTTCAAAATCGGATCAGTAGTTCTTGAGATTACCCCGAACATCCAAACTCACAAACTTTACCTATTTATATACAGTGGAGACTAGCTGTTTTAATTAAATTGCATTATTTAAAATGAATTACACTTAATTATAAATTCAAAAATGCAGTTTTATTACATAAGTAAAATCACTATCATCGTTTTATAAATATCGAAAAGAATGCGCAGGAACTCTGGAAGAATATGAAATCTAGGCTGATTTCCGTCACACCATATCAAACTAGGTATAAGAAACTTTGCATATGTACAATTTTAATTCATAAAAGTGGTCGATAATTACCTCCTTTGTTAACGCAACTGCAAACCGACAAGGAAGCTCTCGAGTTTAATTTATGCAAGCAAGAATAAATGATTAAACAATGTCAAAGTGTCATTAATATGGGTTCCGTATGAATTTTACTGTTGCTAAAGAATATTGAAAAGAGAAAGTAAATTAATTTGAAACTCGTTAATATCTTTGTGGAATACACAAAACAAAACAATATGGAACGTACCCGTGACAGCCATCTTTGTTGAAAAATATAAAGGAATATGTAGGTCTTTTTTTATTCTGGAACGGCAAAGTGACCACACTGCACCTGATGGTAAGCGCAGTGCCGTCCAATGAGAGTATCGAGTAGCGAGAGACAATCTATCCCCCGCTACTCAACAAAATCATGCCGGCCTGAAGCTTCTTCACACTACGCCATGGGGCAAGAAGGTGAAGAAGCGGTCGAGGGTCTAGTGTCAGCGTACTCAGAACGCCGCAACACGGCCAAACACCGTACCCCAACTCTAGATCCCCGACAGAAACCCAATATACACTGGCTGATCCCGGAACGTGACACACTTGCGTGTGCTACTATGGCGGGTTTTACACCCTGTATACGGTGGTTGCTATCTGGGTGGATACGAATATCCTACCACCAGCAAATTTATTACTACGCCGTTTCTGACAAACTGTCCTAGCTTTCAAGCTGGAACGAACCATACACTTTCGCAAAACGTCATTGAAATCGGAAATTAAAAACCACGTGTACCAACATGTGGTTTATATATATTAGCATGATGGAATCTAAAAATAGGTTATGGCAGGTGGAATCTAAGTAAACATACATAATCCTTTGTACAATAAATAAAATAAATACACCCAACAGTCACACACATAGTTCTGACCCCACATTAGGTAAAACCTGTATCGTGGATATCAAGAACTACGAGGGACTATGGTTCTACAGAACCCAGATCCAAAACAAACAGCTGTCCGTCACAAAAACATTTTGTGCGGGAATCAAACCCATGACCTCTCGTTTCACAACCGATTACTCGCCCACTGCGCCACGGAGGCTGTCAAATGGAATGCATGCTCTCAAGAAAGCTACTTGTAAGACGGTCTAATTCCATTAACTACAAGTACAGTTACTAATACAAGGACTTCGGAGGTTAATCCCCGTATAACGTTTTGATTTTAACACAGTTTCCTCAACAATTTCTGAAGATGAACATTAAAGTTTCCCAATTCACATTTCTTTTATCACTACACCACATTTTATGGATAATTCCTGGATATGCTCTCACCAAAATGAATCACTAGTCACTGCGGTATGTTAAATGTTGGTCATTAGGCAGGAAAGTCTACAAAAATACCTAAGTAGAAATAAAATCTGATGATAGCTAGAAATCTTACCGCAATTTTACGTCTTTCCCCCAAGTATACTTTTGTTTACCTACGAATTTCCTTATAATCTCGCAATTGTAAATAATAATTATATTTAAAAGAAACATGAAAATTCACAAGTACGATATATACCTAGTCAGGTCATAAATTCTGTCACATGTTTAATATAAAATAATTGAAACAAGTTTATTCATTATGTAACCATTTATATACCAAAATGAACTTAACAAAACATAGATTCTTATGACACTAAAGTTTATTCAAAATGACCTCCGTGATTTTGAATACAGGCCTTCAATCTACGCGGCCAGTTGTCTATCGCAGCAAGAACGAGGTCCATGTCAATATCGGCGGCTGCCTTAATCAAGGATGTCTTGAGTGACTCCAAATTGGGATGAGGCTTTGAGCACGCCTTTTCCTCTAAGTGTTGCCATATCTTGTAATCTAACGGATTCAAATCTGGACTGGAGGAGGGCCAGTCTTCGTGCCGGATGAAGTCGATTTCACGCGCCGCCAGCCAGTCTTGTGTGCTCTTCGCTCTATAAGCTGGCGCCGAATCTTGTTGGAATACCCAGTGCCTGTTATTGAATATGGTATGAGAAACAGGTTCCACAAGGTTCGTCAGGACTGTATTTTGATACACAACTGCATTCGTTTTTACACCTTTCTCACAAAAATGTACCTCTGTTAAGCCCCAATAAGAAACTCCCAACCATACCATGAGCGAGGATGGAAAATGACCTCGTTGGACACGCGGAATACGGTTGCTCGCGTCTTCACTACTGTGTGCGTACACCTTATCATTTTGTTTGTTGTAGCTCTCTTCTACGGTAAAAATTTTTCATCTGAAATAAGAATTTCCCGATATTTTTTTCCCGCGTACCGCTTCAACAAAGCGCGGCATCTCTTCAGTCTCTGGTCCATTAGACGAGCATTCAAACGATTTCCTGTTTTTCTTCGATATGCCCGAAGCCCTAAGTCTTCATTTAACACCCCTTTCACCGTGATTCTGCTTAACCCCATCTGAAGGGCCAACAGTTTCTGCTTACGTTTGGGATTTCTTTGAATTCGCGCCTTCACAGCTTTTATCACTGCTGGAGTCCTAACAGACCGAGGGCGACCACTTCTTGACCTGTCATCTACACTAGAGTCTTCATTGTATCGTTTGATGTATTGTATTATTGTATCGTACGATAAACGAATTTTTTGGTTATATTCAAATTTTTCAGTATGTCAAAAATTTGAATTGGCGCGTAACCGCAACGATGCAACGCAATTACTGCAACACGGTCTTCTTTAAGCGTCCACTCCATATTTAAAAATGAGTAAAATTCTAAAAAGTATACATTTTTATTTTCATGAACAATTTGAAATTCGAATTCAATAAACTTTTTTGTGGCCAGCATTCTAAAATAAAAGTTTTTACTGTGTGACAATACTTATGACCTGACTGTGTACAGTATATAGTACATATCGATCCTGCTAGTGGAATGCAAATTATACAAGCACAAACTTACCTCAATACATCATTGAAAACCACATTCAAATTTGTTCAGTGGTTGCGGAGATTGGAATGCACAAACGGAAAAAAAATCAATACTTTATTTTTTATTGTTACTGATTGCAATTAGTTCATTGCATATTACAAATTTTCCACTGTAATAATCATAACTTTACCAAGATAACATTCTACCAATGGTCGATTTTTTGGTTATTCGCACACAACAAAACCCCAGCTTTAACCTGTCAATGGCACTTTATTACAAAAAGGAACCTTGTACCTACGTATTCCTATTGACATTTCCCGCTGTCTGGAAGGGTGAGTCAACCCTTCAATTATTTACACAC
Organism: Laothoe populi; assembly: GCA_905220505.1. Lineage (NCBI taxonomy): Eukaryota > Metazoa > Arthropoda > Insecta > Lepidoptera > Sphingidae > Laothoe > Laothoe populi. The sequence goes on from HG992154.1 coordinate 6,332,523, forward strand.
CCCTCTGTGACGGGGACTAAAATATTTTCTGCTAAAATATCAGCTTTCCAGACTTGACGAATCTGATTTATGTGTACGGAAGTATTTGTAATTAAATTAGTCAATTTTATAACTTTAGTTAAGGTGGATATTCCAAAATACTCTATAGTAGAGGCACTTTAACATAATTATTACATTGTCATGTATGACATCGATATGTATTACGGCCGTTGTGCTGAGTTCTCGGGTTCCATCCCCATGGCGCCCCCTATCTCATTATTTGACCGTAATAAATTCGGCGAAAAGTGAGTGCACTAGTTACACCTCTGCCTACCCCTTCGGGGATTACATGCGTGAGTGTATATGTACGTATGTATCAATTTTACATAACACTTTACTTGGCGTAAAAATATAGAATTATATATAAACATTACAGTGTTCTTTTATGACTTCCAAAGCAAACGTAAAGTGACATGACCTTTTGACCTTACTAGGCTTTTGGCGAAATTGACTGTGATAAATTACAACAAACCACCACTCCCTGGAGGTGTCGGTGTCAAATGGATAGCACCATAAACAAGGCCTAATTTACGTGGAATAAAGTGATATGAATGAAATAAATTCTTTCTTTACAAAACTGCTATAACATAGTTTAGTAAAAACTTGAGTGTATAGTGTACTTGTCGGTATGATAGATATAAATAACTCCTTCCTAAAAGCTTATTTCCTTCATATTCTTAATATTTCCCGCCTGTTTTTTGTGTGATATTAACTAATTTAAAAGTATCAAAAACAATGAAATAATTTATATAGTAAATTATGCCACTAGGCACTTTTTACGTGTCAGGGCTATTGGTGCCTAGTAAATGGTGCTTCTGGTCAGAGGAGAGGCATTCTTGGTGCTTTGCCTCAGACCAGTGGGCAGTGCTTCTACACCAGGAATGTATATTTTTCCTGTAATTTTTTTATCTCCAGTAAACATAGTCTCTATTTTGACTGTTTATTTTCATACTCTCTTTAAAAAGGAAGGCCTTAATTCTTACATACGCACTCACGCCTGTTATCCGTCAAGGGACTAGCAGAGGTGTAACCCACACAGAGCCTATCGAAAACTCTATACCACTTTTACCCAACCAACGGATTGAACCCGAGTTCTCATCACAGCAGTCGTGCCGTGTACGTGATCAAAACGCCACCGAGCCATCTTAATTCTTATCTAGGCAAATAATATTTTAAAATACATTTTTTATCATAATTATAGTCAACAAGATTTTACTGCATCTTGTATTTAACCGACTTCATTTTATGAATATAACGCCGAGTGATTCCATCGTTTATGAACAAAACAAGTTCGGCAGAGATAGAGGATCAAAGTCTTAAGTGAAGCACTCGAGATATAAGCTGATAAAAATGCTCGAGCTAAATCAGAATCAGATTGTCATTACTCTGACGCAGTGATCGCAATAATGTAGCAAATTACTGAGTAAACTATAGATCATGAAGCTGGAGTTGTTCTTACATCGGATATATGCTTTACCGCTCCTTCATGCGTGAAGATAGATTATCATAATCTTACAAATGATGTAAAACGTGTGTTTCCGCTAGTCATTACAAAGCAAATAGTAAAACATTTAATACGCCTTTGTTTCAGCAATATGACTCCAAATTGTACAATCATAGCACTTATTTACAAGTATATTTACAATACTCCAGTGGAAGATTTCTAATACAATAAAAGCGAATGGACGATAAGCAAACAATGCAATTGTTAACAAAACTACCACAGACTCATCTGGCGTAAGTCATAACTTGGTACGTTGACACATATAACAGGATGTTGCGAAGGATAAATATACCTAGCACATATGTTAAACATATTGTATTTTTATTTTAAACTTAGTACGTTCTCTACTCAAAACATATTATTACAAATGATATAAATGAAAATATCTTTGCATATTGTCGTTATATTTACAGCCCCCGTGGCACAGCGGGTGAATAGCCGGCTGTGAAACGAAAGAGCGTGGGTTCGATTGTGGGAATCTGGGGACAAATGTTGTGTGACAGACAGATATTTGTGTCCGGGGTCTGGGTGTTGTGAGACCGAAAGTCTTTCATAGTTCCTGATACCTACGACACAAGACTCATATCTTAGTGTGGGGTCGGGGCTATGTGTGTGACTGTTGCGTGTTATTTATTTATAATAAGAAATATGAATTACCTACTTCATCAGTTTACTTAATGCCTAAACCACGAGGCTCCACCGAAAACGTGCTGCGCGTCAGTCCCCGGTGTTTTGTCAGTGAAAACTCCATGACACTTGGTTTAGACGTCACAGTGGCGTGGAAATCAAATGGAAACCGAATTCCTTAAAAGCCTTAGAATGTAAAGTATTTTATGAAAACTGTAAAATTGGCCACTAAACATAAACAAAGCATTTAATGTGTGAAATAAAGCATCATTTAAAGAACGTTTTCGTGATTACAAACATTTTAATTTTTCATATTATAAACCAACGTAAAGTGACAGTTTACTGTCGCGTTTCGTATGGTGGGTGAGATATCCGGAGGCCCAGATTCCCCCTTTCCTTCCCTATCCCTATTCCTGTTCTTTAAGGCCGACAGCGCATACGTGATACTTTCGGTATTGTGGATGTTTATGGGCGGTGGAGATCACATAACATCAGGTGACCCACTGGCTCGTTTGTCGGACTATACTATAAAAAAATATATATATATTATTAGTACATTACTTGTATGTTTGTTTTAGGTAGAAAAGAAAATTAGTAGAATTGTAATTGTGTTAACGTATGTAAGTAGTGTACATACAAATGTCACTGCTTGTTTAAGATCAAGATTTTAGCATGCGCCCTAATTCCAGGAATAGAAGAAAATTTAAATTTATTTTACTAACGGCCTCGCGTCAGAATTGAATAACCACTCAGGAGTTATAGCACCATCACTTAATTCACATTGTTTGAATATAGTTTACAATTTAAACAGGCTCCATAAAATATTATCAATTTGTTTGTACTTTTTATGTATATGTTACGCGATGGACCAATTTTGATAATTATTTTATCCCATAGGGTTTACGTTGTGGAATTCCACCCGGTGGATTGGGGGCTATGGAGAACTCTACCATGGTATACCCTGCCTGTCGTAAGAGGCGACTAAAAAGGTCACGGGGTCACGCTGCGCAGCGGGGGATGTGTGGCCTTTATAAATACTTTTTTTATATATTTTCACGGTGTGACCCCGAGACGGGTGGCGGCGCGAAGTCTCGTGCTGCCGTAGAGGGCATTCAGCCTTAGAATAGACAGGCCGTAAAGGTACCGCGCAGGGATGGTTCCGGCAGCAATCCAGACATTCACCCGGGACCGTCGCGCATCCGCCGCAGAAGGCCACCGCGGGGTTTGTATTCGGTGCACCGGCATAGGAAAATTGGTTAGGGCCCCGATCTAGTAGTCCCTCGGGTAGACTGGGTTGGGATGTCGGTGTGTCCGGTATAACCATCTGTCCTCCCCCGAGGTTGAGAAGGTATCCGTCAGATGGATTTTCCCATTGGGAGAAAAAGGGTTTACGTCGAGTGAAGCCTTATATAAACCTAGTTATAATCTACAAGTAACAGCAATTAGGTTTTGAATTTGATTTTGTAATTTATCATAATTATAGTCTACACTTCATTTAATTAAATATATAATGTGTCTAAAGCGAATATTCATGTGTAGCAAAAGTTTATATATCATTTATATAAATATTTAAGCCACTGTTTCGATATCAATTCAGTCTTAAACAAGCCTCATAGTTACACAAATCGCTTGTTGCCACCTAAATCACAGCCTAGCCAGTACACTTCAGCGCTATTAATCATACAGATCCAACGGTCACTGAACCACGTACAAAAAGCATAATTGTAAATATATTATTAGAAGATATGATAATTAAATATCAATATTCATTATTCGATTATAGATGTCAGTAATGATTGATGTAACTCACTCGATAGCAGTATAGACCATTGCGATTTTCAATGCTTACCTGAAAAAAACACGGTTTTGATTAAGCAACGAATATGAATAAAACGACCAATGAAATAATAGATTCTTCATCTTTTTGCCCATGTCGTAGTGTGAAGAAGCAGGCTGCTGATGATTGTGTTGAGTAGCGGGGGAAAGATTGTCGCTCGTTACTTGATACTCTATCTATCTTTGGCGTGCCAGGAAAAAAAAGCTGCCCTATACTAAATACTTTCCAAGCACGGACCTCCTTTTCTAATGGGAGGGGTTAGTGTTTAGTCCACCACGCTACTTTATGAGGTATGCAAGCTTTGTCACGATGTTTCACCGTTAAAACAAACGATAATAATTGTAGTAGTGATATGTATTAGCAAAAAGGAATAGTAATAGACGCCATTTAGGTATTCCAAACGACCATTAACAGGTATATTATAACGAGTAACCTTGTGTAATTTGGAAGCGCGTTCATATTATAAGTGATTTTAAGATTTAAAAAAAATAATTAATTTACTTATTTCATTAAGATCTTAATACACAAAAACTCGTCGGAATAACTTCAGATATAAAGAAAATATTAAACGTAAGTTTGGAATATGGTGTACCCACACAAAGTATAGGTAATTATGTGTCAATCATTTTGCGTAAATATTAAAAAAACCATCATAACAATAGTCATTTCTGAATAAGCCGTTCTGAATAGCGTGCGGTTTACGAAGTGGTAGGCTCTAAGTTTATCCTCAGAATGATTAGTATATACCACTAGATGTTGCCTACGGAGCCGCCCGCGTGGAGGTTATTTTTGTAAGAAAGGTATACAATCCATGGAGGCATCTTAAGCTATTAAACCTTTGTATATATTGCTATGCCCTAGGAAGCGTGCATTTTTCCGGGATAAAAAGTATCCTATGTCATTTTCTGATCCCTAAACTGCCACTATGCAAAAAACATTTCGATTCCTTGCTCTGTGAAAACTAAACTATCCCACGGGAACTGTATATTTTTCCGGGATAAATAAGCCTATGTGCTATTCCAGACTATACTCTATCTCTGTGAAAAAGTTTCAACCAGGAGGGTTACTTTTGACACTCGATTCCAGTTTAAAATTGGGATTTGGGTTTGAAAACTGTAAAATTGGCACTCTTGAACGCAACACCAGCGCACGATTTAACTGAATACGGCGGAATTTTTAGTAACTTAATTAAAATCGAGTATTTACGATCGCTAGTTTGTAAATATTATATTTCATTTAGTTGAGTGACTTAGAGTTCCAATATGTTCTTGATTGGAGTTGAAACTGTATCGAGTTCGAGATTGGAATTCATTTCAAGAGTAGGCCTACAGATCCGTCCAGCCGTTGTAGCGAGATTGAGTAACAAACATCCATCCAAACATTCGCATTTATAATATTAGTAGGATTAGCTGTTTTTATAAAATAAATATTTGCACAGCCATTATTTGTACTATAGATTTGCTCATAACAAATAACGTATGTACACTGCCGAGGTATTTTCGTGAAAACTGTCTTGCTTGGGTCGATGTCCGACTGACTATCGTGAGCTGTTTCGGCAATAATACATTATTTTGAAATAATCGGGTGTTTCCTTCACCGCCTCCGCTAGAGCTGGTACAAAAAACTCGCGAATACATGTGAAGAGACTAAAATTGTGATGTCATTAAATTAATACGAAAAGAATTACATAAAAACATTGTGTGTATAAAATTACGTTACTTGTTTTATTGGAAGGTCGAAATAAGTAAATTCTGTGTTAATTTGTCGATTGGTGATAAGATACTTAAAATATTAATCTTATTATATCAGTGATAGCAAATATTATTATGAGCTTGTTCTACTGCAGGACAATTTGTTCAAACTTCTTTTTTAGTGCCTCGATAGGCAAACGGGCCACCCGATGGTAAGTAGTCACCGAAATAAATAGACTTCTGAAATGCCAGGGCACAGTAAAGGCGCTGCCTAAAAAAAGAACTAACTTAAAAAAAGGAAAAAATAAGACCCGAAACAAATATCTGTCACACAAACATTTCTCCTAATGAACCTATGGCCTTTCGTTCCATAGCCGGCAGTTCGCCCGCTGCGCCACGGAGGCTGTCAAATGTAGTTGAATTAGCAGAATATAAAGTGTGACCAATTAAAAGCAGTAAATTATCTACAACAATAAAAAATATAAAATAGTAAGTTATATTTTTATCTCAAGTTCAATAAAGCAATTAAACTCTATTATTAGGTCGTTAGCTGGTATGCAACAAGGGCTCAACGACTTGTATTTGGCAATATTCCTTAAACACGGAATGCTATTATTACTTGATTGAATTAATCCGATAAGCCGTTTTGCTAGCGTTTTTCATTAGTGCGCAAAGCAAATCGCGTGCTGTATTTCGGATTGGAAAACGTTTCAGGCTTATCTTCAAGGACGTATTCAGATTATTTTAATTCCGAAATTGGCGAGGTTGAAGGACATTATTAATGAGGTCTAAATATTTTGTGAAACATGACCTCAAATATGCAGTGATTAAGTAAATATGCCTCTACATAAAATCATTCGTTTTCTCATAGGATTTTTTGTTATTTGTAATGAAATGCGTATTGTGTTAAAATAAAGAAAATAGAGTACCATCTGTCAGATTTTGGACACAATTACAAGTAAAGTGATCAAAATTAAATGCTTTTTTTAAACAAAAAACACTTTTTACGCATTCCACATTTTATCCGATATGGGAATAGATTCGTCGAATATTCAATCATAGCTTTAACTCGCATGCAATAAAAGTTATATTTTCCAAAAAGTTTACTACATTTTTTTTTCTCTTAGTTGTTGAATTTAGATATAAATACTTTCTTATAGAAACTTTGACACGTCATTTCATCTTAAAGGAAGAAGTAACTTTTTATTTCAATCTTTGTCATAGAAATACGCTGACAAAACTAAATCCTTTAGACTCTAGTTTGGGCGTTCGTCAATTAGGACATTAAGATAAGGGACAAATGTCCTGATGAAATCTCACTTGTTTAAGCTTGTCTCTGCGATATCGGAATAACAGGCGTATAATAATAAATAAATAATACCACTAAACATACAACAGTCACACACATAGCCCGATCCCACACTAAGACACGAGTCTTGTGTTGTGGGTATCAGGGACTACTAGAGACTTTCGGTCTCACAACACCCAGACCCCGGCTAGTGGTAGGATATTCATCTCTGCCCGAATAGCGACCACCGTACACAAGGTGAAAAACCCGCCATAGTGGCACAAGTGCGTCGCGTTCCGGGATCAGCCAGTGTACATCTGGTTTATGTCGGGAGTCTAGAGAGGGGACGATGTTTGGCCGTTTTGCGGGCTTTGAGTACTCTGACAATAGACCCTCGACCGCTTCTTCACCTTCTTGCCGTGCCAGTATAAAAAATATATAAAAAAACCCCGGACACAAATATCTGTCTGTCACACAAACATTTTTCCCGGTGTGGGAATCAAACCCACGGCCTCTCCTTTCACAGCCGGCTACTCGCCTACTGCGCCACGGAGGCTGTTAACCTTTAAGCACAGCATTACTTTACTCCTACCACTTATAAAGCCAAGGACCTTCCAACGTCAACGCATTTAGTGCTAATAGCTGCTAGGTGCGTAAGTAGAAAAAGAAAAAATAGCACGTATAAATTTCGTAGTTAAATGTACGACATTGACCTTTGCAACACGTGCTTAACGCGAAGTATACAATTAATCACTTTTACAGAATCATTTAAATAAATTATGGAAAGAATTTAGTTTGATACCTTACCTTAGTATTTTGATGATTTTAATAAAATTCCGTTATAAGTAATTAATATACTAATAATATCTACATCTCCGTCATCATAAGCCTCCGTGGCGCATCGGGCAAGTAACTGTGGGTTCGATTCCCGCACCGAGATAAATGTTTGTGTGACAGATAGATATTTGTAAGGATTATAAAAGTCTATAGAGCCGCTAGGAGAAACTTCGTTCTTAATCAATGATAAATATTGTCTTTAATATAAACACTAAATTTAAAACACAAAAATGGTGTCTACCTATATCCGTTATAGACTTTATAACCACTCAACTGATTCCAATTAAATTTTGTGTATGTGTGTGGTTGGGTCCTACTTAAAAGATAGGATAGTTTAGATCCGATAGGTAGCGCTGTTATCGAGATCTGAATTTCTCACTGAGAAGGCAGTTTATGGCAGGACAACGTCTGCCCGGGCCACTAGTTTTGAAATAAAAGCACATATTCAAAGGTTATTTCTTCCTCTGACTGCCTCGGTGGCGCATTTGTAATTGCGCATGCGTTACGACTGCTGTGCTGAGGTCTCGGGTTTAATCCCCGGGTCGGGTAAAGTAATATTGGGTTTTTGTATCTAGAAATTCTCAGTATTAACCCGGAGTCTGGAATTGTGCCAGATGTGGCGATAGGCACGCCCCCTATCACATTATGGGACCGAAATTCGGCGAAAAGTGTGTGTACTGGTAACACCTATGTCTACCCCTTCGGGGATTACAGGCGTGACGTATATGTATGTTGTTCTTTAAAATTAGCTAAGTATACAAATTAATTGCAGTACAAATACCAGCGTAACTTGTAATAAATGTATTAAACTTTCTTACTGCGGTGGTCATCTGGAAAGACCCATAAACATTAGCATTCAACTTAGCTCCCCTAATAAATCTGAGAAGCACGCTCTCTACTTGCCATGAATGTCGTGTACAGCCACTAATATGCATAAAGATTCATTATACTTTGTGCGGTAATTTTCACATGTATTGTAATTGTTTTATAAGTATACGTTTTTGTATGCCATGATGTTTCTAGAATTTATCTTTACTAATAATAAGTTGTATTTTTAACCGACTTCAAAAAAGGAGGAGGTTAACAATTCGTCGGAATCTTTTTTTTTATGTATGTTACCCGATTACTCGAAGACGCCTGGACCGATTCGAGAAATTCTTATTTTGTTTAAAAGGGTATACTTCCCAGGTGGTCCCATTGGCACCAAGTCAGGATCTGATGATGGGATCTCAGAAAAATCAAGGAAAAACGTATTTTATAGTGACGCATAATTTGTTTTTTATTGAAGTCGGTGTACTTTTTATGAATTAAAAAACTTTTCGTACGCGCATAGCATAAGAAAACTATAATATGAATCTATTAACAAATAATACTTTATGTTATTTGTAAATTTATAAGTCTCCCAATTTAACGATGTAGGATAACATCGTGAGAAAACCTATATAAGAATAATGAGGAGTTATACTCCAGACGGGTTTTTCTTATTAAGTTCCATGTATATCGGATATAGCAATAGTATTTAGGTACTTTATGATTGTTAAAAATGTAAATGTAAAAAATGTATGTTAAATGTATATTTGCTTAGTACAAATTAGACGATGATCATACATACATACATACATATACTCTCACGCCTGTTATCCCCAAAGGGGTAGGCAGAGCTGTAACAAGTAAACCCACTTTATTATATATTTATACACCTATACTTTATAAGTAGATACTAGAGAAAGATACTAGAGATTTTAATATATAGCGTCTTTGGTAGAAAAATAACCAGGAAATTAGTTATGCAGTAAAATTCAAGTTTCAAGATTAATTCCAAAGATAATATATCTTACATCAAAATACTCGCCAAAACTTGCATATGAATAATGTAACAGATTACTCCGCGTACTCGTGCTCGGCACGTGTTAAAAAAATATGCTAATGTTCAGAAACATACAAATCAATTTATTGTTACAGCAGATACATATTTAGAAGCTAGATTGGGTATTCAAGAGGCGTATATTATAAAGAATTAAGTATATTCGGGACGTCATTCTGTGACAAGATTCATAAAATCATTTTTACTAGTCAATTACGATGATCCCTATTGACGTCACTAGTAGCTATGACGTCGAGTTGTGACTCATTGAAGTCGTCAATAAATCTAATTGATTTTTATTGACAAATCAATTTATTGACGACTTTCGTTTAACTGAAACAAGCAGTTGAATAAAGTTGTGAGTAACTTTGCAACATGATAAAATTGGTGTAATCATAGTGAAGATGCATAGTAGCAGCGATAGCCTAGTTGGTTGCGGTACGGACTGCCAAGACGAAAGTCGTAGGTTCGAAACCCAAGTGGCATACACCTCTTACTTTTCTAAAGTTATGTGTGTATTAAAATGTTAATTATCGCTTGCTTTAACGGTGAAGGAAAACATCGTGAGGAAACCTGCATATCTGAGAATATTTCGAAGGTATGAGAAGTCTGCCAACCCGCATTAGGCCAGCGTGGTGGACTAAGGCCTAACCCCTCTCATTAGTAGAGGAGGCCCGTGCCCAGCAGTGGGACAATGTTTAATACAGGGCTAGTATTATTATTATTATTATTATAGTGAAGATGCTACTTAGCAGGAGCAGGAGATGGTTATCTCTCGCTGCTTGATTCTTTAATTGGACGGTACTGCGCTTACCATTGCAAGGTGCTTTTTTACTGTGCCAGATTTTAAAAAAGAGTGCTTAATATCAATATAGTCAATACGTCAATACATACAATATATGTCAATACTCGATTTAGTTCCTCTGAATTTCTCCATCAGGAATTCCTATTGAGAATGCGACCATTAAAATGAACGAAAGCCTGCTTAAAATTACGTATGTTTCATTTTATGAATAAGTGGTAGCCTACACCTACCTATTTCAGCGGATAGAATGGGTAGGTGCTGGCTACCTGTGCCTATATTTTCCGGGTCACGTCAGTCCCGAGATTCCTTTGAAGAAGTTTCCGTTGGTCCCACTGATTCTCAGATGAAGGAAACGCTATGACGTACATTTAGCATAATAAACCATCAGAACATTCGCCGAGTGTGAATAACATTCAAATGTCTGTTTTCTCAAAGCATTATTCATTAGTGCACGTCCTTATAGGATTTAATATTTACTAAACAATTTTTTACCGTATCTATGTGGTTGCAAGAGGTATCATATTGATCAGTTTTTGTTCATTTCTCGTACGTGGGCATCGGGTGTTAATTAACGTTTTTATATTATGTGTATGTCTTTGTCTGGCTATTGACGTTATCTGTATATATAAAAGAAGAAACTGACTGACTGACTGACTGACTGACTGACTGACTGACTGACTGATCGATCAACGCACAGCCAAAACGGCTGGGGTTAGAGACTTGAAATTTTGACAGTAGGTACCTTTTATCACGTAGGCATCCACTAAGGAAGGGTTTTTGGAAATACCACCCCTAAGGGGGTAAAATAGGGGATGAAAGTTTGTATGAAAATCCGTCATTTTTGAAGTTAAATTCATGAAATTTAGTATTTAGCATTTTAGTTAAAAATAAAAAATATATGTTTCAGGATTTTTGGAAATTCCGCCCCTAAGGGGGTAAAATAGGGAATGAAAGTTTGTATGAAAATCCGTCATTTTTAAGTTAAACGCATGAATATTGGTACTTTGTATTGTATACTTTTTCTCCCAAACATGACCTCCACGCGGGCGGAGCCGCGAGCAACAGCTAGTGATTAATAAATTACATACGCCTTCGTGAAACAACGGTCGAGTAGTCGGCTTTGAAACGAGGGGCCGTGGGTGCGATTCCCGGACCGAGACAAATGTTTGTGTGACTTGAAAATCACGCCTGTCAACCGCGAACGGGAAGACCGAGCTGTAACCAACATTTCGACTAATTTATTACTGTCTCATGATGTGATAGGGGGCGAGCCCATCACCATACCGGGCACAATTCCAAACTCCAGGCTGAGTGACTGAGTATCTCGTAATAAGAAACGTAATATTATTTATACTCGACCCGGGGATCGAACCCTACACCTCAGCAGTCGTACCACGTACGCAAATACTGTGTATAAAAATAAATAAGTATCTAGGAATAAATAATATATTACTTTAGATCATATAATATTCAAAAGTTTAATATGTCTGCAAGCTGTTGGAAACCCTATAAAAGCTTAATTAAAATTATAGAGAAGTATACTCACACATAACTTGACTAAAAGGTTTAACTGGAACTGGTATAAATAGTAGATAGGTTATGTTCCCCGGATTTTTACTTATTCTGCATCGAAATCTTTGCAGCCATTTTGTCATAATGCAAGACAGCTAGTGACTCCACGGTTTTATTTTATCCACAGATTGTTTGAATATAACATATATAATTTTGTTGTGATAAATGTGTGGGAATTATTAATATTTTATTCGAATTATATTTGACGTCTTTTACGTATTAAAAATAAATATTCATGATATCAAACATATCCCTATTAATGGTCCAGTTTAGGACTTTAGAAAGAGTCAAGTCGAAAGATGAATTTTGAAATGGATATATTGAAAAATACAGGTGTACTTTTTCCTTGTGTACAATACGTAAAATGTTTATACTCCAGCCTCCGTGGCGCAGTTGACGAGTAGCCGGCTGTGAAACGAGAGGCCGTGGGTTCGACTCCCACACCGGGACAAATGTTTGTGTGACAGACAGATATTTGTCTGGGTGTTGTGAGACCGAAAGTCTCTCGTAGTCCCTGATACCCACAACACAAGACTCGTATCTTAGTGTAGGATGGGGGCTATGTATGTGACTGTTGGGTGTTATTTATTTATTTATTTATTTATTATACTCAATATAAATCAGCACTGACATTTATGATCGACATCTTTATATTATGAATGGAAGTTCTAAATTATATGTTAAATTTTATCTTATGACACACATAAATTGAGGCTCTATTATAATTCGGAAATATAATAACAAAATGAATAATTCATATGCGCAGAAAGATATCATTATTCAACAGTAATAGGCGAACTTGGGCTAAGTCCAAAGTTCAATGGTCTAACGAATAGCCAGGCTCCATTGTTTGTTCATGTGAATATATCATTCAAATGTTTAACATAATTGTTCAATTTTTCATTTATTTTCATATTTTACAGTAAAACGTCAAACGGCACCATGACAAATTTGTAACGGTAATTATAACATTTGAAAATAATTTTTAACGGCTTTATATTCCATTGAAATATGTTATGTGAGTATAGCTGATCACTTGGCCACGTAAATTTATTTATTTAAACAATAGATAAAGATATCGAGTTAGTGATATTTTCATCATTCACGACATCTTACGTTAAGGTTTAAATATTTATTTAAATCGGAAAAATTATCATAACTTACAAAATTTTCCTGGCCAGAACTCTCAAGTGATTTCTGTGTAAAAAATACTGTAAAACACAAACACATAGTTCTGACCCCACACTAGGTCAAACCTGTATCGTTGGTATCAAGAACTACAAGGGACTACAGCACGAAGACTCCAAACAAGTATTTGTGGATCACACCAACAATTATTGCAGTGTAGCGATCGAATCTACGACCACTCGTTTCACAGCCAACAACGCGTTCACTGAGCCATCCATCCATCGAGTCTATTCTTATACCATTTATGGTGTTCTATGGTAAAATGTTCTGTGATATCTTAAAAAATTGCCTTGTTATATTTCAACATTCGTGATAGAAATTAAAATAACATTAACGAGCTGACCCGTGCGAATGTTTCGCACTGATATAGGGATCAGTTACTTAATATAATAAAGTAGGAACAAGTAAATGAAAGATTTATAAATTTTTTATATTTCATCTACAAAATAGTAACGACATTAGTTTTATACGACAATAAGTAGCGCTTCTTAAAATCGTCTAGACACGTTATCCTAAATTAACAATACAATAATTTTGTTAATTATACTGTCAACAGATGGCACTGATAATTTTTCTTATTTTTTTGGAAAATCAGTAATAAATTAAAAAAATGTCATGAAAATGGTGTTAGAATCATTAAATCTGATGAAGAATTATGGAACACAAAAAAACACCTTCGAGAAATAATATTTAGAGATAATATTATCTCTGACGCCACAATACGTCTTAGACAAACAAAACCTTCATTTCGGGATAATTTATCTGACAGCAATCTTCACGTTAAGGTCATCGACAAGGAGTACAACCTTAATCATATAATTACGACGAATCCAAGAAATAGTAATTTGAAGTAAACAGCTACTTAGTCAATATTTGCCACATTTTTTGTCAAAGTTTTATACATGTGAGATTTTTTGTTGACAAAAATGTGGTTTAGCCGGAGTCCGGTTTCTGTACGAACGATATTTCTTATTAAAGAAATTTAATATAATTGCTATTATTAGATTTCCATGCTACATTACATATATAGAGATTGATCCTTTTTTGAATCATATCATTTTATATATATTATATATGATGCCATATAATAGATACATATAGGTACGTGGTAAAAACGAGTTACGTAAAGTGGTAGAGCTGCGGTTCGGCCAGGTTATAATCACAGATTAATTTTATTCCAGTACGGGTTCGATTCTCGCGGTGGAAAAACTATAAATAAAGAAAATGTTTGGTATATTTATTAATTGCTTCGGGCAGTTGCCTATTGTGACGTTAAACGTGTATACGGATGCGAAGCTACAAGCAAAAGGCAGTATGAAATAAAAAAAGTGTGAATACATATCAGATCGCCTTGCCTCTAGATTTTAGTACAAAACAATCTTTATAATTAAACGTTACTTTATAGAGACCATGCCGCCAGATATGTTATAATTAATAACAATAGCCCAGTATTAAACATTGTCCCACTACTGGCCTAACCCCTCTGCTAATGAGAGGGGTTAGGCCTTAGTCCACCACGCTGGCCTAATGCGGGTTGGTAGATTTCACATACCTTCGAAATTGTTATGAGAATTCTCAGGTATGCAGGTACGATGTTTTACGTCACCGTCAAAGCAAGCGATAATTAACATTACTACACACGTACCTAACTTTAGAAAAGTCAGAGGTGTATGCCATTTGGGTTTCGAACATACGACTTTCGTTTTGACAGTCCGTACCACAACCAACTAGGCTATCGCTGCTGCTATATGTAATTAGATTAGATTAAATGTGCCAAACTTTTTATGTGAAAGAAATTAGTGTAACTGTCGTCTTTATTCTCGATACAGCCGAAGGGAACAAACAACCGAAACGAAACGTAATTATTTTTGTCTACAGATTACTTGTTTTCAAACATATCATTATTCTCTCCCGTTTAACTGAGATAATGATACACTTGTCTAATTTTAAAACTCAAATCCATTTCTTAGCATTGACGGATCCAAAGCAATTATATAAAACGCAAAACGAATAACACTTCTAGATAACAACATTCGCGGAATTCAAAGAAAAACAATGCAAAGCTGGCGTGTTGGCTTTGTTTTGAACTTAGCTCATCACTGTGCTTATTGTGTCAGTTTTGTCTTGTACGTTACCTACCTTAAGGAAAACATACATTTATTATGATATACTAGCTTTTGCTCGCGGTATCATCTCTGTAACAGTGATTTTCTCGGATATATCAATTTAGCCCTTAGCACCTTATTTCGACTTTCAGTAACTAATATTTGAGGAGCAGTCTCTAGCACTATAGAAACCGGCTAAGCCCCCTATGACCATTAAGGCTTAGAAGGCACCCTGCCAAATTGCACGTATACAGTACTTAACATATTATGCTAATGCATGATTGTCTGTTGACATTTCCTCTGTGTTAGTTTGACGTCAAACTAAATGAATAAACGGAAAATCAACCAAAGTTGATGAATATATTAATAAAGCAATAAGCGAGCTTACAGCTTACTAACATTTTATATAAAATCATGAATGAATTTTAAATTAAAATACTACTACAATACATTCCAGTAGAGAATTTTGAAGATATTTTTCCGTTTTATTATTTAAATTTGTACCTTTACGTTTAATAGTTATTGAAGTTTTAACTTTTTATGTTGAATTATGTATTCATCATCATATTCATGTATTACTGAGCTAAAATAAATGACGCTGAAAATATTATAAAAAAATATATTTCATCGATCACTCCAATAAAATGTGAAGATTTTGAAAATGTAACTTTCGTTCTAGGATAATGTAGATTTGAATAGTGATACCACCATGACGTTGCTTCAATCCTCCAATGGAATAAGCACGTCTGACTAATAAAATCTGATGTTTTCAAAGGTTATTCTGTATTCATCACAACTTTAGGAAATATTTAGTTCAATTTGACTTGACGTCAGTAGAACGAAAATCAACAAAAAGTGGGGTTTACGTTATGCTAAGTGCCACTGTATACGTGCAATTTGGCATAATACCTGCAAGCATTAAGTATTCTAAAGGCTTGTTAGCAAACACAATCGTCAGGCAGTATCAGAATTAACTGATTTAAAATTGCTCTGTTATCATTCAGTTCAGTTTAGACCACCTCTAGAAATAATAATACCAGTCCTATATTAAACTTGCCCCATGTGCTTCCTTTACTAATGCGAAGAGTTAGGCCTTAGCCCACCACGCTGACCTAATGTGGGTTAGTAGACTTCACATACTTTTGGAATTCTTATGAGAATTATGCAGTTTTCCTCACGATGTTTTCCTTCACCGTTAAAGAAAAAGATAATAATGAATACACTCGTGACTTCAGAAGGGAGGTATCTTCTATTTACCTGGTGGTGACTGGTGTTGGACCTTTTTTTTTTTTGTCGTGGGGAAAGCGTTTTATTACTGCCGCCCGCTCCGGGGGGAAGCGGAATAATAATAAAACGGTTATGCTGGACTAGCCGGTCTTACGACCCAGCATCCCCCTCGCACGGATGATGGCTATCCGTGCTGCCGCTGGGCCGAGTCCCTACCCCCTATGTACACCCCACCCGACACTACCAGCTAAAACCCCGCGGTGGCCTTCTTCGGCGCTTACGGAGCGATCCCGGGGTATTCTAAGGAGTGCTAGAATTGCTGCCGGAACCGCCCCTGCGCGGTGCCTTGTACGGGCCCATCTCCATGTGGGGCTTAGGAGCCCCCGCGCACCGAACAACGACAGCTAACGAGGCCTTACCACCCGCGCTGCCGTCTATCTCGGGGTCGCACGATGCACCGAAACTGGAATGCATCGATATGGGCTAACAGCCCCCCGCTGCGCGCCCGCGACCCCCGATGGCCCCAATTAGGACTGGTGTTGGACCTACGACATTCATCTCAAAAGTCCGTACTACCCCTGACCAGGTTACCGCGGCTTACCACCACTGGTCTTATTAAATCCATCTGACTATCACCATAGCCCATCAGCAATTTGTGAAAGAGATATGATTTTAGTAATAACCCAATATTTCGATCGATACTGCAACGAGTAAAAGTGAATTTGTATGATCTACGAGAGTTTAAAAGTTTAGATACTTTGGATTTTGGTAAAATTCAGTTCTTGATACTTGAAGAACTTAAATTTTCCAACTCATTAAACTCAGAAAGAAGAACGAACTTATCATAATGGAGTTTGTTTTTCCCAACATTCATTTGTTTGACATATGTGTCATATATCGCAAGTTAAATAGGATCTTTCGTTTCTCTACCATTTTATACTCAACCATAATGCGAAATATAAAGGTTCGCTAGTTCTGACCCAAAAATCATTTGTATCTTCTAGATATCATTCGTAAAAATAATGACACCGTTCTTAGTTTGACTCTAAGAGTCAGGCTTGGTGCCAGTGCCCCCTATTTATTCAGGTGCTTCCACTTCGCCCGTTCTAGAAAATCCCTTGTAGTAAGACCGTTGTGTATCAAGTGCTTGTATGTTATATCAACCCAGCACTATTATAGAATAGGAAGTAATTGGTAGGAATCAGCTGCTCACTGTATGTCTTCGGTATATATTGTAAATATATTATATAATCTTTTATCGCCTTCAAATCGTCTTGTGGTGGAATGAACAATATTCAGGATTGACGTCAGACAGGTGTGTGTCGGTCGTAAATTAAAAAGATTTATTATTTGTTTGGTTGATTGTACTATCAGTTATGGCGACAGTGCGTCACGCTGAAACTATTCTTTAAAAATGTCATTAAATACACGTATGACTAATAAGTGAGTGACAAAATTCAGAAACAATAAGTTACTTTCAAAAGTATGTAAATGAAGACATTTTGAAGAAAGAAGAGTCACGTTAACTAATAATGCATTGTCAAAAAGATATTTAAATGTTAATTATTTAGCGGTTTGACGAGGACATCTGACTTTGGATATAGTGTCTAGTATAACGATCAACTACTACTGCTTTGTGTATTTTTTGACATGTTTTTACTTTTATATCCAGTGCATTTTTACTTACTAGGATAGCCATACGTTGGCATTGTTGCTTTAACGTGGACCTCTGACCCAATCGCATAGTCGCAAAACGTACTTATACAATTGTATATAAAGCGGACTTTAATATGTCGTACCATGACGCAGTATCCTTGGTAGAGCCACGCTGAAGACATATTTGTCTACAGCATGAATGGGCCGGCTCGACCGGGGCAGTACCACTGTCTCACAGAAAACCAACGTAAAGTGACAGTTTACTGTCGCGTTTCGTATGGTAAGTGAGATATCCGGAGGCCCAGATTCCCCCTTCCCTTCCCTAATCCCTATTCCTGTCCTTTAAGGCCGACAGCGCATACGTGATACTTTCGGTATTGTGGATGTTCATGGTGGAGATCACTTAACATCAGGTGTCGGACTAAACCTACCTCAAAGTCTACCATTAAGGTCTACACCAATAACTTTGACCATTTGAATGGCAGCTGGAGCGAAGTGTTTGGAAGATGCAGTTTTTTATGGTTTTCATTTATTTTCTTTGAAAATGCGCATTTAAGCTTTTTTAGAATATCTCATTATTTTTGTGTAGGATACACGTGAATAGAATTAGTAGTTTAAATTAAATGAAAACCGCTTTAGCTGCTTTTAAGATCTTATTTTTATATTATTTGGAATATTTATAGAAATTTAAATATTATACATTTTTTAATTTTCTGATGGGATAGAATAAATAATTCCACGAATAAGATTACATAAGACAACTTTTTACAATGTTTTTGAAAAATAAATATGGCCGTCATTGGTCTCAGTAAACCATATCGTCATTTGTAATGCGATATTTTTACGACCTGCCGAGATTAATATTATTTGATAGTTCACGCTTGCTGGTTTCCTTTGTCTTATTTTGAATTTTTAAATGTTATTATTTTTAATTTTAAAGCCAGTATTTTACAAAACTAAAAGTTTTTAATCAATTACTTCACCTTTAAATTGTAACAGTATCAACCAGTATGATGAATAAGTAAAAAAAAGAAAATTATCTTGCAAACTAATTTGTTTTTAATATTGACGTCAAAGAATTTATAGCCCTTACCACATCCTGTGAAGACAATGACTTTTTGTCATTTATACTTTACACATCAAGATAAAGTGTTAAAGATACTCATCCTAAAGTAATATTTGAATAAAACTGAATCATTTAATATGAGCGTGTTATCTTCGCGATGCATTTACCCGTCTGTAATTCGAGTAAGGTTGCACTCAACATTTTATCACAAATAAAAATGAGTTGCTAAAATTCATATACAATATGAAATATTTTTACTTAGATTGGATTCAAATATTTCTTAGTGTGAGTTGTTTTGATTTTCGATCTGTTTGTAATTGGCAATAACATTTTTAGTCTAGTCATAGTAGGTTCTTCTAAACATAGTAGCAGTATATACCATAGTAGGTTTTCGTGGTGCATTGGGTGAGTGGCTGTGAAACGAAAGGCCTCGGGTTCGACTCCCGCACCGAGGTAAAGGTTTGTGTAACAGACAAACATTTGTGCCGGGTCTGTGTTGTGAGACTGAAATTATCTCGTAGTTCCTGGTGTAATTTTTTTCTTGGCAAGGTAATCGCAGTTCTGTCCAACTAGAGCATTAAGTAGCGAGAGACAATTATTCCTCGATAATCGCCATAATCATACCGGTCAGCATACAAGATAATTATATGTAACTGGTTCAAATCATGTACCTAATCCTAATTAATTTTAGAGTTTATAGATTCGAAATAGTCCTACACATGTTACCCAATGTAGCAATTTGTGCACGATGCTATGGTAGAATAACCCTATCGAATCGTGCTCGGAAAAAGCCGTCAAAGTTTCTTGCAGTTCTGTCTACCCATCCTGGGAAGTCATTATTTTATGTAGAATCGAAAAAAATCTTATAAATGCTTCTTTTCGTTTATAATTAAAAATAGACAAATATTTCAGGAATCTATGATAGGTTAGACAGTTTTAGAACCTATGGCTTTGATATTCAGGAAACAGAAGAACATACGAAGCAAATGGTGTGTACTATCATTATGATAATAATACATCAAATCAAAGAACAAACGCAATAAATAAGGTAATATAAAATCTGATATGGAATTAAATGAAGCACATAAACATTCTGCGGTTGCTCACACCACGTAACCAAGTTCTTATATTTGCGTTAATCCATGCTTAATATTATGCTATTAAGTTTTTCTAAGCCTAATCATAAATCATTACAGCCAACTAAATTATTACTGGCAGCTAGGAGATATGGCGTTACTTATGGCTAGCAAAGAACTAATGGAAAATATATATTTACTCATCGTATACGCTAAATGAATAAAACATAGATGAACCTGAATTATTACATTTCATTACATATAGATCAGCTTTTTATTGTAATATAAAATAAACCTTACATAACCCATCGGCAATGTACTGCATAAAATGTGTATAAAGGAAATTTCGTACCACTTATCAATAGTATTGCCGCGTATTTTATATTATGTAGTTTATATGAAAACATAGTGTAGGAAGTTCACTTTTGTATATACTAGCTGCACCTGGCATGCGTTGCAATGCCAAGTAGAGAAAATTTCATTCATTGCGATCGGTTGAACGATGACATATATTTGTGTCCGGGGTCTGGGTGTTGTGAGACCGAAAGTCTCTCATAGTCCCTGATACCCACAACACAATACTCGTATCATAGTGTGGGGTAGGGGCTATGTGTGTGTCTGTTGGGTGTTATTTAATTAAGTATTATTTATAGATATGTGTTACAATTACATTAAATAATATAAACAATAATTTTTCACGGGTCAAACGCACGCTGATGACGTGCTTGTAACGCACGCAGCTGACATAATAGAAACAAAATAAAAAAATATTACGACAAATTTCGAGCACTGAGCGACTTTTAATAATTGTCAATTATAAGCCAAATATTTACATAACGCTTCTGTAAACATGAAATTATATTTAGACTGCTCTATTCTATTGAATATTGTTTTTCCGTACACATATACTCAAACTAAATTTAGTTAATATATACATAAGATCACGTCAGTATCGCCGAAAGGGTAGAGGTAAACCCAGTGTACCACTGTTTCGATTGATTCACATGATGTGCTATAGGTCGCCAGTGTACCGCTTCATTCGTCACAAATTCCACTCCCGTCAAACACATGTCTGATTGTTTCAAAGCCCCTAAATACATTTTGAATAAATATATTTGTGTTTTTTTTTTGGATTAAGAATTTAAACACAATCTATCATTGCCCGATCTGGCATTTGACCCTAAGACTTCACCAGTTAGTCAACCTGTTTACGCTGCCTCAAGACCAATCAGATGGATTATGTTCAAATTTAATGCTATAATTAATACAAAATCATAGTAAGTACAACGTTTCATGTTCTTAGTTTACAAAAAATCAACTGCCGTAATTTCAGACCTGTAGTTTAAATTGCCCCACTGGTGCGCACGGGCCTCCTATATTAAGCAGAAGGGTTAGGCCTTAGTTTACCATGTTGACCTAGTGTAGTTTGGTAGACATCACATACCTTTCAAATTCTTAAGATAAATTCTCTGGTAGGCATGTTACCTGCATAATGGTTTCCTTCGCCGTTAAAGCAAGCGATATTTAAAACTGAATACACACTTAACTTCAAAGTCAGTATAGTATAATCAGTGGCAAACTGTTTATTGACAGGCGGTACCACTATCAAATAAGCTGTCGCTGCAATTGCCATGCCCATCAAACACTAAAAAAACTAAGAATATTGTAATTTATTTTGTTATTTATACCAATACTATAAATGCGAAAGTAGCTCTGTTTGTTTGTATGTTTGTTTGTTACCTTTTCACGTCTAAACGGCTGACCAGATTGTGATGAAATTTGGCAAGGAGATAGATTATATGCTGGAAAAGGACATAGGCTATCTTTTTTCTCAAAAAACAACCTTGAAAGGGGTCGAATAGGAGTTTAAAATTTGTATGGAAAATCCATAATTTCTCAAGTTAGGGATCTGAAAATTCATATTTAGCCTTTTGGTAGGAAATAAAGAAATACGTTTTCAACGTTTTTGAAAAATCATCCCTAAAAGGGGCAAAGTGAGGTTAAACTTATGAGGTATTCTTTAGATGCAATCTCAAGATTCAGGCACAACACCTGAGAGGCTGGACAATCGCTACAGTGCAGAAGACAACTCCTTGGATTGTATACTTCTGCTCCCGAAAATAACCTTCACGCGGGCGGAGCCGCGAGCAACAGCTAGAATCAGTATATTCGAATCAAAAGTCTCATTGCGTAAGACAATTCTACTTTTATTGTAGTTTTTATTACAGTCAGATAAAAATCTTGCGTAAATGATTAGGAATTTTATTACAAATCCCCACTAAATTTATGGATCTTACCTAGATAACTATCAAAATCCTGGACCTACAAAAAACAGATCCGTCCTGACGTAGGTATCAATTTAAATGTTTCAACACCTTAGCCGCATTATTACGTATGCTAAGCGCCTTTAGATTTGGCTGTATGGGCCATTCTAATTATTGTAATGTGTTGTAATATATCCGTTTGTTGTATCTATTATATGTCCGAGTCAATATGATTTGAATTTAGAATATCCAGATCTTAGAGCTTGGTTTCCTACTCTAAGACCCAGATATATATAATTTGTTTTATCCTAGCACGGCAAAGTGACCGCACTGCACCTGATTAGAGTATCGAGTAGCGAGAGACGATCTATCTCCCGCTACTCAACACAATCATGCCGGCCTGCTCCTTCACACTACGCCATGGGCAAGAAGGTGAAGAAGCGGTCGAGGGTCTATTGTCAGAGTACTCAGAAGGCCGCAAAATGTCCAAACATTATACCCTAATTCTAGACCCCCGACAAAAACCGGATGTTCACTGGTTGATCCCGGAACGCGACACTTGCGTGTGCCACTATGGCGGGTTTTTCACCCTGTGTACCGTGGTCTAGCGAGCGGATATGGATATCCTACCACCAGCTAATTCAGCCAGTAAAAATTTTTATTAAGCAAATAGTAGAACAATATTTTGAGTTATAATTATTTCATCATAAGAACTTTTAGTATATTATTACCTACCGTTGTATTACAATAAATGTTTCATTAAATCCAAATACTAAAGTGCACTTGAACATTAACGTTTCAATTACCAATTAAATTTTTATTAGTACTTTGAACTAGAAACAGAAAACGACATTATTTAACTTCAAACTGGTAACTGAATTGCAAATAATGATGAAAACAACAAGCCTTAAAAAAACAACATAATCGACCGACCTCTGACTTCTTAAATGATGAATCACAAGGAACTTGATAAAGAGGGTCAGACCAAGGACGTCACAAACAGGAGCTTTCCTGTTTATCCTTTCGTGGACGAAACGAAACTACACAAACGTCTGTTCTAACGTTGATGAAAATTATGTGCAAACGATAATGGTTCTAATTCACATAGTAATAAAGAACACAGGTGACGTATTTGGTAGTAAAGTTAAAGTTGCCGAATCTTGTCCAATGTATAACTTCGATGCTAGTCACGTATCGAATTATAGCAATCAAAACGAGTTATTTACATCCATATAAATTGATAGTTGTTTATTATGTACAAGCCCTTTGTGCCGATATTTTGGGTCGTGTGACATAATTTGTCAAATTAAATATACAAAGGCCTTGACTATTTTCTTTTAACTATATCTTGATCTATACTATATAGAATCTGGTTTCTATATGATTGGAGTAATAAAATTAAAAACATTTTCACAAGTATCATGTCATTTTACCATATTTACAGTATTACTTCAAATAGAGTGGTCCCGCAATTTCACTGATTTGGTATGAGCTAACGAGAAGGGAGTAGATAGATTATTTTAATTATTTTTATATTCGATAGGGTTTCCCTCTAAAGATTTACTATAACTTGATAAAGATCTGATGGCAGAAAACCAATTAGAGCAAGTTTCTTAATCAGTTGCAAAAGAATATAAAACGAATATTGTTTTACTGCGTTTTGAGGATGTTTAGTAATATGTCTTCGCAAAAGATTGCATTGCAAATATGGAGATGATCAGTCTGTCTTAGATCATTCGACAAGTGGGAAGCTACATGAAACGAAATCATGTCAAATTAATAAAGAAGAAAGACGTCATTTCCAAGACACATTAAATAATATGAATTGTGTGAATCACGATGTAACAGGACATTAAAGACAATTGTATATGCTAGATAACGCGTAATCGCTGGCTTTTACAGACACGTATTTTTTGCAACATGAGACATGTTATTGCTTTGTGGATGGGCATTATCATTATTATTTTAAAGACTATGATATTATTATTGTTAGATGATTCTATCTAATTCCATATTGCTTATTTTTTCATCATTAGATTCATTGCATGATCTACCAAATATATCTTTTTCATCTTTTTTAAGGAAGCGTCGGATTGCATAAATATATCTGGGTGGTCTTGAATTAAGTTGGAAATATACGTCAATAGGCAAATGCATTCAAATGTATTCCTGCATTCATTTATAATCAATAAGTTTATAATCATGATGAGCAGTATGCAGATTATATAATATTGAGAGAATTGCGGGCATACATTAGCCGTGTCATGATTATCTGCTTGAGTTATTCCTTGAGATCGTTATAATGACTCCAAGTAATGAATGATCGACTTTGATTTAATCCATTGGATTATTTAAAATGAAAAATGTATAAAACTCTTCAGATATTCATTCATCAATAAAACGAGCTAAGTTGATAGAAGGAACTTTATGGATTACATTGTTGTTATTGGAGAATTTTCCTATTCATTTATCAACATTATATTATTCAATGCTATGATTTGAGTAAATAACTTAATGTAACTATTTAGTAATTTATAACTGGTTAATAACCATCACTGTCTCTCCTAAAGTATGATCAGTGATCATAGGGTTTGAGAACTTGAATACACGTCATTATTGACGTTATATTGTACTACTCAATAAAAACATCTATAACATTCTCTTATTATAGTTAAAATAGTTAAGCAGAAGCTATTCTGTGGTTAATCACTTTGGACGAACTCTGAATACGAAACTTCGCTTTCACAAAATTAACTTTAGTCAAGTCTAGAGACTTTTATGACAACAGAATCAGTACTACAAGTAAAGATCAACGTTGAAATAAACAGAATTTTACGGATTATATCGCAGTTTTTAACAGGAGCGACGTTTCGTAATGTGTTTTATTTCAATGTATAATATTCGCGTAAATATAAGAAACCATTAAAGCTCAACGTTATTATGATAAAAATTTATGTACACGAGCGCATTGTCGGAAATTTCCTTCTGATCTGATATTGATATTACATGGGCGTTCGTAATGTAGTCAACAAACGTCAGGTGCCATGAAATTATCCATCACGCATCGTTGATTATGAATAAATCCGTCATAGCTACACATTCGAGCTGAATCATTCTACACTTGGTTTTAACATTACAATGAGCATTTACTAATTGTACTTAAAATATGTTGTGGTATTAAATATACTGTTCATTTTTATCTTTTGTAAAGGCATTGAACATAACACTACATGGTAAGTCCAGTTCAAAGACATTGTCAACAGCATTTGCCTCAAGTAAACATATCTAGATGGTTATAATTATATCGGCCTTCTTAATATTTTCTTTCTGCTTCACGTAAAGAATCCTTTTGCACTTATGAATAATACTTGCGAAACTAACTAACGGGTTTCTGCATGGGAATGAATTAAGAAGTGTTTATTAGTGAAGAAACTGTAATCAATGGAAAAACATTATTCATTCTTCGGATTTTGTGTTAAAACAAGGAATTTCATCTTTCGGATACTGTAACGATCATGTGATGTGGTCAAATAAAATTGACTCAACTGTACAATACCACTATTATGATGATGCGGGTGATGATTATGCTATTTTTCATCTTATAATTTGATGTTACTTTTTAACTATATATAAATAATATAACCTACCCCAATGACCCAGCCAATATGCATTGAATCGGTACAATCAACTTTTTAAGATTTATTGTACACTAGTGTTGTCCGCGGCTCCGCCCCCGTGGGAGGTTATTTTTGGAAGAAAAGTCATATCTGTCATAAGTCATATCTGTCATACATATTCTATTGAGACAGTTTTTTTTATAATGAAACCATATTTAACTTAAATCTTTTAAATAGGGATTGGGCTAGCAGACCTCTGAAAGAATTTCTTAGAGCTCGAAGTAATTCTCATGTATTGGGCGAAGGCATTAATTTTCGTATTACGAGCAGTTATGGCTTATTAATTCTATGTTTCTCCCCCTGTGTACTCAATCAGAATCGTTTAAGACTCGTTGGAGTAATCAATGTATACATAAAAGAGGAAAAAATACTCGACAAGTTAAAAACGATTTTTTATTCGCCATCATTCGCATACAATATTTTTTATTGACTTTGACAATATTCTTTCTTTAATTGCTCAACTGCTTCGTAATAGTTATTTTAATGTATTCTTAAAATATTGTTGCTATAGTACATAGTATCATATTATAATTTAATACCTATACTAGTTTAGAACGGATTAATGGCCACTCAAAGTTATAGCCTGTATAACAAGATAGTAAGTGAGCCGAATATTCTACTTTGTATTACACACCTAACCGTCCTTGTTCCGAATGCTCCTTCATTTACATTTAGTCTAAATGTTACTGGATTTATAACCGTACCCACCTTACTTTCGATACACACTGCCGATTTGTTAAACAAGCCATTGATACGACATAATGGTACGAACAAAATGTGTGACAAATGCGATTAGCTACAAGTGGTAGAAACACTATAATCTAGAGCAGAAATAAGTGGGTGCCTTAGTCTATAGTTTAGATAGCAAATCAGCGAGATAGCATATATTCGAACAGAACGTCAACCCGACCCCCTGATTTCGATGTCATTATAGATCTCTATCATAATCAGGGTCAGTTTCTAAAGCTTAGCATGAATCGGCTGGCTCTGTTGCATTTCGTGTTGAGTGAGATTTCCGGAGGTTCGTATCCCCCAAATCTTCCTGAGAGGTGCTGGGTAGTAAGACTGTCTAGTCCAGCATAACCGTTTTATTCTTGTTTGTCCGCTTCCTATGGAGCGGTCGGCTGTAGTAAAATGCTTTCCCAGCAACAATATAAAAGCCTAAATATCCACCTTTTACCATACCTAATTTCTTTCTTTCAAGGTATCAATCAATCAAATATCAATAATTCTTCTTATTATGGGTGGTGACGATCAGGTGACCCAGTTGCCCGTTTATCGGAATTTACAAAAAAAAAAATACTGATCTTATAGAACCAGACGATCCACTTTCTAATTTGCTTAGAGCACTAAAACACTTTCTTATAAAACCCAATGAATTTTATATGCATGCAAAGTGGCTTATTGCAGCATAAAGAGGAAATTAATATAGAAAGGCAAACGTGGAAATAAGTGTAGCCGCGGTTGAGACGACAGATAGCTAGTGGTAATTAACTGATTACACCAGGCTTGTAATCACTGGACTGATGTTAAGAAATTTCCTTGTACAGTGTATTACAAAATAATTATTATGGTGGAAATATCGTGACTAATGTAAATAAGATGAAAATTAGCTGACATTTGCTTCTGTATTCTTATCAGTATTGCCAATATATTACAGCATTACTAAATGCTTTTTACACTATCGCGATTTCTATACATATTATAAATTTGACAGCCTCCGTGGCGCAGTTGGCGAGTGAAACGAGAGGCCGTGGGTTCGTTTCCCACACCAGGACAAATGTTTGTGTGACAGACAGATATTTGTGTCTATGGTCTGGGTGTTGTGAGACCGAAAGTCGTAGTCCCTGATACCCACAACACAAGATTAGTATCTTAGTGTGGGATTGGGGCTATGTGTGTGGCTGTTGGGTATTATTTATTTATTATTAATTAGAGAACGGGTCTTAATCGCGCAATATTTAATGGCATAAATACTATTTTAATTCCCGACATTTCAACCGAGTTGCATCGGCCGTGGCCTAGTCTACTATTTCCAGAGCCTAGTCTTGGTTCACCATGTTGGTCTTGTGGAAGTTCATTCCTAATTTTGTGCAGAATTTTCAACATTCCTTTTTATATAGTATTTAAAAGACCTTAATATATTGTTTTGTTGTTTGGTTATTGGAAACATTTTATTATTGTTATTAGTTGTTTTATTAAAGGTTTATTCAGTTTTAATTTGTATATTACCTAGGTATAGAGTGAGACTTTAATATCATCGTCAAGTCATCATGCAAAAATTTCTACGCCGATTAACGGCAAGGCACGGCGAACTTATGCAATATTTTATAAGACCGCTGTACCAATGCTTACAAATAAATGTTAATATTTCATATATTTTGTAAAAGCGGTTCTTTAACATCACCTTTCAAGACAAAGAAAAACGGTATTATTTAAAGGGAAATACTCTTTATTTAAACAAAATAAGGAAATAACAACAAGAAAGCAGTATTAGTTAAGTATTGGTAAATACATTTATTTAAAAATAAAACTAAAAACCTAAGTAAATATAATAATAATAACACCCAGCAGTCACACACATAGCTACTATCCCACACTAAGATACGAGTCTTGTGTTGTGGGTATCAGGGACTTAGACACCCAGACGCCGGACACAAATGTCAGTCACACAAACATTTGCCCCGGTGTGGTATTCGAACCCTATGGCCTCTCGTTTCACAGCCGGCTACTCGCCAACTGCGCCACGGAGGCTGTCAATTATCAATCTATCAACCAATCTATCTTCATAATACTTTCTTCCTTCTTTCTTTAAGATACAAGCACAACAACTGTTTAATATATAAATCTGGTTGCATGTTGGCTGGACATTAGGTCGGTGCGTTGAAATTCATCAGCCTTGACGAGGTCAGCGAAATGGCCCATGGGAGAGGCACTGACGCAAATCAAGGTCTATCGCGGTCCATTAAGGTGGGCGGTGCCAACTATTCTTTCAGGGTGTGTAAATGGGATTTTATTGTTTGTATCAATTTACTTATAACAGGTTTTAGTGGTCTATTTTAATTCACTGGTGTCAATTCTGTTTTCACAAAATTCTCTAGCTTAGACTAATAATGACTATTAGTTTTCTTCCTCTCAAATGATGTTTCGTATTTTGGGATCGTATAAAGTGTGGATATACTGATATTCAATACAAGAAATTCCCTAATGTATGATGAATATGTGTTTGAAACAGTTTGAAATTGTTAATTTTGAACTGACTTGGTCTGTGTAAGAGTTTGTGGCCATAAATTACGTCACACGTAAAGGTGGTCGACGAAGAGTGACATAGGGTGGGAGGTCCTAATTTTCGTGACGTCACATTTCAAAATGATTATTTTATGTTGATCTTACAACAAAAATAAAAAAAAAACTCCTTATACAAAGATGCTTGGATTTATTCACATAGAATTACTGACATTTCAGCCTTGGCATTTCATGTAATCGATACACCTACTAACTAATTCTGCATTTCAGTTTTCACCATTTAAATATTTATCATTAGCCTTCATTAGTCTTCATTAACTTCCTATCAATTTGGGTTACAGTTTCCATGAATACTTAAAATTATTCAGACTTTCTTCAGTTGTTTTTATTCACTGTTCTCAATAGTAATTACGTTTTAATAAAATAACATTTTATAAAATGATAACAGTATTTTTAAAATGTTAATTATTTTGCACACATATTATTAACTATGTCTTAGTATTACAAAATCTATTGTAATTAGTACAGTTAGTTAACGTAACAAAATGGCGGTAAATTCTCATTCTTATTTGCATCACCATAGACAAGAAAATAAATCACATCCCGATAAAATATCATTGTAAATGATCACTTTCGATCCGTCTTATTGGAAAAGTACTGTATTTAATGCCACAATTAATAATCATGATAAAACTGAACAAAGAAAACATACTACTCGTAAATCCGACTATTCAACAGTATCAGGAGCTCTACATTATTACAGCCCTGTATTAAACATTGTCCCACTGCTGGGCACAGGCCTCCTCTACTAATAAGCGGGGTTAGGACTTAGTCCACCACGCTGGCGTAATGAGGGTTGGTAGACTTCACATACCTTTGAAATTTGTATAAGAATTCTCAGGTATACAAGTTTCTTCACGACGTTTTAATTATTTACTACGAGGTCCTACGGTCCCACAACACCCAGATCGGAAACGAACCCATAGCCTCTCGTTTCACAGGCTGCACACTGCACCACAGAGGCTGTCTATATCACTTCCTATTATGCATATTATATCAACTTTCCAGAAAGAGTTCCCTTAAGAATTCGTAAATAATTAAAAGTAATATAATCATTTGTTTTATAAAAAAACGCAATTTCTAAGTATCGTCGATTATCACGATATCATAGCAATAACTCCGACGGCAAATAAATGCAACCTCTAAACTGTTTTGCAAAAAAGAGCAATCAAGAGCACTTAACCTTAAACGGCGTGATAACAGCATATCCTCGAGTGTATTGTTTCCCCTTTTATCTTCATCACTCAGATGTATTGACAAGGTCAGTGCGTCGGGCCGGGCTTGATCGTGTTCAAGGCGAATTAAAAAATGCGTCTTTGGACGGCGAAAGGGTTTTGTATATTTCTAGTTGTGCATAAAATGCTACAAAAATTATGAATAAGTTATAAGATTTGTATACTTCTGTCCTGTAGTTAATAATTTACAATACTTAATCAACGCAGTAAACCAATGGACCAAGACCTAAAATTTGGCAGCGCGTCATATATTATAACTAGCTGTTGCTCGCGGCTCCGCCCGCGTGGAGGTCATGTTTGGGAGAAAAAGGTATATCCAAAAACCCTTCCTTAGTGGATAAAAGGTACCTAATGTCAAAATTTCAAGTCTCTAACCTCAGCCGTTTAGGCAGTGCGTTGATCGATCAGTCAGTCAGTCAGTTTCTTCTTTTATATATACAGATTGTTATACAATAACATAAACACACTTTGAAAAAGGGGATGGCAAAGTTGTATATGACATAATTTAATCAATGTTTTAAAATTTGGTTTTTATTCTTTAAAACCATTAATGAGATACATTTCAATATCTTTCATAATCTTAAAAATCTCTAACTTATAAAGGTGGAAAGGTGGTGAAATTCTTTCTATGGAAAAAAATATTCTACAATATGTATTTATTTTATGTTTGTTACAATATTTTTGTACAAAACAATGTATCCAGTTTCAGTAGTTATTTCATCACTGTACAATAAAATTGACAATAACAATAATTCCTGGTCACAACTACAATGAATTCGCATTTTCTTTCCACGCAACTTCAGTGCGTAATTTTTTTTTATATGTGGTATATAAATAGGGCAAGAGACTCGCTATTGTTTCGTGCTCGTTTCTATTGGTCAAAAGGAACACACCGTGGCGGACTGATCAATAAGCATCTACCTTGTAGAGGGCCATCTCGAAAACCTCATGGCCCAAAACAGTCGCCATGGCTTAAATTAGCTAATAATAAATCGTGTCGTTATTTTTAAAAATGTCTAAGAATCGGTGCAGTGTTTTTATTCCCAACGGGTAATCAATTTTATGACTGACATAATCTGTCCATTTTCAAGAGCATTGTGTTTTCCCTGAGATCAATCTTTCCTTATCGATAAGATAACAGATAAAAAATCAGTTTATGCAATATAAAAATAGCTTGCAAATATGATAGCAAAAGCAGAATATCAATGAAAAGTATATTTTATTCTAAGTTGTGTCATAAGTTCACGATGACAAAAATTTCTAATTTAATTTATAAAGAATAAAAAAAATTATTGGTATAACTGAAGATTTTTAATACTTAATAACGTTACGTTTTTTATAATTTTATTATATTTTTAAGTGTTTTTCGTGGTTTCGGTTCTGTGATTTTTTTATATTCATATAAATTTATATTTTAAAACCTGTCAATTTACCTACTGAGTTATGGTTTAACATAATAGTGAAATTTGGATCACAATCGGTTCAGTAGTTTTTAACCCCAATAAATTAAAAAAGCAGAAACCCTTAATGTTTTATTATTATTACACATTAAATTGGTATAAAAACTACAATGAGTAGTAATTAGTAGAACAATCTGAAATAGCAAAAAAAAAAGATAAAAAGAGTTAAGAAAAAAACGATTAATCTTTCATAAAACAAACCAATAACTTATTTTAAAACTGTTATGATCCCGCCATATTACAACGAACTGAAGAAAAATAGCTGTCGTTAGTTCTTTTTTCAAATTTGTGTAAAAATTAAATTTTAATTACGTAAATCGCCGACTTTTCTTCTTGCTTGCTTATCCATTTGATTATAACCAAGCCCTTATAGATAATGAACCTGACTCATAGCTTTTCAAGAAATTATGAAAGTGGCAATTCAAAACAATATTGCTTTTCACAATCATAAGGTCTTATAAATCAAGTGGGTTATAAATTAATCAAAGATTAAAAAAACCCACACGTCATTAAACCTCGGTAACAGCTTAACGATAGAGTACCTTGTTGTAATACTTAATATTTAAAAAATAAATAGTTACTTTATTGTTCAGTAAATTGCAATCACGTATAATAATTGACGTTTATTACTAACTAGCTGTTGACCGCGGTTCCGCCCGCGTGGATGTTTTTTTTGGGAGCTAGCTTGGTAGCTTTACTAATTATATCACTTCATATCTCACCACGCCTTATCGCCGTAATACAGCTATTGTGAACTATAAATACTCATAACTTTTGATTGAATGAACCGATTTTGATGAAATAAAGACTAAATGTTACCTCGACATATGCTCTTCTTTTGTAAAAAATACAGTACTTTAGACGTGATGCCATGAGAGACAGACAATAAGTTGAAAAAAAAATTAGGTTTAAAAATATTGATATTAGAACGTAACACAATCAAAATTTTGCAACAATATTTAATGTACATAGTGTCTCTGCAGTTTTTTTTATAGTATAGCTTAAATTATACAAAGTTGCCATTGTATAAAGAATTTAACACATTTGCTATGGGAGTGGTCTATGGAAAAACAACTCTTACATTGTCGTTTCACATAAAAATCTCGGTAATCGAAAGTCGTTAACGTCAAGTGTACGTTGAAGAGATAGATCACGTAAAAGTCATGCTAACTTGTAAAGGTGTTAGTGTTTGCCCTAAGTTGTTTAGTTAAATTTATCGCTTCTTACAGTTAAACGAGAAAGCCAATACATTTTGTGTGTGTGGAAATATGAATCGATAGCCCGAAGATTCCCGCTTCAGATTTTTTTTTGTGATTCGTAGCCATAAAAATAAATAAAAACATGAGCGAATTCAGAAGCTGTTCTTTTTTTTAATTCTTTTGCTAAACGACACGAAAACTGAAATTATTTTCTCCAATGTACAGTAAAAGAAAAGTCAATATACTATTATATATATTTCTTCTCTAAAATTATAATAATAATGAAAAAAAAAATAACCATTTCATTTTCCCGGCGTCGGGACGTGACGACCCCATCGCCCGCTGGTGGGATAATCTTGTGACAGAGATTATTCCACCAGTGCAATCAGTCAACCCAACTAGTGGTAGTGCCATGCTGCGCACTTTCGGGTAGCAGCCGAATGGGCCGGCACGCCCGGGGAAGAACCACTCTCTCACAGAAAACCGGCGTCAAGTGGCAGCTATGCTGTCGCGTTTCGTTTGGTCTGTGAGAGTCCCGGAGGCCCACTCCCCATCCCTCCCCCACACCACTAAATAACATGGCAGTGCGAGATTTGGTTGATATACCCCAGGAGGGTACCACCAGCGTACATCGCGGTGGAGAATCCCTCTCTGGACGTCCACGCCCAGATCGTACACCACCTGTGTGTGGATGCCCAGGCTGCCCTCCGTATTCTGGGGGGGGCAATTTTGCACGTGTACGAGGCAAACGGAGCAGGCAACATAAGGCCACCCCTTCCACGCTTGCTGTGGATTTTTGTAACATAAGGGGGCTGAATTCCAACTTGAACGCCGTCCACTTCCATCTTGAGACGGCGAAGCCGGCCTTGCTATTCCTTACCGAGACGCAGATATCTTCTCCGGCTGACACCTCTTTCCTCTCCTACCCGGGGTACAAACTGGAACATTCCTTTGTACCGCGGGCTGGGGTGTGCGTGTACATTAGAGAGGATATCTGCTCTCGTCGCCTCGGCAGCCTTGAAGGGCGGGACCTATCCAACCTCTGGCTACGCATAGACTGCGACGACCATCCGCGAATCTACGCATGCCTGTATAGGTCCCATAGCGGTAATGCCGAAACTGACCGACTTGTTGAGCACATGCAAATGGCTACAGACTCCGTGCTGCAGCAGATCCCATCCGCAGAGATCGTGATTCTCGGTGACTTTAACGCCCACCACGCCGAATGGCTTAGATCACGCACCACCGATCATGCGGGGAGATCTGTTCACGATTTCGCATTAGCATATGATTTGACACAACTGGTCACCTCGCCAACGCGAATCCCAGATGTGGAGGATCATACACCTTCCCTGTTGGACCTTCTGCTGACCTCTCATCCGGAAGGCTACCTGGTATCCGTCGATCCTCCTCTTGGTTCGTCGGACCACTGTCTTGTCCGGAGTACAGTGCCAGTCACGCACTCAACACGGCCTCGCTTTGCGGGCTGCCGCCGCGTGTGGCACTATAGGTCAGCGGATTGGGACGGAATGCGGTCATTCTTTGCGTCCTACCCATGGGGGCAGATTTGCTTCTCGCCGGATGATCCTGACGTCGTTGCTGACTCTATCACTGATGTGGTACTTCAGGGTATGGAACTCTTTATTCCGTTCTCTGCAGTGCCCATCGGAGGCAAATCCCAGCCTTGGTTTGGTCGCTCCTGCAAGACGGCATTACGCCGAAAGCGGGAATGCTACCAAGCCTGGGCTGACGCGTCGGCGTCTAGCGATGTAAATACCGGCGCATTTAAAAAGGAGTTTAACTTTGCCTCTAGGTCCTTCAAAAGCGCCATTGCTAAGGCGAAGTCGGAGCACATTGGCAGAATTGGCGAGAGACTGGCACGTCTCCCGTCGGGAACACGTGCGTTTTGGTCTCTCGCCAAGGCTGTCTTAGGAAATTTTTGTCAGCCATCTTTTCCACCCCTGCACACGGAGGATGACTCGCTGGCCCATGCTGCGAAGGTGAAAGCCGATCTTCTGGGCTCTCTCTTCGCGTCCAACTCGACTTTGGATGACCGAGGAAATTCACCGCCGACAATCCCGCGGTGCGATGCAACGATGCCGGAGGTTAAGTTCCGGCAAAGTGCAGTTCGCAAAGCACTCCTGTCCTTGGACATTCATAAGTCGAGTGGGCCCGATGGCATCCCTCCGATCGTGTTGCAGACATGTGCTCCGGAGTTGGCACCGGTTTTAACGCGTCTTTTCCGGCACTCCTATACATTAGGCGTAGTCCCGAAATCCTGGAAGGCCGCTTTAGTGCACCCGATCCCTAAAAAAGGCAACCGCTCGGACCCGTCCAATTACAGGCCTATAGCCATCACCTCCTTGTTCTCCAAGATAATGGAGTCCGTTATTAACTGCCAGCTCCTGCGGTACCTGGAGGAGCACCGGCTGATTAGCGACCGCCAGTACGGCTTTCGTCGGGGTCGCTCAGCCGGTGATCTTCTAGTCTACCTAACTCATAGATGGGCAAAAGCAGTTGAGACCAAGGGGGAGGCGCTTGCAGCCAGCCTGGACATAGCGAAGGCCTTTGATCGGGTATGGCACAAGGCGCTTCTTTCGAAGCTACCTTCCTATGGGCTTCCCGAGAAATTATGCAACTGGATCACCAGTTTTTTGGCAGATCGGAGCATCAAGGTCGTCGTCGACGGTGCATGCTCTGATCCTAAATTTGTCAATGCTGGTGTTCCACAAGGCTGTGTACTGTCTCCTACTCTGTTTCTTCTGCATATAAATGACATGCTGCAAATCAGCAACATTCATTGCTATGCAGACGATAGCACTGTAGATGTACTGTACACTGGCCGTGCTAATATTTCTCGGGAATACGTCGACGAGAGCCGGAACAAACTTGTGTCTGAAGTCGAGTCCTTGTTAACCAAAGTCTCGGACTGGGGTCGACTAAACTTAGTCCAATTCAACCCCAAAAAGACACAAGTCTGCGCGTTAACCGCTAAAAAGTCACCATTTGTCGTGACTCCTCATTTAGAGAACACTCCCCTGTCTGCCAAACCCAGTATCGGAATACTTGGCGTCGACATTTCGAGCAACGTCCAGTTCCGCGGTCAATTGGAAGGAAAGGCCAAATTGGCCTCAAAGAAGCTTGGTGTGCTCAATAAGGCGAGACGGTACTTCACGTCGGGTCAACGCCTAAATCTCTATAAGGCGCAAATTCGGCCCCACATGGAGTACTGTTCTCATCTCTGGGCGGGAGCCCCCCAGTACCAGCTACTTCCATTTGACCGCATTCAACGTAGGGCAGCTCGGGTTATCGACGATCAAGCTCTTTCCGATCGGCTTGATCCATTGGCTCTGCGTAGAGATGTTGGATCACTCTGCATCTTCTACCGCATTTATCATGGGGAATGTTCCGAGGAATTGTTTGGATTGATCCCGGCCGCTGAATTTCACCATCGGACATCGCGCCAAAACATAAAATTCCATCCGCACCATCTCGATGTCCAGCGTTCCACAACAGCGCGATTTTTACGGCATTTTCTGCCACGCACAACCACTCTGTGGAACCAGCTGTCGCCGGCGGTCTTTCCGAACCGTTACGACCTGGGAACCTTCAAGAAGAGAGCATATTCTTTCCTGAAAGGCCGGCAACGCATTTGCAAGCCCTTTGGTGTTGCAGATGTTCATGGGCGGCGGTGATCACTTTCCATCAGGTGAGCCTCTTGCCCGTTTGCCCCCTTTTTCCATAAAAAAAAAAAAAAAAATGAATCTACGAACTACCACTCGTGCATTCCGTCCATTTTAAGTAGGCACTATCAATATTACCTTTCGTTTGCAGTTGTTTATTTTGATATGATTGATGTATATAAATACACCTAACAGTCACCCACATAGTTCTAACACTACGCTAGATAAAACCTGTATCGTGGGTATCAAGAACTACGAGGTACTACGGTCCCACAACACCCGACCCGAAACAAATGTCTATCTGTCAAACATTTGTCTCGGTGCGGGATCGAACCCACGGCCTTTCGTTTCTCAGCTGGCCTCCACCCGCTGCGCCACGGAAGCTCTAAATATGGTGTAATAATAGACGAAAACTGTAAGGAAGTTTGTGTATCATTGGAATAGTAGTTTATGACGTGTTAGTAATGTTATGGTGCACTAAACTTGTCATGGCTAGGACATATGAGATTAACAACGTTGGTAGCTCTCATTGACATCATCAAATTTATGATTGCACGTGTCTCCGCTTACATAGTAAAAAGTATTGCATTTTATTAAATCAGTTTCAACCTTTCTTTGGTCGATTATTTAAAAAATCAGTAACAATTTTTTTTAATTTTTCCAAAATAAATGTAATTATTTATAACATTTCAGCAGTTTGTTAAAATAAAAAAGAAACAGACTTTTATTAAATTTAAGCCTGTAATCTAAACCAAGTAGAGTTTACATTAAGTTCCAAAAAAAATTGCCAAATCTGCTTAAAATTGGGGGTCTTTTTGGGGGTCTAGAGTTGGGGTACAATGTTGGCCACTTTGCGGCCTTCTAAGTACTCTGACCATAGACCCTCGACCGCTTCTTCACCTTCTTGCCCGTGGCGTAGTGTGAAGGAGCAGGCCGGCATGATTGTGTTGAGTAGCGGGGGATAGATCGTCTCTCGCTACTCGATACTCTAATTGGATCGTACTGCGCTTACCATCAGGTGAAGTGCGGTCACTATGCCGTGCTAGGATAAAAAAAATCTATAATTGTTGAAAGCTCTAAACTGGTGAAAAAAATTAGATACTAAAATCATTATTTTCAAAATTTTGCATTAATGTTACTAATGAATTGGCGATTTAGATTGTTCTTGAACCCTTAAATCCTGATGACTGAATAAAATAATAACTATAAGAACTGTA
The DNA here is from genome assembly GCA_905220505.1 of Laothoe populi. Classification (NCBI taxonomy): domain Eukaryota; kingdom Metazoa; phylum Arthropoda; class Insecta; order Lepidoptera; family Sphingidae; genus Laothoe; species Laothoe populi. The sequence goes on from HG992154.1 coordinate 6,370,946, forward strand.
CCTTGCTGGATTTTGGATTCGTGATACAACATCGATTGCTTTTTGTATTATTCAGAGCTCATATTCAATCATTGGTGTAGATTACACATTCCAATTTTTTTTTTTAATTTGAGTTACTTAACATTTTACTTCTCTTACTGAGATGAATGTTAAATTTACGAAGGATTATTATTAAAGAAACCTGTCTGACGTTACGTTAGGTATTACCTAATTTAAACATTGAAAATTGCTACAGTCGGTCCACTTGATTGATCGCAACGGTTTTACATTGTTTATTCAGACGATCTAGGTTCAACAATGTTATATAAAAGATTTTTAAAAATAGATATTATCTTATTATTGGGTCCAAAATGATGTATACATAGGACATTTTTAAAGCCATTTGTTGTATGGCCTTTTACGACAAATACGTTATACTTTAATTCTAAAGTGTTATAAATGTAAAATCATTGCCAACTGTATATAAAGAACCAGAACAATCTATGCTTGACTCTATCTATCTACACAAAAAGGGGCTTTAGTAATAGACAAAAAAATCTAGATACAATGGTGAATATTTATAACATAAACATACCATTCAAATTAGCTACGATTTGCACTTGATAAATTCACACGAAAAAGGGTAGACAGCAAACCAACTCACCGATTTCGTTCGGGGTGACATCTGTTGTCAGCTGGACGACAACTGACACGTCATACGTATCGACCTCCAGTTTTGCGCGACTATCTCAGACGCACAAAGTGGAATTACTCTTACATCACTGGGCACACTTCACTTCACTTATCACTGTTCGATCACTAAATCAATGAACGGACAATTCGAGCGACCAGTCACCGTGAAACTGAAGGTTTCCTCTTCCGTTTTTTTAGAGTTTATTTATCTAAGTTCGTTCGTAGTAAGCGATCAACCTTAAAAAACAATTAGTTCCACTTTTAGTGATGCAAAACGCATTTTGTTTCTGTGATACATTTTAAAATGTGTAATTACTTTTTCATTACGAATTTAGCAAAAAAAAGAACAATAATTAACTAGAAATAGCCTATAAAAGTTACTTAATATAAAAATTTCATCATCATTTCAAAGCCATTACTTTCCCTAATTAAAGTCTTATTGAAGATCGCATAACAGGCAATCCTAATTTACTGTGGTCTTTCATTAAAGACTCTAAAAACTTAAAATCGCAATATCCCTCAACTATGCATCTAAATAATGTCACGGCCCAGAGTAATGTCGCCATATGCAACTTATTTGCAAATCATTTTTCATCCACATTTTTACCACCTGTGCCTTCCATTTATAATAACCAAGCTTCCCTCCCTTTTGGTCTTAACACGTTGTCGGAAATATATCTCTCCAATAAATCTATTTTAAAAAACTCAAATCACTTAAACCCAGCAGAAGTGCCGGTCCTGATGGTATACCACTCTTCTTTGTGAAATCGTGTGCCAAAGGTTTAGCTACTCCTTTAACAATTATTTTCAAGAAATCCCTCCAATCCTTAACTTTTCCCACTTACTGGAAAAAAGCTTTTGTTGTTCCTATTTACAAAAAAGGAGATAATAGTCTAATCACTAATTACAGACCAATATCACTTTTATCGTGTTTCTCAAAGGTCTTTGAGTCTCTCATTTGCCCTTTTTTATCGTGGCATATAAAGGAGATGTTATCTCCTTTGCAACATGGTTTCGTGTCTCTGAAATCCACTACAACGAACCTAGTGACTTATGTCAATGAAGTGGCTGCATCTATCGACTCTGGGTTGCAGACTGATGCAGTGTACACCGATTTCAGCAGCGCATTTGACAGAGTGGATCACTCGATTTTAATACGGAAGTTGGAACATGGTTTTGGTGTTGCAGGGAACTTGCTTTTGTGGTTCCGATCCTATTTGTCCAATAGATCTCAAGTAGTAGTCAAGGATGGACACTTCTCTAAAACATATTTTGCAACTTCTGGAGTTCCCCAGGGCTCACATTTAGGCCCTATGCTCTTTATTTTATTTATAGACGACCTAGTTCAACACGTCAAACATTCCAAATGCTTACTATATGCCGATGATTTGAAATTATACCGAATCATTCGATCCCCTGAAGACTCTCATCTCTTACAGGCCGACTTGTCTAGCATTAAGGACTGGTGTGTTTTGAATAATATGTCGCTAAACGCTGAAAAATGTTACCATATCAAATTTACTAAGAAGCTAAATCCTTATGATTCTATGTACACTTTGGATGGTATAAAGTTATCAGAAGTCAATAGGGTAAGGGATCTAGGGGTTATTCTTGACAGTAAATTTAACTTTATAAGCCATATTGACCATATAGCTCAGTGCAGTAACAGGATGCTCGGTTTCATCAAGAGAGTTAGTAAATCTTTCAAAAGAACCAACGACAAGAACAACAAGAAGTAGCCGACTCGAATACTGCAGTCAAGTGTGGAACCCTTGCTATAAAGTCCACATTAATAGGCTAGAAAAAATACAAAAATCTTTTACAAGATTTCTGGTCTACAAGGCGAAATGCAACGGTGATACCACCATTTGCCAACGCGCGGACTATGCGACTAGACTCGAGCACTTTAAAATGAACTCGTTGGAAAAGAGAAGATCTTTACTCGACGCAACATTTCTCCACAAACTTATTAGTGGTGCTATCTCTGAATCTTCTCTGTTGGGGGAGCTGAATTTTAATATCCCTAAACTTAACTGTAGGCCCAGTCGCATTGATAGGGATACATTCCGTACGCGCCGGCATAGATCCAACGTGGGGAAGTTTTCACCACTCAATAGGATACAAAGCAATTTCAATGACCTTCAGAGTTCTGTATCTGTTGATTTATTTTCGGAGTCTATACTTGGTTTCAAAAAAAAGTGCTGCAATCATGTCTGTCTAATTGTAATTCATAATTTTTATTTTTATTCTTATGATTATATAGTTATTGTCTTTGATAATTAGTTCTATTCTGCAGTTGTGTTATTTTTAATTTTATGTTTGTTATGTTAGGTTATTTTATTATATAATTATATTAATTTTATTTTAATACAAATGTTGTTTCACACCTGTAATTGGTGAGTAGACTGGTCTCTAGATTGTACAAGTATAATTAAGCATGTTTAGTCTATAAACTGTTGGTGTGTCATTTAATAAATAAATAAATAAATAAAGTATTTAGATTTACGACAACATTAAGGACACTTCCATTGTTTTAATATCACTGCCAGTCAATTCAATACATTAATCGTCAAACTAATGGAGGATTTATTTAACGTTTACAAGTTTGCCAATTTGCCAATTCTTAATTAATCACACCCTGCGTGCGATGGGCGGATTCGTAATACCCTACCACCAGCTTAAATTCTTCTGATGGTCCATGTTACCCTTCTTATACTTTTTAAGTTTCTGAAAAAGACACCATTTATCTATAAGTGATACAAATCACTTTTTACAAATCACTAGTTAGGATGACCAGATACTGATTAAATAATAGGTACCTAAGACTCATAAACATTGTAGTATAATGTAATTAAAGGCATTAATTTTAAGAATATAAATTGCATAATTACTGTAGATTTTAATTGATTTCAATTAATATGACATATATTTGACCCATACATTTTATGGTATAATAAATATACTACTCTTGAGTCGGATTTGATTAATTACGAAGGTAAAGGGCATGTCAAGGGCAAGTTCTTTATTGTAGGACGTCGGTTGGCTTAATGTCTCAATGTTACTTTTAGTTTTTCCTAATAACATACCTCTTTTACATGAATGACGTTGAAACCTTTGTTTCATTTCGTACTTATTTACCTTCAAACGTCACGCTGGTAAAAACCATTCGTATTAAGGAATACATGTACATGACAAAAGTGCTTTTTTAGGTCCGTGTTCTATGTCAATTTAACATTCGTTCGAAGATTCTCGTGTAAAATAATGAATCCTTTGGCGAAGGGTATATCTTCAGCACGTATTGTGCCTGACAAGCCACGGTGCCTACAACCGTTAATATTGATATTCTATATATGTGTATTGTGTAGTGTCGCGCAAACTCTGCTATCGCGATTTAGAATTGGTTGCCGCATTTGAAAATCGTGTGGTACGCGCTGTATGCTTCCACATGACGGTAAACGGTTTTTTATTCGCTTGCATAAGATTAGCATACCTAGCAACACCACTCAGAACTTTCAATGTCAGAGTGCTACTTGGCACTGCACTGAAGTCTACCAACCCGCATTAGGCCAGCGTGGTGGATTAAACCCTCTCATAAGTAGAGGAGACCCGTACCCAGCAGTGGGACAATGTTTAAAAATAGTAATAGTTTTAAGCTTTTAATAAAAACATATTAGTTAAAATAGAAAGTGACATAACCTAGTGCCCACAATGAAGTATCTAATCTGTCTGCCGAACAATGTTGATATTATAAACGAGTATCCATTGAGGTATGACCTTAATAAATAGATTTTATTTATATGTTATCGCAGATTATAGCCGAAAACAATTCAGTGCTTATAAACTACTATTGGTACCAATAGACCACTCGCGTACGAAAGTATCTCTGGACACTTCAGACGCTCCAGGCTTGGTAAAGAATTTAGATCATCAAAGTCACTATATTGTAGCTCTGAACATTACAGTAGTACTTGCTTATAAGCATACGTTTGCTAACTATTTTAACGAGTATATCAAAAATACTAGAAGACGAGTACTCTGACAATAGACCCTCGACCGCTTCTTCAACTTCTTGCCCTTGGCGTAGTGTGAAGAAGTAGGCTTGTATGATTATCTTCATTAGCGGAAGACAGATTGTCTCTAGCTACTCGATACTCTAACTGGACGGCACTGCGCTTACCATCAGGTGCAGTGGTCACTTTGCCATGCCAGGATAAAAAAATGAATGTAAAAATAATACAATGGTAATATATAATTGTATAACTGTATTTAAAAGAAAACATCCAACACGAAATCTTCACAAAATTTGTATTGTTATCATATTTGTATATTTTCAAGGATGAAAACAAACACTATCTCGCCTTGTATTCGGATATTTGTTCTATTTACTATACAGTTAAATATAGTTGAGGCCAATTTTAGTTGAATAAAGATTAATACACATGTTATTGAAAAACCGTGCTTTTTGCTAATAAATTTTGTTTATATAAAAAGAATTATAGCTGTCAGATGAACAAAGCCTCCCCTTGATCATGCATTAATCGCTATTATTTGATTATATACACATAAAACCAATAATAGGTTGACATTTGCATACTTTTGTATATTATAGATATTTTTATAGCTAAACCTTTAAGACTCGTGCTATTAATTAATTATTTGTATATAAGAATAAATCCTTGTCATAAAAACAAATTGCAATCAAGTACAAGATTCCTTTATTACCACTGTTTATTACAATGACTTTATCATATTGCAGCTTCTAATAATTGAATTTTCAATTTAACTTTAGAACCTAGTTGAATATAAATTGTATGAGATAACATTAAATATAATGATACCTTAATATGTAATGTAAATAATTTTCAATGTGAAAATGATTTGGTTTTAGAGTATATTGCTTTATTATTGCTGATGGCAGGATATTTCATATCCGCCCGGATAGCGACCACCGTACACAGGGTGTAAAACCTGTCATAGTGGCACACGCAAGTGTGTTGCGTTCCGGGATCAGCCAGTGTAGATCCGGTTTTGTCGGGGGTCTAGAGTTGGGGTATGATGTTTGGCCGTTTTTCGGCCTTCTGAGTACTCTGACACTAGACCCTCGACCGCTTCTTCACCTTCTTGCCCATGGCGTAGTGTGAAGAAGTAGGCCGACATGATTGTGTTAAGTAGCGGGGAATAGATCTATATAGAATCTGTCGCTACTCGATACTCTAATTGGACGGCATTGCGCTTACCATCAGGTGCAGTGTGGTCACTTTGCCGTACCAGGATAAAAAAAAAATATTAGATAAATACAATTATTATAGATTACATAATTCATTCTGTCACGCGTTTGTATTAATGTAGTCACTGGAGTTTTGACTTGACAAATGTCAAGATTACGGGCTTGATCTGACGCTTGACGTGGTCGTCGGAACTCGGCATTCATATATATGAAATTATGATTAAAGACTGTATATAAGCATAAAGTATTAAGTGCCCTATTATATTACACAAGATAGTCAAGGCACGGTAATGTTACCAAGGGTTTCATTGCCCAGACCTTGATTTGAAGGTACACATCTAGACATTGTACAAGAAGGTCCTTATACTTGTTACATAGTCAAAGGAATTACTAGTTACCGTCAGGGCGAGGAGACAGGTTTTCAGCCAGTCTAGATTTTCAACATTTTGTCCAGTAAATACAGACGTTCAATGCTATTCATGAAGATTCAAGAGGACCAATTTTCTAGAAGTACGTAAAAATCTGCTGAGTTAACAACGAAACTAGTTCATTATTTTTTATTAAAATGTAAGAAAAAACTTTGTTCCGAAATGCAATTTGTTAAATACAGGAAATTCAATCGATTCTGACACTGTTTCAGCAATTCTCTGAACGATAGGAAGGAAGGCAACATGTGTACTGTGGAGTATGATTTAAATCGATAGTTTAACAACATATTCATTATTTCAGTAAACAGATTTGCATAAAAATAATTTGAGCTTGGAGGCTTGATATAGGCTAACATTGAAGCTGACAAAGATTTTTATAAAAAAACTAACAAATAATAAAGAGACAAACCCGATACTTGTAACTATGAATTAAACATAAATTATGAAATCTTATTTGAGTAATAGGAAGTAATTTAGGAGGAACAAATAAATGCTAACTATTTTTGCAGTATCTTATATTAAGTGCTTTAATAAACGGTTGACACTTTATCAGGTGTTTAAAGTCATAATACAATTTTAAGGTTGTGTTAGAAAATGGTAAGAAAATGTTTAAATGAATTTACTTTATAATATTACTAATCGCTAAATCTATATGTAGAGCTTTTATTGCTTTAATTTGTACCACTTATCTGCCAAACATTATATACAGGGCTAATATTAAGTTAGTTGTTAATTTATTATACGCTTTATATTAGCTTGACCATTTATGTAACGGAATGTTTCAATGTAATTTTCAGCGCCTTCAAGGCGTTCGATTTACTTGAAAATTTACACCGATGATAATACAATATTTAGATAACTTTGGCCTTATATCCTAACCAGTGTCATGATAAAAATATGATAATTTTAGCTCACGTGGTATCTTTTTATAATCAACGTTTCTTTTCACAGTTGTAACGCGCTACGAGGGAGGTCTAGAACAGACATATCTTAACGATGATGTTATGCAATGCAAACTGGATAAACAATATGACAGCAGATTCTTCCGACAGCGCTACAGCGTGGTGGCCGTGTAAAGGAAGTAAAATATAAAGTTACTGACTTTATGTCAACAATTACTGTTAGGACACCCTTTATGAATCATCGCTAAAGAATGTTATACTAAAATACAGCGTGATATTTAAAAATAGAATAAAAGTAACGACTATAAATATGAAATTTACGACAACTCTTCGACACTTGCTCACATTACTATATTGTCAAAATTACCATCTGGGCAAATATATAACATAAAATATCTATCTAAAGAGATACGAATGCAAGAAGAATAAAATAAAGAAATATATTGCCTCATTAAAAATATTGAATTAATAGTTCATTTTATAGTAATTCATTATTCATAATGCGAAATAGATAATTATTTACTTAGATTCAGACATTGCGTAATTTTTTTTTTATATTCTATTCCGGTACTCTGATGGACCGCTTAAAACTCATCAAGTCAAAACCGATTTATTATAAAATGTAAGAAAAAACACAAATGATAATTAAGATGATAGAGTAGTTTGCACAGAGAGACAATGTGCAAACAATACTATGTTTCTCTAAACAACTTATCAACGCGACAACCTCGTGGTTTTTGTCACATGTTATTTACATAATTTTTCATATAAACCGGTTACGAAATAATATTTTTTACAGACTGCGGACGTCAGCATATATAAATAAACCTGTCAACAATAAAAAATGTCTCAATAGGCTGACGAGCAGACGGGCCACCTGATGGTAAGTGTCACCGACGCTTATAGACGTCTGCAATGCCAGGGCACAGCAAAGCCGCTGCCTACCGTTATATGGGAAAACTTATTTTAAACTAGATGTTGCTCGCGGCTCCGCGAGGTTATTTTTCCAGAGGTTATTTTTGAAAGAAAAGGTATACAATCTATGGAGGCATCTTAAGCTATTACACCTTTCTATATTTTACTATCCCATAGGATGCATGGATTTTTCCGGGATAAAAAGTGGCCTATGTCATTTTTTTATCCCTAAACTACCACTATGCAAAATCACGTCGATCCCTTGCTCTGTGAAAAACTAAACTATCCCACGGGAACTGTACATTTTTCCTGAAAAAAAAGTAGCCTATGTGCTATTCCAGACTATAATCTATCTCTGTGCCAAATTTCTACCAGATTTATAATATTAGTAGGATATGGAATACCATAGTGATTATTGTCCAACCTACTTATACTCCGTACATATTATAGAATAATACAAATATTCATTATGCTCGCAGACATATGTATAATATGTATGTATGTATAATATGATGCAATAATCATCGTCCCATGGTCGTTTGGTCTCAACTGACCGGTGACATTAAGGCCGTACGAGTCTAATACCTTTTTATTTATTTATTTATTAAAAGGACTTTGCCGCTGAGCGACCACAACGTTCCGTAAGGACTACAAAAAATATAACACTAAATTAGGTATTTATTGGTTACACACTGTCTCGGTGGCACACTTGTAATTGCGCATGCGTTACGACTGCTGTGCTGAGGACTCGGGTTCGATCCCGGGTCGGGTAAAGTTATTTTAGGTTAATCTCTTTAGTAAGACTAAGTATCAGCCTGGAGTCTGGAATTGTGCCCGGTATGGCGATAGACTCGCCACCTATCACATTATGGGACCGAAATTTGGTGAAAAGTGGGTGTACTGGTTTCACCTTTGCCTACCCCTTCGGGGATTACAGGCGTGAGTGTATATGTATGTACATACATATAAAAAAATTAGTACATACTACTAATTAATTTAATTACTCGAGTGCTCTCGGTAAAATAAGCTAAAACACTATTCGGTAGATGTTCAACATGGTCAATCAATGCTATGACGATAAAGCTTAATACTTTCTCTAGATAGTTAGAACTAAATTACCTGTATATACACGTAGGTACTCTCGCAATTATGGGTACGGATTTCCTTTTCATGAGAGGGATTAAACTTTAAACACAGGCTTTATCGTGTTGTCCACACTGAATAAAAAATAAAAATATTCACCTATCCTTTGACAATGCACGTCGTCACTCCGCACACATTTTTTCATATGATCCCAACACTATCACTTGTGATAAAGCACTTCTCAAAACAAAATCACTGTAATGTAACGGATGACATCTAAATAAGCATTTTTATGGATATTTTATGACGTGGTTAATGATGTCTTTAACACCTATAAAAGTGATAGCTAGCTCGGCTATGATAATACCATTAAAATAATTTTATCCGTTCACAGTAACGAGTTATAAGGACAACTGGTTTAATTTAAAGTAATTAAATAAGAAATATCACTAATACGCAAGGTAATTAATCTATTACAAGAAATGTACCTGGGAAATTAACACCTACGAGAATATCGAGAAAATAATAATAATAACAATGTTGAAAATTAAATACACTTTATATTTAGTAATGCAGTAAATATAAATATTCGATTTATCACTTTATTTTCATAAATATTGTTGGCTGAATAAAATATTTCCATGGTCAAAACGATTTTTTAAATATATTACATAATGATACCACAGATAATAATCAAAGAATTGAATAATATTTAATCTGTTCTATTTGGACGGTAAACCGTTTTTTATGCGAGTGTTTTTCTGCGATCAACGGAACGCATCGCGCACGTGACACCGGCGGAAAATCGAGCGCTACCCTTGACGCGAGTAAAAACTACAAGACTGAACTGTATCGCTCCTAGTTCAAATATTATGATTTATTAGCCAGTCCATTTGATTTAGCAATTAGGCAAATTACGCCCTGATGATTGATAGGTAATTAACAAAGCTAATATTATTCAATTTTATATTTCCTAATTTTTTTTATGTGCACATAATTATATAGAGTTCTAATGTTAATATATCCATAATAAAAAAGTTAATTGTCGTACCTCATTAATCTATTCTTCGACTTCTGAGACTAATTGGAAGACTGTACGAATTTTGAATGAATAACGAGCATTACTGTTTCACCTCATAAGTATATAAGCCAAGCAATTAGTTCCACAAATTTGTCATGTCTGAAATCTAATGAAAATAGGCTTTACATACGTCTGGGTAATTGAATCGTCATTTCCTCCAATTTCCACTTATTTACGTATAACAAGGCTTATGCAGAATCACCATAACAATGATAGCTCAACAATGTGCAGATAACGCGACTTTTCCGGACAAATTATACAAAATATAAATGTAAATATTCATGAGCCATAACTAATAAGCACTGCCACTGACAACACGGCTTTTTACATCACTAAAACATGGATACACATACTTTAGGCGAATGAGAATTGCAATGTCAAGTGCGGGGTTGTTTATCGCGTCGACAACGCATCATGAATCTCGAACAATGCGATGAAAAAGAACACACGATAAGGCACAAAACGTATACGACCCACGATGATAAGGTATAATATACCTGTGTAGCGCGTGCGACCGGCGCGCTGTTCGACGCACGAATGGCAGGCTCCTTAGCCATTGTTTACATCGGTAATTACATTTTCGTTCCGATCGAGTTTACGGGTCGAAGGCTTTGAGTGCAGCCGGAAAATCTGGCCAGTGTCCAGCGGACGTCACAATGCTCATTAAGGAAGCTACCACATTTTTAACCGACTTCAAAAAAGGAGGAATTTCTCCATTATTCGTTTTTTTATGTATGTTCCCCGATTATTCGAAGACGCCTGGACCGATTCGAGAATTTATTTTTTTGTTTGAAAGGATATACTTCCCAGGTCCCATTGGCACCAAGTCAGGATCTGCAGATGGGATCTCAGAAACATTGAGGAACCCTCAAATTTTATAGGGACGCATAATGTGTTTTTTATTGAAGTCGGTGTACTTTTTGAGGCTATCATAATGGTTTTCGTAGTCTACATTTTATTTCTTAATATGCAAGTGCACGAAACAATATAAACGTGTTTTTTTATCCTGGCACGGTAAAGGAACCACACTGCATCTGATGGTAAGTGCAGTGCCGTCCAGTTAGAGTATCAAGTAGCGACAGACAATCTATCCCTCGCTACGTAACACAACCATGTCGATTACTTATTATAATATAAGATTACTATAAGCACGATATCACAAACGTCGTAATGGTATTTATCTAAAAGATTCCAAATATAGAAACAAATTTTGAATGATTTTTCCTGTTGTCTGAGTATAAGGTGGCCCAATCTACAAAAATAAATAACAGGTTTCATTACTAAAAAACAACTAATGATTGGCTTAGAAATCATAACATTTATCATAATGTTAAATCTTTTTGTATTTCTAAATTTCCCCAAAAACATTTCAATAATAGCAAAAATATGCCTATGTATTTAGTTCTATTCTGTCATTAGAAGGCCATTAATATTAAAAACTAGCACAATAAAATAATACTAAATTAGTTAGCACGGTCTCAAAGTATATCTAGACGTACTGAATGTGTTAGGCAAGTTTCGACCATTTCTTTTCAAACTTGTCACATTAATCACAATACTATATTTCGAACAACTCTCACTTTCCCACCCCCTCCGCGCCGTCCAATAACTCGAAAAGATGACACCTAAATAAAAGGATTTTATTTACCTGGAATTTTAAATACTCGTAATAAGTTTTTTTTTATAGCATAGTCCGACAAACGAGCCAGTGGGTCACCTGATGTTAAGTGATCTCCACCACCCATGAAGGGAAGGGGGAATCTGGGCCTCCGGATATCTTATTTACCATACGAAACGCGACAGTAAACGGTCACGTTGGTTTTCTGTGAGACAGTGGTACTACCCCGGTCGAGCCGGCCCATTCACGCTGTAGACAAATATGTCTACAGCGTGGCTCTACCACTTCACAAAGTTAGTAAAGCGTATGATTAATTAAGATTTTTTTTTCTAAAATGTGATTTGTTAGCAATAGACAGCTTCTGTGGGGCAGCTCAGTAGCCGGCTGTGACACAAGAGGCCAGGGGTTCGATTCCCGCTTCAAGACAAATGTTTGTTTGTCCCACAAATATTTGTTTCGGCTCTGAATGTTGTGGGATCGTGGTCTCTCGTAGTTCTTGATACCCACGATAGAGGTTTCACTGTTTTTTTAAACTTGCACGGCAAAGTGACCACACTGCACCTGATGGTAAGTGCAGTGCCGTCCAGATAGAGTATCAAGTAGCAAGAGACAGTATATCCCTCGCTACTTAACACAATCATGCCGGCCTGCTGTTTAGCTTCTTCACTCTACGCCTCTAGGATCGTAGGAAGAAACGCAGTAGCTGGCAAACTCTTCCACAGCTTCATACTACGGCAAAGATACTAATTTGCGAATCTATTTGTATTTAGATGTATGTAAACGGTGATGTAGTTAGACGTGCTTTTGTTATTATCACTTCGTCTGCTATTTATAGGTGTTTGTTAAATTGTTAATAAATTTAAACATCGCGAATGTTTTACGCAAATTATATTTTTTTCTCTATTAAATCAATTTTAATTCCATCCAAGCTGACGACCATTTTTTAGAAGTTGGAGATGCACATAAAGAAGACGAAGGTAAATTCTACGCCAATTTTTTTATGAATACGTAGTATAGTATTTACATGTTTTTTTTGTGCATGTAACTAATCGATGTATGTTTAACAATTTGGAGAAATAGAGACGCATAAAAATTACTAATTATGCTTTTATTTTATTATTGATTTCATTTTATATATGAGATTAAATAAAAATCCGGGTAAACCGCGTGCAATATATTCCTCATGGATTTTTTTTATGATTTTAAAATTTTAGGTCTATATTATAAAATTAGGAACGGGTCTTAATCGCGCAATATTTTAATGGTATAAATACCACAATTATTACACATGGTATTTATACCATTAAAATATTGCGCGATTAAGACCCGTTCCTAATTTTATAATATGTATTCAAATCGCGAGAGTCTAAAAAAAATTTTAGGTCTTTTTTAATATCATGCAATACTACACTACAATACTAAACTGGACCATAAAAACATTTTCAAGTAAATAAACACACATACATACATACACTCACGCCTGTAATCCCCGAAGGGGTAGGCAGAGGTGTAACTAGTACACCCACTTTTCGCCAAATTTCGGTCCCATGATGTGATAGGGGGCGAGCCTATCGCCATACCGGGCACAAATTCCAGACTCCGGGCTAATACTGAGGAATTTCTAGATAGAAAAACCCAATATCACTTTATCCGACTCGGGGATCGAACCCGAGACCTCAGCACAGCAGTCGTAACGCATGCGCAATTACCACTGCGTCACCGAGGCAGTCAATATATAAAAACACAATAAAAATAAACTTATCGAGAGTCAAAAGACTGCAACAAATTTTCGAATTTTGTTAAACAAAATCACGAAGCATACACGTTTATTTTTATGGTAAATAATAACCTGTATATTTTGTACCGCTTCTGTATTTAAGGGATTCTTTTTAGTATTGTATTTATGAAGTACATACAATCGTGGTATTTTTGGTCACGCCAGCACCCACTTAACGTATAAGTTTAGTAATTTCATTTAGTGCAATCATAGTGGTCAGACTTAACGCCTTGTCGAACACAGATTCAATGACATAAAATGTTTTTTTTTCAATCAAATAATTGCTTTGTAATATTCATAATTAATACAAGCACTGAATCATCTTGCAGAATCCTGTCCACCGTGCATGTCATGACGACTACCGACCGAATATTTGGAATTACTGTGTTCTTCTTGAAACAGCGTCCATGAAGTAGTAATTTTTTTGTTTATGATTGCTCGTCAATAATGATAGAACTTCATAGGCGTGCTTATGTCAAAGTAAAATAATCTAAGCGTGACGGCACCGCGAGTTCAATGCTTTTTCCCCATCCCAGCCCAACAACGTGCCTAAAGTAGTTTTCACTTCAAAAATATACCATTAAAATAACGATTACAAATGTTTTGAATAAAAAGAACATGGAAAAAAATATCAAACAATGCTTCAAAATAACTACAGCAAACCTCAGCTTATCATGTTTGCATGTCACTAACATTTTCATGAGGAAAACAAAAGATAAACGGAACGTAACAACCAGTTGTCATTTGAAAGAATTATCATCCAAAAAGTTTGCGCGTCACAATATCGTGACATGGGAACTACTCGACCGTTGACGACGGCAACCAATTTGTGGGCATGCTTATTGCTTCATGTTTAAATCAGACGCCAATTAGGACAAGAGCTACAAACAATGTGTTTATTGTAGAACAAATATTTATGATTCGAAACAATCGTATTAAAGAGACGTTTTATTTCGTTCTCACGATATTTTGGATGTAAAGGAGGAAGCCTGTGTATGATGTAATACCATTTTCAATTCAAACCAAATTTGGTTACCAGCTATAAACAATTTACGACTGTAAATATCGCGGCAATTTGGACTCATTCGCGGACAAACCTATTAAAGTTCTAAAACTTAGATTGAAGCCCATGGTCAGTATTAGTGGTGATATAAAGCGAAGACCATGATCGAATACTGATAAAAAAGGGCTCAAAGAAGAAATTGTAAAGGATAAGGAAATCGTCGAAATACGGCAATGAAGGTGTGAAATGTCAGCAAATATACTTAGGATTTAATCCTTGCCCATGAAATACAATTGGAAACAAAACGTGTGCAAGTCACGAAGTCTGAAAAGGTTCGTTGCCCCATCAATGTGTTTTTAAGTTCATGCTAATCATTATTCTAGAACACTTATTGTCTACAAAAACGTTTTACACGAAACTTTTGTAGAACTTATAGTTTTGAAAACAAATAAAGAAAACTGTGAATTTAAAAATGTGGCAAAATGCGGGAGATCTAGCAGCTATGTATGTTATCTGATAAATTAAATTTTTTCTTGAATTTTCCAGGCGGATTATAATGTGTTTCAACTTCATCACTCAAATGGTTTCTAGACAGCCTACTGGCAGCCGATTATTTTTCATTTTAAAAAACAGTGAATCTTCTCCTGTATCTTCAGATGACGGAGTGTGAGCGCATTAGTTAATATCATATATTAGGTCTAACCATTAACTCCTCCGTTTTCTTATTCTTCCTTTGCTGCCTTCACTATTTCTTTTAGGCCTATACCTATTTCACAACAGCTTTCATGCACTAAAAACTTAGTCATTTCTTTGCAGGTAATACCCAGGTCTCACAACCATACATGGGTATAGATTTTGTGTTTTTGAGAAGCGTGAACATGAAGAAATTCTATAAAGCCACATTGGAGTTTATTTTATAAGCAGAGATATGGTGCGGCTAGATTATAAAGCAGATATTCTTTTAGTTTTTTGGCTGTTGTCTTGCCTTGAAGATTTGCATGTGCAGATATTCTTTCTTTCGTGATTACTTCTAAATACGGTTGTTTTTGCTGCCTTTTCTAATGCTGTTGCAGTCTTCACAACTTCAATCTTTGATTGTATCGGACCGTCTGCTGAGTTGACTTATATTATGGCATTTTCTCAAAGTAACAAGCATAGGTGAAAGAGCTTCTCCTTATTTCATTTGTCACCACATAAAACTCGTTTGACTCTTACTATTACCATGCTTTCTGTTGGAATCTTTATAATTTTGACAACTTTTAGGATACGTTTTAACTTTTAATATGGTGTATGCAAAATCACGATCAATACTGTTTGTTTCAAAGTCCATTAAAATTGAATGTATGTCCTTTGTACTCTCTGAAATACATTTGTCTTTAAATCTCACCACTGAAGTTCAAAGAGCAACAACTTCAAAGGGATGTAAATACAGACCTTGCAATAAAATTATAACAAGATGCATTAGATGGGTCACGTTCTTGCGCCACGATGATTGCCGCGCACCGCTGCTTCGTTTAACTGTCCCCATCCTGTATGCTATATAGCATAGTTATTTTTTATGTCACTGTCATTGCCGTTGTTATTTTCATGAATAAATTGTACGATATAAATTAAATTCGTATTAAATTCGTTTTTTTACTGCCTGGATAGACAGACGAGCAGACGGGCAACCTGATGTTAAGTAGACTGTAGTACTGGTCCCAATTTGAACGGATATGTCTACATTTTTATGTCACATCGTGTGGCTCATCGAGGCCCTTCCATTGTGTGCGGTAACAAAAGATATTTTTTGGCAAGTGTGGTGCATATTACGGCTGTTACGTTGTTATAAACTCATGCATATTCAATTGAAATTGTCTACATGTTATCAGAAGATGGCTGAACGTCTGAATTGAACTATTGGTAAACAGAGTTACTAGTGTTATATATTCTTTCACCTTCATATACAATAGGGTTCCTTTTGTTTAATTTTGTACATTACTTAATAAACGGAAAATAATGAAAATAACCCTTGTGCGAAAATAGCATCAAAATTGATTAAAAAATGAGGCCGCAACTATTATTCTGAGAATTAGTATGAGTAAAAGTAGGTGGTTAGTGGGAACATCTCACTACTTCTCTGGCACGACTGCAACGCAGTGGCCATTTTGAAAGGTGACGTCACGACTTATACCGTGCATCTCTTTCGCTTGACAGCGCGATTTCGCCCTTTCCTCGCGATTTAAATGGCTTCTAAATTAAATATTTTTGAGTGAATTTAAAAAAATATGTAGATTTTTTTTTTTTTTTTTTATTTTTTTTTTTTTTTTTTTTTTTTTTTTTTTTTTTTTTTTTTTATCGTGGCTCGGCAAAGTGACCACACTGCACCTGATGGTAAGTGCAGTGCCGTCCAGTTATAGTATCAAGTAGCGAGGGATAGATTATTACTCGCTACTCAATACAATCATGCCGGCCTGCTGTGTAGCTTCTTCACACTACGCCTAAAGGACCCAGGATCATAGGAAGGAGGGAACACGGTAGCTGGCAAACCGTTCCACAGCTTAATGGTGCGGCAAAAGTACGAGTTTGCGAACCTCTTAGTTCGGGCCGGGGTAGTAGACACCACAAAGCTGTGGCTCCGCAATCCAGTACGCGTGGTTCTGGTATGGAAGGGAGAGGATGGGATAAGATCAAACAATTCTTCAGAGCATTCACCATGATACAGACGGTAGAACACGCTAAGCGAGGAAATATCCCTACGCAGCTGTAGCGGCTCCAGGCTGTTACTCACGTCTGCATCATTCACAATGCGGATGGCCCGCCGCTGCAACCCGTCCAAGGCATCGAGATAATTAGTTTTAGGTAATGTAACTTATTGATTAAAATCTTGTCAACTACCTTATTGTTTATGTATGGGTATAGATCATTCTGTAAGTCCTGGAAGCAAGTTGCCCTCGATCAGGAATAATGGCATACATTGGGGATGACCTCGACTCAGCAGTGGGTAAGTGTGGGTTGAAAACAATTATGAAGATAAATAATACAGAACCACAACATACATTTATACATATTTTTATATTTTCATCTCCATTATCTTCGACAACACTAAGAAATATTATGCTACACTTTTGCTATATAATTTTGTTTAAATTTTCAGTGATTAGATAAAATAGCTTTGTCAAGATTATAAATGAATCAGGGTGGTATTAAGTAGTAAAGGTTATGTGAGCATTACTTCGCGACTGCGTCAGTACGTTCGTGTTGCTTCTTCACAATTATCATATTGTAAATTCCATAAAATGCCACGAGATTGCACTGTGTTACACAATTACAATGGATTTTCTTAGTTTTTGTTGATGGCATCTGGTATCACATAATTTTATTGTCATCGGAATTTAATTGTGCTGTTATTGTTAGATAATAACAATGTGGACAATGGGTAAACAAGTATGAAATAATTATAAAAAAATAATACTAGCCCTGTATTAAACATTGTCCCACTGCTGGGCGTGAGCCTCCTCTACTAAGAGAGGGGGGTTAGGCCTTAGTCCACCACGCTGGCCTAATGTGGGTTGGCAGACTTCTCATACCTTTGAAAAATTCTCAGATATGCAGGTTTCCTCACGATGTTTTCCTTCACCGTTAAAGCAAGCGATAATTAACATTTTAATACACACATAACTTTAGAAAAGTCAGAGGTGTATGCCACTTTGGTTTCGAACCTACGACTTTCGTCTTGGCAGTCCGTACCGCAACCAACTAGGCTATCGCTGCTTTAAGTATGAAATAGGATGTAATATTTAGAACACATTTCCACTATCCAGTGTCCAACTTGCATGGTAAGTTTTCTACAAAACTAATAGTCATCGTGACTGAAACTTTATTAGTGTTGACATCTGATATATAAGCACTCACGCTTGTATTCTCCGAAGGGGTGGGTAGAGGTATAACATATAACATACATTAAGAGCTTAATACCGTCCCAAGATGATTCAATACTGACACAATTCCAGGCTCCAGGCTCATACAAAGTATTTCCTGATAGAAAACCCCAATATTTTAGGAGACGCCCCATTTTGTTAGCATTATCCGCTTACTGCTGATGCTTTTCGACCATGTCTGAAAACAGATACTCAGAGCAGCAGCGGGCGAGTAGTTGGTTGCAACTAAAGAGTAGGTTCGATTCCTACAGCGACACACATTTTTGTGTGGTCCACAAGTATTTGATTCAAGTCTGGGTGTTATGTGTACGCAGTCCCTCGTAGTTATTGTTACCCACGATACACGTTTTGACCTTATATGGGTTCAGGACTATGTGCGTAACTATTGGGTGTATTAGAAAGCCTCCGCGGCACAGCGGGTTAGTAGCCGGCTGTGAAACGAGGGGTCGTGGGTTCGATTCCCACACCGAGACAAATATTTGTGTGACAGATAGATATTTGTTTCGGGTCTGGGTGTTGTGGGACCGTAGTCCCTCGTAGTTCTTGATACCCACGATACAGGTTTTACTTAGTGTGGGATCAGAACTATGTGTGTGACTGTTGAGTGTATTTAAAAAAAATATATTATCAATATTACGTAACAGCACAAACATATGAATTTCATTTTCGGTATATAATCGGCTCATTTAAAAATGTTTAGTGAACATCTAATTAAGGTTTATCTCATTGGCTAAGTTAATTGGAATTGGATTATTTTAATTCCCAATACATTAAAATATAAACAATTTCAAAAAGCATTCTTCTTGAGAGCAAGTATATGATACGTTTTATTTTACTAGGGTCCGTAATTTTAAGGTTCGATGTTTTGTAATATTTTATAGCTGTATGTCAAAATAATGAAATATTGAAATTGAATTCCGTTGACCAATAATAAATTATATGTTTGAAGTTTTGTTTACATTTCGAAATAAATTAACAATAAAGTTTGTTTATATTTTTTTATTTGCATTTAAAAGCTAAAATTTTTGCATATTATAATCTATATCTATACAATTATAAAGAGGAAGGATTTGTATTTTTGTATGTTTGTAATGAATAAACTCAAAAACTACTGTGCCGATTTCAATTCTTTCACCATTGGAAAGCTACATTCACCCTGAGTAACACAGACTATATGGTTTTTGGAAATACCACTCCTAAGGGGGTAAAATAGGGGATGAAAGTTTGTATGAAAATCCGTCATTATTTAAGTTAAACGCATGAAAATTCGTATTTTGTATTATATACTTTTTCTCCCAAACATAACATCCACGCGGGCGGTGCCGCGAGCAACAGCTAAAATTAACATATACCGACAATACACAGTATTTATAGTTTTATCTATTTATGACTTATCTATACGATTGCCGTAAAGCTAATATCAGAATCACGATTCTGCTCACAATAAAGCATTATGCTCCGCGTATCAACTAGAACACACTATTGGTAGTAAATATACGTGAAATCTCAATTTGATGGTCGGTAATTTTTGATACGTAGATTACAAGTAAGTGCCTGTTCTTATTGGTTGATTTGTTTTGTTAGATACACTGGAAAAGTTTTTAAATATGTTCCATAAAATTTTATGAATATGTCGGAGCAACATGAAAACGGATACTCAATTGAACTTTTAAATAACTCGTTTTATTGTAAAATGTCTACCGTCACTTGTATTGCTATTTTGATGGTGGGTTTTGAGAAGTTTATCGGATGATCTCGCGCACAGAGTGGGGCACAATAGAAAATATGACAATAAAAGCGTGCACCTTGTCATTTGTGAGGAATTCCACATTTAATCTTGAATAGCTAGTAACTTAGAGGTCGTAATGCCGAAATACTGTGTAAAGTAATAAGTTAACGTGTTGTGAAACTGTAATTAGTATCATTTATAGTAACTTAGATTGTGCTATGTTTAAAAGAGCAACCATGAGAGTTTCTTGCCAGCTTCTTCGCCATGGATGACTGCATTTCGAACTGGCAGTAGTTTAATAAACTCTGAAGTCTTCAAGTGTTAATCTTGAGTTTTACTACCAAACTATTATACGCTATGCATCCTGACAATATCCGCAGATCGGAGAGGGATGTATAAACCCTCTAACAGCCCCGGCCCGTGGACATGCCGACGACAAATATATTTTAATTTAGTTATTACAAACAGAGTTTTTGTTTTTACGTTTCTGTCCACGTATTTGGCTATTTTATATATGTATATAGCGATGCCATATAATAAAAATCAAGAACATAAAGTAACTAGGAAATATCCTTATCTATTTATTAGGAGAACATATTAAAAAACCGCAAAGCGTAGATTATTTTAAAGTAATAACTTTTATACATTGATTTCCAAAAAATAATACGTCGTTTATATAAATTACTAAATTCATTTTAATAATAGTAATTACTTCGAGTATTACAGTGTTCTATATGGATACTGGTTCATACAATTTATGCAGTAAAAAACCTAATTAAGTGTGGGTAAATTCCATGCCGTCTACATACATGTGCCATTTCGACATGTTTATAACTTAAACCTGACTTTCAACTTGTGCCTCATGACATTGATCCGCTTTACGCAAGTTGGAGCAAATCTAAGCCCATCTTACAGCCTACATATCTAGTCCTAGCTATATATATTTTTGCTGGTGGTAGGATATTCATATCGGCCCGGATAGCGACCACCGTACATAAGGTGTAACATCCGCCATATTGGCACACGCAAGTGTGGCGCGTTCCGGGATCAACCAGTGTACATCCGGTTTTTGTCGGGGGTCTTGAGTTGGGGTACGATGTTTGGACGTTATGCGGCCTTCTAAGTACTCTGACATTATACCCTCGACCGCTTCTTCATCTTCTTGCCCATGGCGTAGTGTGAAGAAGCAGGCCGGTATGATTGTGCAGTGTGGTCACTTTGCCGTGCCAGGATAAAAAAAAACATTATCTCAGATTAAACAGCTTGCAGTCTATGTGTAGAAAATGAACGCGGAATCGGCAGTAATTTTCTGGTGTGAAATTATAAAATGCCATTTAAATTACAGAAAGACTGTTGGATATAAATGATTCCTCATTGCGTGAAATCCTCGCGAGGATTTGCGATGAGTTGCTAGCCTTAGACAATATTCACACGACAAAACTAATTAAAGTATAATTGAGGCCTTTTAAAAACAAGTGTTTGTTGTTTAAAAATAATGTTCGAGGGAAAGAAGCAAAATACTTAATTTATTAACTTATACAAAGGAGCTCCATAAGTATAATTTTATTACTTTTACTTGAAGAGATTCGTATAAAACTTCGGGAATGAACTCTTATTTAGATTCAAACGTAAATAATGAATTTGCAATTAATTATTTGCCATGTTATTATCAGTACAGAACCATAACCTTCTTCTAACTGTTGAAGGAAATTGGCCCAAAGTCCAGTGCTGGGTTAATGTAAACTTTACATAGAGGCGACTAAAAGGGGTCACGGGAGTCGCGGCTGCACAGCGGGGGATGTGTGGCCTTTATAAATATATTTATTTTCGTGGTGTGACCCCGAGTTGGGTGGCGAAGTATCGCACTGCTATAGAATGTGAAGGGCAATTAGCCCTAGAAGAGACGGACCGTAAAGGTACCACGCAAGGATCGTTCCGGCAGCAATCCAGAGTACACCTAGGATCCCCCGGAACCGTCCCACATGCGCTGCAGAAGGCTACCGCGGGGTTTTAGTCGGTACACCAATGTAGGAAAATTATTAGGGCCCCGATCCAGTTGTCCCTCGGGTGAAATAGGTCGGTAGGTCAGTGAGTCCGGCATTACCATCTCTCCTCCCCTGAGTTCCAGAAGATATCCGTATGATGGATTTTCCCCGCGGGAAAAAAACTTAACTTTACATATTAGATATTTTTATTTAGATTCCTCACTTATGCCAGTTTCTTTACGATGTTTTCCTTCACCTTTAAAGCGAGGGATAATTAACATTGCTTACACACATCATTTCGAAAAGCCAAAGATGTGTGTCCCGTGGGTTGGGATTGAACCCATGACTAGTCATTGAGATATTTACATACACTAAAATGAATATCGTTTCATTGGTGTTGTGGCAAATTGGAATGAGAAACCGGTGTGGTCGTAGATTTAATTCCAGGTCGGGCAATCAAAATTCATGTTTGTCTTTGATTTGAAAACACATAGATTACCTGGATTGGAATTTGTATCCGACGTATCGATTAGCCCACCACCTTTCATCACTATATGCACATCTACTTACCCCTTGCGGGATACAGTAAGAGCTTATAAACAACTAAAATAATATTATTCCATACATTGTAAGAGTGGGTGCAGTAGCTATTAGAGTTAATCTGACAGGGAGGGTCAAGCAACTTTCTGTGCCGCTTTATCCACTTAAACCAATAAAATAACAACATTGTTTGCCCATTATTATCTGTCTGACGAGATATCTAATTTGCTCCATACACTTCTGCTTTATAAATAGGCTCGCTCTACTCGCTGATCCTTCGGTTGAAAAACACAATTTATCATAATAAGAAGTAGCAAGCAGTAGTAAAAATAATGTAATCTACATTGATGTACGGTTATAGAATTTTTAGAATCTGATCAGTAATTCCGGATATTGAAATACAAAGAAACTTACAAACTTAGGTTAAGTTATAAATAATTTTCTCGTATTGGAAATTTGCTTATATTACTCTTCAGACATTAAACTATCTCTATGTTGATCTGTTGCCGCATGAAAAGATAAAAATTTAACACACTTTCAGATTAATATAAGTAGACTAGCTGTTGCTCGCGGCTCCGACCGCGTGCAGGTCATGTTTGGGAGAAAAGTATACAATACAAATACCAATTTTTATGCGTTTATCTTCAAAAAGGATTTTCATACAAACTTCCTTCTCCTATTTTACCCCATTAGGGGAGGAATTTCCAAAAATCCTGAAACATATGTTTTTAATTTTTAAATAAAAGGCCAACTACCAATTCTCATGCGTTTAACTTCAAAAATGACGGATTGTCATACAAACTTTCATCCCCTATTTTACCCACTTAGGGGTGGAATTACCAAAAACCCTGAAATATACATTCTTTATTTTTAACCAAAAGACCGTTTACCAATTTTCAACCGTTTAACTTCAAAAATTATGGATTTTCATACAAACTATCATCCCGTATTTTACCCCCTTAGGGGTGGTATTTCCAAAAACCCTTCCTTAGAGTAAAAAAGTAAGTAAGAGATAAAAGAGTACTGTCAAAATTTCAAGTCTCTAACCCTAGCCGTTTAGGCTGTGCGTTGATCGATCAGTCAGTCAGTTTCTTCTTTTATATATACAGATAATAATAGTAGATTTTTTCATAGGCGTGTAGAGGAACGGGTGAAAGTGTCCTCTATCGAAGAGGAAGATCTCCGGTCAGAGAGACTATCCCACCTACACACCCGCCATTGTAACTCCTGTTTAGACAGGATCAACAATGGCACGCATTTTTTCGACACCGAATAAAGAAAAAGTCGAAGTGTGTGTAACGGTAGGCAGCGGCTTTGTTGTGTCCTGGCATTGCAGATGTCTATGGGCGGCGGTGTCTACTTACCATCAGGTGGTCCGTCTGCTCGTCTGTCTATCCAGGCAGTAAAAAAAAAAGGGGATTACAGGCGTGAGTTTATATGTATACGAATAATGAAACTCAGCGAGTCTTTGGGAATTCTTCGCTATCTTTTATCCCGCAACGAAATTTATCAAATAGAAATATACGGAGGAGTTGGAAATATTAATTGTCTAGACCTCCGGGCGTTGTGCCTAACTGACCATTGTCCCTCCGAACGTTCATCTTCGGAGCTTTTATATACGTGAAGCCTCACGCAAACTTTGCTACCGCGATTCAGATTTAATCGAGCGGTGTGCATTGTGCCGCCACAGACATATATCTAAATAGACATTGCTAGTGTACCTACTACACGTGATGAGACGTAGTATGAGAGCATGCGCAACATTTAGCGCAACCGTAATCTATTTTCTGTTGACATCGCAAGACGTCCGATGAACACGCTAGAATGCCTTGTCATGCCGTAAACAATTGTGTAAACTCACCTGTAAAATTTTTCAAGAGTGTTTCATAGCCCTAAATTGTTCTTGTGACGATAGAACATATATTTTACAAGGACACAATTGCAAATTGTTTAATATTGTATGTGCATTCAGGTCTGTATCTATATAGAAAAATGCTGTTCATTGGTACGCGCATCACTTACGAACGGCTGTTATTTAATGAAAAGCTTTATTTTTTTATAAACAAAATTAAAGCTCTAGGAAAACTGAAACTTCGGAAAACCTGTAAGTGTTTTTTTAAGTCTTCAACTTCAATAAATGTAATCACACATACGAAGATGCCGGTAAGATGATTTAAAAAAAGGTTGACATTATTTTCCATATTATATTTACCGTGTGAATATATTTTATAAATACAATATAACACTGACTTTACAAACTGACACACTGACTATAATTATATGTATCTATTTCAACCAATTGCGAGAGGTGATAGTCATTCATCGTTTGTCACTACGTTTTAATATTTTTTTGTTATTCATCAGATATAAGGAAGTCATTAGACCAAGGCAAGAAAAAATACTATAACTTTAATCGCTATGATTGCGTTGTCTATTTATAGTCTTGAGATTTTATTTATAAATTAATTAATTAAGTATCCGTAAAATGTAAAACTATTTTATGAGCACAATTATTTATTTTTTGTTAAGTCTTCGAGAGCGTCAGAGGGCGACTGACTGTAAAAAGAAAGGGCGCTGACAAATATTGGCTTGTTGAGAAACCAAAATATTTTTGGTCTCTGGTAGTCATGACACACGATAATCGCTTTTACCGTAGTATCGTTAGTTTATGGGATTATTCGTTTATTATGAGTACTCTATCCATTTATGAGTTTTTTGTGAATTCAATTTTAATATATGGTGTTTCCAGTCGTGTATTAAAAATAAAACAGTACATTTGGTCAAATAACAAGTAAAGTAGCTACGTTTCCTTATCAAGTGAATGAATGTATAATAAAACGAACACAAAACAGCTGTACTCACACGACGAGTCTCAATGAACAACTGAAATTACCTGAAACAAAAGAAGGCACACATCGTTAATATACTTTGGTAATAACTTCATTCTATTTAGTTATTAAAAGTTGATTGTTCTGGAATCTCGCTGGTTTTTAGCAGACCATAGTTGGCTCTTAAATATACAGCTGATAAGTATTTCATAATCGATATAAAACAGGTATCTCTACATACATATACTCTCACGCCTATAATCCCCGAAGGGGTAGGCAGAGGTGTTTTGTTGTCTTCATTATGCAGACAGAGTTATATGAACTACCAGCTATGATGAATACAAAATCTGCTAATGTAATAACAATTCTTTGTCTTTAGTAAATGTTCAGTTTCGAGACATGACTTTGTCACCTCAAAGGATAACTTTCACTTGAAAGCAAGACCCGTAAACCAAGACACTGAAAAACAAACATCATTGACTGAAATTCAGCCTTTGTATAACTAGCCCTATAGGAACGCGCGTGATAAACTTGTAGTAAGAATTTATTTATTTTGCAAAAAAAATCGTACTTGTACTTGTTACGGATTTTCGTACGAACATCGTGACGAAACTATCAAACTAAAATTTTAATAATAATTTTATAGGTATGTGAAGTCTGCAAATCGTATTAAGTCAGTCTGGTGGGGTCTAAACCTTCTCATTAGTAAAGGTGACCCAGGACCAGCAGTAAGACATTGTACAACGCCGGGCGATAAAAAATAAAATAAATAACATCCAACAGTCACACACATAGCCCCGACTCCACACTAAGATACGAGTCTTGTGTTGTGGGTATCAGGGACTACGGGACACTTTCGGTCTCACAAAACACACTCCCGGACACAAATTTATGTCTATCACACAAACATTTGCCGATACATAATTCATGTAAGTTAAAATTCTGTTATGCAGTATTTCCAAGTCACGAATAATGAACGCTTCCATATTTATCTATAAACATAGTTCTTGTAATTATCATATCAAAATAGTTCTATAACTCATTAAAACTAGTTAGTATACTCCCTTAATAATAGCTAGAGTCTGTATTCATATAGAATTGCGCGTTACACCATGTGATACTCTGCCTCGGTGGCGCAGTTGTAATTGCGCATGCGACTTCTGTACTGAGGTCTCGGATTCGATCACTGGGTCGAGTATAGTGATATTAAATATTATACTAGCCCTGTATTAAACATTCTCCCACTGCTGGGCACGGGCCTCCTCTACTAATGAGAGGGGTTAGGCCTTAGTCCACCACGCTGGCCTATTGCGGGTTGGCAGACTTCTCATACCTTTGAAAAATTCTCAGATATGCAGGTTTCCTCACGATGTTTTCCTTCACCGTTAAAGCAAGCGATAATTAACATTTTAATACACACATAACTTTAGAAAAATCAGAGGTGTATGCCACTTGGGTTTCGAACATACGACTTTCGTCTTGGCAGTCCGTACCACAACCAACTAGGCTATCGCTGCTATTATATCGATGATATTAAATAAATAATTAAAATTGGTGTTTCTACAAATAGCCTAGCATCAGTACGGAGTTTGGAATTGTGCCCGGTATATAGGCTCAATAGGCTCGCCCGGTATTATCCGTAATAAATTCGGCGAAAAATGGGTGTACTGGTTACACTTCTGCTTACCCCTTCGGGGATTACAGGTGTAAGTATATGTATGTGTGTGTGATATACAAACTGAGGAATATGATATAACTCTGTGATATACAACTTTTAAAATATTAACACTGCTTTTAGTGTGAACGGTCAAATGAAATGATCAGGACGTGTATTTGATAGAAAAGCTAAATATTTGTACAGCTAATGAAAGCTAATCAAAGCGAAACGTGACTCACGATCTTTCATATTTTATTGGTTTTGATAAGAGGGGGATGCACTAACTTATGTCGGGTGTTTACATTTATTTAGAAATTAGTTTTATATATAAATGTGGATAAATAAATAAATAAGACCCAATAGTCACACACATAGCCCCGATCCCACACTGAGAGACGAGTCTTGTGTTGTGGGTATCAGGGACTACGAGAGACTTTCGGTCTCACAACACCCAGACGCCGGACACAAATGTCTGTCACACAAACATTTGTCCCGGTGTGGGAATCGAACCCGCGGCCTCTCGTTTCACAGCCGGCTACTCGCCAACTGCACCACGGAGGCTGTCCGTCCGAAGATAAAACACTCCTTGTTAATTATAGGAAAGATGAGGAGTGCTAGGTTAGCTTGATATGGGCATGTGATGAGGAGGGATGAAAGGCATGTGACAAGACTGGTTGAATATGAATTTGGATGATCGAAAGAGTCGTGGGAGACCAAAAAAGAGGTGGATAGATTGCGTGACTGAGGACATGCGCGTAAAAGGAGTGAATGCAGATTTGACGCATGATAGGGCTGCGTGGAGAGTTCAAACCATTTGTGCCGACCCCACTTAGTGTGGGATAAGGACAGGTAGATGATGATGAAAACACTCCTTGTTAAATTGTATTGAGTTTTCAGCAGTTGACTTATTTATCCAGTCATGTATCATTCGATAGTCGGCAACCGTTCAAGAACTGGCAAATCTTACCGTCCGTCTTATTGACGTGCGTATTAAGCGTATTTGTAATATTATGGTAATAAAGTTGATTTTGTCTTGTATTTTTATTCACTACTTATTACCTTTTTCCGAATACCAGTGTCCCTGTGATACATGAGAGGTTAAAAAGAATAGATATGAAATGTAAGCTATCAGATAATTTTTGTGAGAAATAGAAATTCATGGGTATTCTGTTGATTACTTCGAATTTTTCCTAATATCCCACATTTATACAAGGGTCTAACGAATCGCTGCGTATTTTGCTTTGAAGGACTCCGCAGCGCAGCGGGCGAGTATCTGACGGTAAACCAAGAGGCCAGAGGTTTGAGAAATGTTTTGTATGACAAAAATATCTTTCGGGTCTGGATATTGTAGGACCATTGGCGATTTTATATATTCATGAAATATTTTTGTGATCGCTACCCGCTAGTTTATTTTTTTTATAAAAGAACAAGTTTCCTGTTACAATATCGGTCCCATAAACATTTTGGTACACTGATGACCTTAGTTTAGGAAGAATGAAGCAGAAGAATATATTAAATATTTCTAAATCAATATTTGTATTTGTGGCAACTCATTAAGTTTTATTATTAAAAACAACGATATTAATCCTCATTTAAACCTGATTTAACAATATTGATTTTGCATATTAATTGACATTAAATAAAATTCCCGTCGTAATAAACATTCAATTTTGTAGTTTAAAATAATTACCTCGTAATAATAATCACTACTAAACGATTGTAAACAAAAAATAAGAAACCCTTGTTGCACTGTCGATGAGAAAAATAAATCAGTTGTTGTATAAATTGTGTACAGCGCCATCTAGCGGCTACAAGTGATACTTTAACTGCAAAACACATGATACTAAGCAAAAATAAGCAATGACCACATTTTTGCTGATATTTTTGTGTGTACGTTATAGAAATAACATATAGTAATGCAAGCAAACATGAAAGAAAAAAGACGGTTTTTCATGCGTGTGCTTTGACTAAACGAACATCAATGTTGTTACCAGTACTGAAATAAAAAAATAAATATTTTTAAAATAATTATAGAGCTGCAATAATATTATAATACCGCCTGTAATCTATCATGACATTACATATGCAATTTTACATTACTATAATGTGCATAAAACTAAAAACTATCGTGTCAAATCTTCATAAAAAGGAAAATTTCAGGCATATTCAAGCCTCGAAATAGCGACATCTAGCGAAAAAATTACACTACTTAATCACAGCACACACCAGCTAATCAAGCCAGACGGAAATCCAAATTTAGAACCACTTATAATATTCTTTCGGTACGTAATTCCTTAATCATAACATAAATAACATGTTTGATTACACAAAAAATTTACTTAAATTGTGGTATTGATTACATGCAATGAAGATTGACGCAAGGAGGTTGTATCATAAATATTATTAATTTAAATCATCTTATAAAAGATTCGCCGCGCTGAAGATCCAGCGCACCCTGGACCGTCTACCGGACTGGCTCTCCAAGTGGAGGCTGTCTGTGAACGTCGGGAAGACACAGGCAATGGTGCTTCGGACAACAAACCAAGGGAAGACGCTCAAGCCTGCGAAGCCGTTACGCATGTTCGATCAGGAGATACCTTGGGCCCTCAAGGTCAAGTATCTCGGCGTCACGATCGACAAGAATCTCCGCATGTCTCCTCATGTGCAAGAGATCTCCAGCCGCGCAGCACACGCGGCATTCAGACTGAAGACATTGTTTTCATCGAAGCTACCTCTTCGTGTGAAGGTGGGGGTGTACAAGTTGTACATCCGTTCCCGCCTCACGTACGCGGCGCCAGCATGGTACGCGCTCACTGGACGCACGTCCAGGAACCGTCTGCGGGTCGTCCAATCCAAGACGCTCCGCACCATCGCCGGCGCACCACGCTACGTCAGGAATTCCACGATCCAGAGGGATCTACGCATCGAGAGCCTGGACGACTTCGTCAAGGGGCTCGCGACGAGGATGTACGAGCGCGCGGAAGCCTCGATCTGGCCTCATCTCCAGAACATGGCGCCGCTGCACGCTCGACCTCCGGACGCGAAGCCTCTACCCCGAGATCTCCTCGCGTGACCCACGTCACGCGATCACCACATCACACACTACACCTCGGCGTGTTACCTACTTCGAGGGTCTCGTGACACTTTTCGCCGCGCCGTCTGCTGCTGATCGCCTAAGCTGGGCTTCCCCAACGGGTTCCACCTGGCTGGGTTTGATATCGCGTGGACGGCAAGAAGAGGAGAGCACGAGAGCCCCTCGGTACTCTACACGCCGACCGACACATCTGGACACCAGCTTTCGTGCCATCATCGACATCAATGCTCAGGTTTCGCTAGCTTGATTGATGATGGCACGTCACCCCAGTGACCGGTCCGTATTCGCGGACCGCGAAGACCTCCACAATCAGAGGGCTACGCCCTGATATTGTAGCCACATGCACCTTCTGTGCATGTGATGACGACCTCTGTTCTGTTCTGATCTTATAAAGACAGAAAACAGCAGAGCATAGCCTAGTTGGTTGCGGTGCCGACTGTCGAGACGTATCACGAAAATCGTATGTTCGAAACCCAAATGGCATACTCACCTCTGACTTTTCTAAAGTTACGTGTGTGTACTGGTTAAATGTTAATTATCGCTTGCTTTAACGGTAAAGGAAAACCATATCGCTAATTTTATAGTTATGTATGTTTATAATTTTAAAACAAATCATTAGAAATATTATTTTACTATGAATTCAATTTACCATAAACTATAAAACTGTTAATCACTCACAAATAATATCTTGTATCGTACATTCATATTCTGGCAATTAATGTTGTAACCATATCCTTGGGCAAAATGCCGGAAAAAAATGGTCATAAAATTATGCGCAGTCCTAAGCTGAAAGAGCAGTGTGACTCGCAAAGAGATGTTTATTATTGTCTCATTACAGACAGTGGCCATAAAAACAGCGTGGGAATAACTTTAATACAAAACAACAAAAAATTGCAACTCGTTTTAAATTAAATTTAAAGTTTTAAGTTAAAAATTAAATTCTACTCCGTGTATTTACACGTGCAGCTCTTAGAATAATTATGCTTTAAATAAAAATATTACATTAATCACGCAATTTTACGGCTATTTTTATATTATCGATATTATGAAATGCGTTACCGTATTATGGTGGGTCAATTAGTATGTCAAATTTTATACGTATTTATTTGAGTTTTAACGATTATAAAACTCATTTATCAAATATGGATCAAAATATAATAAAATTTATGATACAAAATTACGTCCATACTGTTTAGCAAATGAAGCGTGTAATAAAATCGATCGTTAACAATCATTTAAGATAATTTGAAAGAATCGATTTATTGATGTTATCAGATGCTCAGGCATTATTTAATTATTGTATGATAAATTGTTGAATGAATAAATTAGTCAAATGTCAAGGTTGTCTGTTCATGCCGTATCAATATATAAATTATCATATTTCTATACATGCTTTAACTCATTCTGTCCAAATGAATGTAGGTATGTTGAATTATTAACTTAAAAATCGCTCAGACGCAATGCTCTATAAGTAGTCTTTTTTTCTGTCATATTTTACAATGTATTAGAGTGCAAACTGGTCTAAAACAAAATTTAGTTTAAAGCCCAACAAAACTTTCACTTCACCCGTCGTGCAAAGCGCACTCCATGGCCACACAACCGCCTTGCCTTGTGCGCCGTCTCCGCGACTAGGATGCCGTGACACTTCCGGTAGAAATTCTCGCACAAATGCGTACGTATTGACAATGATTATTATAATTTTGTATTCATTTATCGTATAAGCGCTCTATTACGTTGCGTTGCGTAAATCGTTAAATAATAATTGTGTATAGAATATAACCGTGACAGCACGCCACACAAGTTGTTATGTAGGAATGTATCTGTCATTGTTGTGCGTTTAGTTAGTTACGTCGAAATTCTGCGAGCGCCGAGCGGTTGCTATGGTCGATTTTCCTTCATGTGCGTGAGATGAATAGTAAAATGGTTTTTAAATTACTTAATTTTCTTATTAACTAGAAATGTTTTTGGAGTGATAAACACAATGTAATTTGAATATTCATTAATTATAGAATAATTGAAGCTAAATAGTACATTGTGTTTAGTGATATTGTGTTTTTCTACCTAGAAATACTCAGTATTAACCCGGAGTCTGGAATGGTGCCTGGTGTGGCGATAGGCTCGCCCCCTATCATATTATGGGACCGAAATTCGGCGAAAAGTGGGTGTACTGGTTACACCTCTGCCTACCCCTTCGGAGATTACAGGCGTGAGTGTATATGTATATGTAAATATACATATACACTAATAATTTTACAGATTCTATAGCGGTTTTATTAATTTTTTTTAGTCCGCCCCATGATCATGAAAGCTGTAAGGCTTTCGAAACGTCGGGACTAAAAAAAGTGAAATAAACCGCGATAGAATCCGTAAAATTAGTTTTATTTAAATGTATTATATTCGCGTAAACATAAGAAACCCATATAGTATTGTTTCTCAGCCTTCGTATTCATTATTAAATCTTATAAAAATCTTTAAAGAGGTCAACTTATATTGTTAGAAAATTTGCAAAAATATAGTGTATCTACGATAATTTGCATGTGATCAAAGACAGTGCAGAATATAGGCTATTTCATTCTATGATGTATTACTAATATAGTATGGAAAAACCCTCATCCGCATCGCTAACAAATACATTGGAAATATGTTCCGGATTTTTTCTTCGCTGAACAAAGCTTTGAAATTCCGTTAAACAATCACTACACTACACTGCACTATGCAATCACTCAAATGGAAACATAAACCTTAAAGTTTCT
This sequence comes from Laothoe populi, assembly GCA_905220505.1. Lineage (NCBI taxonomy): Eukaryota > Metazoa > Arthropoda > Insecta > Lepidoptera > Sphingidae > Laothoe > Laothoe populi. The sequence goes on from HG992154.1 coordinate 6,404,158, forward strand.
ATAAAAATGACTATTTTATATCACTATAATTATAACCGCAATTAAATAAATAATTATGATAAATATATCTGTCTTCCTGGTTGTCTAATAACATTATTATGCTGGCTAAATAATCCGGAAAGCCGGAAACACGGATTCGTGAGACATTAGTGTCTTTAGTTTATATAGATACATTTATTTAATGGTTTGAGGAAATCATTTGCACTAATTACGATATAATAAGACATATTATCCTATTCATTTAATGTTTAATAATTATATTTCTAATAAATTATAATTTAGAGTCAGATAGGAACATTGGTATATTACTCGCTTACTTATGCCGTGTTATGCGTGTTTAGGGGTGATCGTCATTTATTTATAATTAATTAACACGAAAGCTTACAGTAGAAATATACCAAGACGCTTAAGTGTAAGAATTATGTATTTCGAAGTGCTAAAATTAGCTCTATTGAAATAAAAAGACAGCCTCCGTGGCGCAGTTGGCCAGTAGCCGGCTGTGAAACGAGAGGCGGTGGGTTCGATTCCCACACCGGGACAAATGTTTGTGTAACAGACAGATATTTGTGTCCAGGGTCTGGGTGTTGTGAGACCGAAAGTCTCTCGTAGTCCCTGATACCCACAACGCAAGACTTGTATCTTAGTGTAGAGTCGGGGCTATGTGTGTGACTGTTGGGTGTTATTTTTTTTTTAAAGACTAAAACCAGCAAAGAAATAAAAATTATAAAATGCATAGGCATTCAAGTTATATCTTCAAGTTGTTGGTAGGGCATTTGCATCATAGAATCGATCGTTACACACAAAAACGCGTCGTAGCTAAGTGGACTGACATTAAAACTTAATTTTATCATACTAAAAACAACAGAAATCAGTCAATGTTTATGGGTAATAAAATAATTTGTAAATTTAAAATCAAATCAAGACACAATACATTGTTAATAAAAAATAGATTTGCAAAACCGAACTCGTTTCGTATGCATACACTGGCCAGCTAATGCGACATATTTTTCCACTTGAGTCGACACTGGGCACCCTCGCGAGCCTCCTAACGAGATCGACCTAGGATAACAGTTAGGAAGTGGCAGTTTGTCTGTCATTTTCTTCTTGATTGATTGGAATATGGCAAGAGTTAAAACTCAACTAGACATGACAATGTGTAATAGCAGTATTTTATTTATTTGATAAATCGGTGGCGAAGTTGTAATTGCGCATGCGTTACGACTGCTGTGCTGAGGTCTTGGGTAAAGTGATATAGAGTTCTATCTAGAAATTCTCAGTACTAGCACGGAATCTAGAACCTGTGCCCGGTATGGCGATAGGCTCGCCCCCTATCATATTATGGGAACACAATTCGGCGAAAGATGGGTGTACTGGTTACACCTCTGTTTACCCCTTGGGGATTACATGCGTGTATATGCATGTTAGTCTGTGGAACTTTTATATACAGAATTTTTTTTAAATTACAAACATGTACAAGTAGTAATATTTATTGATTATGTAAATATTTGTCTCCATCACACGGATTCGTATATTTTTATTTTGTTTCCGGTTTCTAATGCACAGTTATAAACTCTGTTCGACGTTTAATGAGTTAGCAATATTCCATTTCTAGAATGTAAAAAAGTTTATATTACCGTTTTAATTTGCTTAATTTATTTTATTCTGTGTTCCATTAAATAAATTAGATATTGTGACAGAATAAAATAAATATCTGTCACTTATCTCGCAATTTTGAAAAACCCGGTAAAAGTAAAATATTGCCTTAATTATTTAAAACACAAATATTTAATTTATATCAGTCTCAAATTAATTATTGTCACATAACGATGATAAGCTATTTAGACTTTTGTATCTCTTAATGCATTTTATAAATGCCAATGAAACTGTCTTGAAATTTATATTCATTTAAAATTATTTTTATAAAACCCTAAGGCCTAACACCTCTCATTAGTAGAGGAGGCCCGTGCCCAGCAGTGGGACAATGTTTAATACAGGGGCTATATAATATATTATATATTTTCATTTATAAAACCCATACTCATTATACCTTGTTAATAAAAACAATAAGACGCGATTTTGCAATTAAGACTTTAAAGAGACTATTTTTTTATGATAAAAGTCATATTATTTTAATACACTAAAGGCAGTCTCTTATTAGTAGAGACGGACCGTGCGCGGCAGTAGAAAAGTGTATAATTAATTTATATAACTAATACTGAATTTACAAATGTTTATCACTTATATTAAATAATATACACATAGTTAATAAATACAAATAATATTCTCATTTACGTTTCCTTAGCCAGCGTTATTTCTTACTGCGCAATATTAAGTTCAGTTTCTTCAGTTAAACCAACTAGACGCAATTATTTGTTTTGTCAAAAAGTTTAAAAAATAGGGCATACTATACTAGCTTTTGTCCGCTACTTCGTTCGCGTTGAATGAGCTTAAATATTCATTTTTATAAACAACGACCGGCATTGTAAAGAAAATTTCACTCGAGATTACGAAAAAAACATTGCCTGAAAAGTTCAATCCAATCGTTCCAGTCGTTTTAGAGTCCGCAGGAAACATATATATAAACATAAATTTTATATATAGACTAGCGGGCCCGGCAGACCTCGTCCTGCCCGGAAAAGCAGCGCCACACCGACTGCAGCGCCATCTGCCGGGCTGATTTGTGAATCTAAACCATCCAGAACGCATAAAAAAATCATTCAAATCGGTCCAGCCGTTTAGGAGGAGGTCAGTGACATGCACACGTACAGTAGAATTATATATATAAAGATAGATTAAATAGAACATGTCACTTCTACGCACTTTGTTTCATTGAACTATGAACGTTCGAGCGACGGGTAGCAAGCCGCGCCCAAGGCGACAGCTGACAATGAATATTAACATCTTATTCACTGTAAGAAAGTCACATAAAATACAGTCAGGTTAGCGGTGACGTCATACTTGCTTGTTTGTAATGTATCTTAAACCCTAATGTAAGAAGAAAGTATTATGAAGGTAGATAGACTGATAATTGACAGCCTCCGTGGCGCAGTTGGCGATTAGGCTGTGAAAAGAGAGGCCGTGGGTTTGATTTCCACACCGGGACAAATGTTTGTGTGACAGACAGATATTTGTGTCTGGTCTGGGTGTTGTGAAACCGAAAGTCTCTCGTAGTCCCTGATACCCACAACACAAGACTCGTATCTTAGTGTGGGGCTGGGGCTATGTGTGTGATTGTTGGGTGTTATTTATTTATTTATATGAATTCCGCGATAGAATGTAATATTGATTCAATATAACATACATTCGTATAACACGGTCTTAATACGTACAAAATTGTATTTTAGATCACAGAAGAAAAGTATGGAAATATCTATGTAAGATAGGCGTAGACAACTACAATGAATTATTTACAAATACTATATTGAATCAATCAGAAGTGACACAGGCTGCCAAGACGAACTTAGTCTGTGAAAATTCATGGATCCGACACACATTACACCTTAGACTTTGCGAAATTACCTGTATATTCATTGTTAATTATCGTTTGCTCAAACGGTAAAGGAAAACATTGTGAGGAAACCTGCATACCTGAGTATTTTAAATGAAAATTTCGAAAGTGTGTGAAGTCTGCTAATCCAAGCCAGTATGGTGGACTAAGGCCAAACCCCTCTCTTTAGTAGAGAAGAGCTGTGCCCAGCAGTGGGACAATCTATGATACTGTACTGGTATTATTATACCAAAGCAAGTCGGCATGATTGTTTCGAGTAGCGAAGTATAGTTGTCGCTACTTGATACTCTAACTGGACGGTACTGCGCTTACCATTAGGTGCAGTCACTTTGACGTGCACGATAAAAAAAATTAATTCAATTTTTATAGTTAAGACTGAAATTTATATTTATCAGAGGGCTTTTTAGCCTTACTTGAAACTAAACGAGTAGTGCCGGCTGAGCTGTAGGCCTTCTCTTGAAATCAATCCAATCTCGAACTCGATACAGTTTCAATTCCAATCTAGAAGATATTGGAACTCTAACTAAACGAAATAGAATATTTACGAACTAGCGCTCGTAAATACTCTATTTCATTTAGTTACAAAAAAATCCGTCGTATTCGTTTAAATCGTGCGCTGGTGTTGCGTTCAAGAGTGCCAATTGTGCAGTTTTCGAACTCAAACCCAATTTTAAATTGGAATCGAGTGACAAGAGTAACCCTCCAGGCATGGGCGTATATAAGGGGGGGTCCAGGGGGTCCGGACACCCCCCTTAGCATACGACATAATAAAAAATCGCGGACTATTGATAGCGGATAATATAGACGGTTAGCAGGCTATTTGATTTAAGTGTCAATTTTTGCAGCATTCAGCTATATGCATATTTGGAATTAACATATTTTTCTACGACTTTTGAGCCTAGTTTAATTTTTTTCGTGTTCTTTTTAGCGCTTAAATCAACTGGTAAAACAAAACTGCTTTTTTTTCAGGGCACATCTATTTAAAAAAATACGACCGAGTCTTAAGTAGTGACTACTTAGTAGTGATGAGTGTGATAGTATATGATGTACCATAAGTACCTGGAGGGCAATTCTCCTTTCATTCAAAATAATTTCGTACTCGAATCTACAGTTCGAATCATTTCTCTATTACATAATTTCGAACTACGAAGTTATTTTTTTGAATGTTGCATCCATATCCATTTGAATTCGAGTCTTTACTATGAGATTCTACTAAAAAAAAAAATTTCGAACTAAAAATCTATAAGTATTTTAATATCCATAGTGTCTCGGGCCTCATCAAATATGCATCCAGTTCTTGGACATGTTTTTGGACTCTTCCAAGTATTTTATCTTTCTAAGACTTTTAGTTAAATCATAATAAAAACACGAGATTGAGTCTTTTTATGGGTAAACACATTAGCATATGGCATCATATACGCAGTAAATTAGGATCAAAATAAAACAATATCTTTGGGTGTCTAGAGGCCGTCATACGTCCAACATTACCGCACCACCTCCAAGAGCATAGACTCTATGCCGCTTAGCTATAAACGTCGTAAAATATTAATGTTAAGGAAACAATATTGCCACTTTATCTGGAGAATTCACCTGATACAGTTCATATGAAATTTGTCAAGACGCCATATGGTTTAGATGCCATTAGGTTTCAGTGGTTTAAGGCAAACTCGGTCAAGAATGGCGTAAGCCTGGATGTCATTTTCTACCTACTACAATATCATCAAGCGTTACTTAGCATCTTGCGGCGTACCCTGCGACTGCTGGGAAAATCATGTGCACATTTTGAGTAAACATGTATGTATCCAATGCCTTGACGCCTAGCGTGAGCTGCAATAAATAAGACCTAAAACTGTGTACACTTAGGGTTGGCCCTAAGTGTACACGACGCGCGTCGCAATGCATTGTAGTTGAAAAATAGGACGTGACGCGACGTTTCTACTCTGCGCCAGTTTGAGTTGACTCTTACAGCTACTCTTCTAGACAACTGTTCTGTACGTCCTTTGACAGGGCTTTTAAAACAAAATTAGGGCTAGCTAGTCACATATGCTCACATTGGCGAAAAAAACTTATTCCAAAAGTGCAAGGTTCGCCGTCGAAGGATACTTCTTGGAGGACATCATCATCATCATCAAGTTAGGACACAATATTGAATGGTTCGAATTCGAGATGTACGTCTCGGACGGTCTGTACCAGTCGAAGCAGTTCGAGCGATAACCTTCGAGAAATGTTCGAATGGTAAATTTCAGAATAGCTGAAATATTTTGATTTCGAACTCTATTTTTAAAATAATTTATTTATGAACATTTGACATTATACACTGACAATCAAAACCTTCGAGAAACACCGGACTCGACATTTCCAGAATAGCTTAACTTTACATTCACTCGAAAAAAGTTCGAATTTGAATTATTTTTCGTATACGAAGTTGATTCGAGTGCGTGAGAATTGCCCCCTATATTCGTACCATCAAGACCTTGGATAAACACCGGACTCGACATTTCCATAATAGCTTAACTTTACATTCAGTCGAAAAAAGTTCGAATTGGAATTATTTTTCGTATACGAAGTTGATTCGAGTGCGTGAGAATTTTCTCCCTGAGTTCTAACATCTCATCTTGGTAATAAGCAACATTAAAATAGTTATTTACCAAAAATAAATTGACTTCACTTGACATTTGATGTTTTGACAGTTGTTATGTAAACAATAAAACAAAATGAATGAAAATCTGCGGCAGATTTTCATCCATCCGAAGTCCAAATCCAAATAGCAAGTAGCATTTTTTTATTAACTAGCGTTTTCCCATTCTATGTTTAAGTAATTTCTAAATAACTATGATTTGAGCGGTTAGATTTTTGGCTTTTACCCGCGGACCCCCCCCCCCATGTAAAAGCTATAGCTACGTCACGGCTCCAGGTCTAGTCGTGCCATGTATATCTACTTACTGAGACTGGTCAAGAATAATTTAATGGAGACTTTGCTTAACTTCATTTCATACATCATAATGCCAGAGACTTCATAAATTGTCCGTGAATTCTACCAACTACTATTAAAACCTGTAATAATTAATTAAAAATGCAGTAAGCACAGAGAAACTCATAGTTTTTAATTAGCACTTTTCTCTTAGAGACACATCTTGTGAAGGCAATTAGTGTTAGAAATTTTACACACTAACTGTACAGTATTATGTGTCATAGAAGGTAAATACTATTAATATTACGCAAACTATAGTATTTAGAGACACAGAGAAACGTGTTGTCATATACAATCACGCCCGTAATCCCCGAAGGGTAGGCAGAGGTGTACCAGTACACCCACTTTCGCAGATTTTATTACGGTTCCATAATGTGATAGGGGGCGAGCCTATACCGATCATAATTCCAGACTCCAGGCTAATACTGAGTATTTCTAAATAGAAAAACCTAATATCCCGACCCGGGGATCGAACCCGAGTCCTCAGCACAGCAGCCGTAACGCATGCGCAATTACAACTGCGCCACCGAGGCGGTCCGTTTGAACCGAGAAACGTGTTGTAAGCATGCATATAATAACACTAGCTGTTGCTCGCGGCTCCGCCCGCGTGGAGGTCATGTTTGGGAGAAAAAGTATACAATACAAAATACCAATATTCATGCGTTTAACTTAAAAATGACGGATTTTCATACAAACTTTCATTCCCTATTTTACCCCTTTAGGGGTGGTATTTCCAAAAACCCTTCCTTAGTGGATGCCTACGTGATAAAAGGTACCTACTGTCAAAATTTTAAGTCCCTAACCCCAGCCGTTTAGGCTGTGCGTTGATCGATCAGTCAGTCAGTCAGTCAGTCAGTTTCTTCTTTTATATATACAGATTATAAATTTTTATCAAAGATATCTTAAAAAATAGTGTACTATATTTTTTCCCCATATTTATCGCTCCAAATGACTACACCGACATAGCCATTAAATTATATTTCTAAATCGTTACATAAAAATAAAAACGCCGTTAACATTGAAAACGTATGCAGACTTGTGCAAAATTTTATAAAAACTAGTCATAAACTATGTTGATTAACACTGTAGCCGCGAAAAATACGTATAATAGATTAGAAATCGAAGCCTAATCAGATAATTTATGAGTTCCTGATAATTACAACAAGTAAAGTTGTTTAAAACTAGCCTATATAACGGCCAATCAATATATTTCCAAATTCAAATTGCAGACATTATGAAAGATTCGTTCTGTTTTAATTGTTAAATTTATTATTTTAAATACATCGGTTCCTATTTTTTTAATCTTCGTATTTGAAATTTTGAAAATATTTTTTTTGTTTAAAATGTCAATTGGAAATTCAAAAATTATTTACAATTTCAAAACAATGGCGTCAAGGACATAGTTACAATGAGAGCAGTTGTTGCAACAATATCAGATATACCGCTAATATAATTACCATTCGTGTAATGTACTTGCGCCCATGCACAAATATGTTGACACTAAAAGCATTAGGGCCCTACTAACGTCTATCATTACGAATTTACGATGGTCACTCGACATGTTTTTCTTTTATCCTGGCACGGCAAAGTAACCACACTGCACCTGATGGTAAGCGCAGTGCCGTCCAATTAGAGTAGCGAGAGACAACCTATCCCACGGTATTCAACACAATTGTGCCGGTCTGCTTCTTCAAACTACGCCATGGGCGAGAAGGTGAAGAAGCGAAGGCCTCGTGTCAGAGTACCCAGAAGGCCGCAAAACGGCCAAAAATCGTACCAAATCTTTATACCCCCGACAAAAACCGGAAATACATTGGCTGATCCCGGAACGCGACACACTTGCGTGTGCCACTATGGCGAGTTTTACACCCTGTATATGTTGGTTGCTATCCGGGCGGATATGATTATCCTATCACTAGCATGACTCATGACCACTAGTAATATTAATAGTATTATGTGCCAGCCAATATCCTAACATATTAACAATAATAATATGTGATACCAGCTATTTTCTCAGAATTTTATTTCTGAGGTTCTTATAAAACACATAGTATTATTTATAACATATGATGCAAAGAAACTAAATTCCCTGGTAGATGTATATTACTATATTAAAGATTAAAAGAGAAGATAAACAACTGCTGCTGCTGATAAGCAACTTTTTGCTGGTGGTAGGATATTCATATCCGCCCGGATAGTGACCACCGTACACAGGGCGAAAAACCCGCCATAGTGGCACACGCAAGTGTGTCGCGTTCCGGGATCAGCCAGTGTACATCCGGTTTTTGTCGGGGGTCTGGAGTTGGGGTACAATGGCCATTTTGCGGCCTTCTTAGTACTCTGAAACTAGACCCTCGACCCTTCTTCACCTTCTTGCTCATGGCGTAGTGTGAAGAAGCAGGCCGGCATGAGTGTGTAGAGTAGTGGGGATAGATCGTCTCTCGCTACTCAGTACTCTATTTGGACCGCACTGCGCTTACCATCAGGTACAGTGCGGTCACTTTGCCGTGCCAGGATAAAAAAATACTACCCCCATTTAACCAACCAAAACAAATGGTACGTACAAAATACCAAGGCTGAGTATGGTATTAGCAATTGAAATAAGAGAGTGCACACACTGAGCAATGGGGTAGGGCATATGTGTTTACAATTCTAATGAATTGTCGCCTTCTATGGCGTTTACATAAACAACGCTATTTCCAAGTTTAGCACCATCTGCATTCTGCTATTTAGCTATGTGGGGAATGATTACAGTTACGTAAGGTATTAGGAAATAGATACCGCAATTAAGGCTTCACATGCAAGTCATAAAGATCGCATAGAGATCCAAAAAAATCTGAGAATGCTGCCGATTCAATTTCTATATAAAATAAATGTTAAATATGGCCTCACAATAAAAATTTCGTTTGAATTTAATTTTAGTTATCTTCAAAAGTCATACTGTCAGTTTTTATTTCAAATTGACTTTATAACGACTAATTCTATCCACGTGTTCTGTTTCGTAACATCCTAAAAAACGGATCTAGATACAATTCCAAAGCCCACAAAGAACGTCCGATATAGGGTGCCTAAAACCTTCGCTCTAACCGCTATTATGTATGAGGCTTATATAGTTGAAACCGTCGAGAACTTAAGCGTGGGGTGCTTTTAAGTAGAGTAAGCTCTATATTTTAAATATCAAAGGTGTTTTTATGTCGGTAGACCATAACTTCCATAACTCTTCATAATATTTAATGATTCAAACACAATTTGAAAGGTTTTGTTTGCTGTTATTTACAAAAATAGACAAATATATTAAAATCTTAATTTTTCTAAAAAAAATTGTCAGTGTCATCTGTTGTCAGTATAATTAACGAATTTGTTGTATTCTTAGAATTACGCGCATACATGGTTTTAGGAAGCGCATTTTTTTTCTGCCTGGATAGACTGACGAGCAGACGGGCCACCTGATGATAAGCAGACACCGCCGACCTAAGACTTCTGCAATGCCAGGGCACAGCAAAGCCGCTGCCTACCGTAAAACTACTTACATTACATTTACTTATTTACTTTATTATATATCATGACTGAATACTATCAGTGCGAAGTATTCGTACAGCTATTATTAATATAGTTAAAATAGGAAAATGTAAAAAGATTAATGTGGATTATTTTCTCTCGGACTATTGCCTTGGTCAACGACCCATGAACTCTGGTTCAGGCAGATAACTTATTAACGGCTTATTCCAATAAACGAACTTATTCTGAGCTACACATCGGTTCTAGAAATGAGCCAGAATTAAGTTTGAATGCCCCGCCTACGGATGACAATGTTTGATTGGTTCATTTCCTGGTTCGATCTGGAAATTCGGATTGAGAATGCTTAATGAAATTGGCCATAAGACGAGTATTTATTCTTAAAGTTTTCTACGTAGCACATTCCAGTATGTAAGTAAGCGAATAGCTAATATTTTATTTACTGTTGCATTATACGGCTATATAACTGTAGTTAAATCTAAAATGAACATTTAAACTTCAATGAACGCAAATGTAGGCAGTGGATTGTGAAGTATCAATTTATATATTTACATATTTTATTTATGTAATTTGCTGGTGGTAGGATATTAATATCCGCCCGGATAGCGACCACCGTACACAGGGTGAAAAACCCGCCATAGTGGCACACGCAAGTGTGTCGTGTTCCGGGATCAGCCAGTGTACATCCGGTTTTTTGGGGGTCTAGAGTTGGGGTACAATGTTGGCCATTTTGCGGCCTTCTGAGTACTCTGATAATAGACCCTCGACCGCTTCTTCACCTTCTTGCCCATGGCGTAGTGTGAAGGAGCAGGCCGGCATGATTGTGTTGAGTAGCGGGGGATAGATCGTCTCTCGCTACTCGATACTCTAATTGGACCGTACTGCGCTTACCATCAGGTGAAGTGCGGTCACATTGCCGTGCTAGGATAAAAAAAAATTGATATAGTGCTGGTAACAAGAATCTACTCAAAGATATCGGCGGACGTTGTATCGGTGAAAGCTAATTCTGTTAGATTGATAATGCTGATCGAGATTACGTCATAAACACAGCAATTAACTTTATCTATCTTATGGCCATAGCAGTTAAACAATTGCACCTGGGAAAGTATAATATTTAATTCTAGTGGTCGCACACTGAAATTCTACCGTAAATCATAAACATTTTTTTTGCACATGATACACCGTACTTTCTTCAAAGTTACTTCTGTTAAAAAACCCTCCACGAGACAGGCTTAGCCTAGTGTGGAGAGTTTTTGTATAATGTATACCATGTAAAATTAGTTTCTGGAATTATATTTATTCATTATTATTTAAGTTTGAAAATTATAGAAGCTCTTTTTACAAAAATTATACTTCTATAATCATTGTATATAATTTTTGTGTTCTATTGCGTCAGCTGAGAGCGTGTTCACATATATCATTAGCGTGTGTTATCTGTTTGACATTGAAAGTATGAACGTAAACAATAGATGTTTCATATTTTATGTCATTTGATGCAGTGGTAGCACATGCCACATATTATATAAATTTTAAGGGTAAGCAGAGATGTAACCAGTACATCCACTTCTCGCGAATTTCGTCCCATAATGTGATAGGGGGCGAGCCTATCGCTATACAGGACTCAGGCTCCTGATTCCGAGCTAATACTGAGAATTTATAGACGTGAACCCAATATTACTTTACCCGACCCGGGGATCGAACCCGAGACCTCTCTCTTATGCTGGTGGTAGGATATTCATATCCGTCCGGATAGCGACCACCGTACACAGGGTGAAAAACCCGCCATAGTGGCACACGCAAGTGTGTCGCGTTCCGGGATCAGCCAGTGTACATCCGGTTTTTTGGGGGTCTAGAGTTGGGGTACAATGTTGGCCATTTTGCGGCCTTCTAAGTACTTTGACAATAGACCCTCGACCGCTTCTTCACCTTCTTGCCCATGGCGTAGTGTGAAGGAGCAGGCCGGCATGATTGTGTTGAGTAGCGGGAGATAGATCGTCTCTCGCTACTCGATACTCTAATTGGACCGTACTGCGCTTACCATCAGGTGAAGTGCGGTCACATTGCCGTGCTAGGATAAAAAAAAATTGATATAGTGCTGGTAACAAGAATCTACTCAAAGATATCGGCAGACGTTGTATCGGTGAAAGCTAATTCTGTTAGATTGATAATGCTGATCGAGATTACGTCATAAACACAGCAATTAACTTTATCTATCTTATGGCCATAGCAGTTAAACAATTTCACCTGGGAAAGTATAATATTTAATTCTAGTGGTCGCACACTGAAATTCTACCGTAAATCATAAACATTTTTTTTGCTCATGATACACCGTACTTTCTTCAAAGTTACTTCTGTTAAAAAACCCTCCACGAGACAGGCATAGCCTAGTGTGGAGAGTTTTTGTATAATGTATACCATGTAAAATTAGTTTCTAGAAATATATTTATTTATTATTATTATTATTTAAGTTTGAAAATTATGGACGTTCTTTTTTCAAAAAATATAGTTCTATAATCACTGTATATATTTTTTGTGTTCTATTGCGTCAGCTGAGAGCGTGTTCACATATATCATTAGCGTGTGTTAATTATCTGTTTGACATTGAAAGTATGAACGTAAACAATAGATGTTTCATATTTTATGTCATTTGATGCAGTGGTAGCACATGCCACATATTATATAAATTTTAAACAAAACAAACATATACACTCACGCCTCTAATCCCCGAAGGGGTAAGCGGAGATGTAACCAGTACATCCACTTCTCGCGAATTTCGTCCCATAATGTGATAGGGGGCGAGCCTATCGCCATACCGGGCACAGGTCCCAGATTCCGAGCTAATACTGAGAATTTATAGACGTGAACCCAATATTACTTTACCCGACCCGGGGATCGAACTCGAGACCTCAGCACGGCAGTCGTAACTCATGCGCAATTACAACTGCGCCATCGAAGCAGATATACATTTTAGCTTTAACTATGACAATTCTCGCACTCCTTCGTGCGCGCTATGCTTTAAAAGGGGTACACAGTTTTTATTCACGTATTAATATATATTCTATCTTATATCCTTACCCGAATACTCTAATTCTCCACATGATCAGTGTTCATATGTAAAATAGGATCATTAGTAGACCCAGTTTTTCTTGCAAGCAATTGCCTAATACCCCTGATTCACACGTGCACTAATTACATTATAATGAATTTGCGAGTAAAAGCTGTCAAGGCACCGTTAGATTCTAAAGTTCGGCGCCCGACCCGAGATAAGCAAAACGGTACGCGATGTAGACAGGTTGTAATTATAAAAATTAGTAGCGACTTGTTGTTTTTTGTCTGATTGATCTGTGCTGATTTACTTATTGCTTGTAACAGTCTGAATAGGCTATAAATTATAGTGATCGTAAACGTTTATTTTTAATTATAAAATGCCGTTATAAAATAGCATACTTAAGTAGTAAACTAGGTTTAAGGTTCCATTCCTAGCCAGGCAAAATTAGAGTAAATTTTCCAATTGATGAGTTGTGTGGTATGAAAATGTATGCTCGATATATCGTTGCTCCTGTTACATTACGAGGCGAATATAAGATTTACAGACTGTGCATAACTTTGCCTTCCATTTAAGACTAAAGGTAGATAAATAATTCACTTAATTTTGAACTTAATTTTGAGTTTGCCAGCTACCGTGTTCCCTCCTTCCTATGATCCTGGGTCCTTTAGGCGTAGTGTGAGGAAGCTACACAGCAGGCCGGCATGATTGTATTGAGTAGCGAGGGATAGATTATCACTCGCTACTTGATACTATAACTGGACGGCACTGCACTTACCATCAGGTGCAGTGCGGTCACTTTGTGGTCATTTAAGTCATAAAATAATCCGAAACTGTTTCAAGGCTAACTCGCTCATTAGATGAAAATTGTATCGTTCAAACCAATCAATTTTTTAATATCATATCGGCTAAACGTTGTCAAGTGAATTAAGCAACTGATCATTACAGCAAGAGATATTGATCTACTTTGAAGAGTTTCTTATATCATTAGGGTTTTCTCATACATTAAATTAACTAATTTAATTTACTTATAACTAATTTAATAATATTGAAATCATTTTTTTTATTTTTATTACCTTTAGAACAAAAAAATACTAGTTAAATTACATATTGTCATACTATTATTAAATGTAGTTAATATAATTATGTTTCTATATAATTTGTTTTTTTTTTAATTATTCAATTCATTAAATCGTTTGTCAAACAGAACAGGAAAAGGTACTGGCACTAAAATAAAAGTGACTGAACTGTTTTGTCTTTGCCTAGATCTTTACTCAAGTGCTTAATTCGATCAAGTTTCTATTTAAATGTTGTTATGACAGTCGAATCATAATCGCGGTCCGCTTGTGACTCTCTTATTATTTCTGACAGGGTCTGGGTGTTGTGAGACCGAAAGTCTCTCGTAGTCCCTGACCCACGACACAATACGCGTATCTTAGTCTGGGGTCGGGGCTATGTGTGTGACTGTTGAGTGTCATTTATTTATTTCAATTTACAACCTTCATACATTCCGACAGGTAAACCTACAAAGTTTACTGATTTCAATCGAAACATGAACCTAAGTTCAAAGATACGACATGTTCAGTTTACCTTCAGTGATTACGATTAATAGGATTTGATATAAGCTTCTAACAAAATAAAATCGCTGTTAGCCTTGTCTAGTATTGTAGGTAACAGGATAAAAAATCAATGAACAGGATTTGGCAGCCTTGGGTACAAAACTCAACTACCTTCTTTTTTATAGTAATAATCCTACTTATATTATAAATGCGAATGTTTGGATGGATAGATGTTTGTTACTCAATCACGCTAGAACGACTGGACGGATCTGGTTGAAATTTACCACAGATTATAATCTGGAATAGCAAATAGGCAACTTATTAACCCGGAAAACGGTTCCTGTGAGATAGTTTCTTTTTGTTTTACACAAGGGATCGACATGATTTTTTGCATAGTGTTTATTGAAAGGTCTGAAAATGTCACAGGCTACTTTTTATTCCAGATAGCATAATATAGAAAGATGTAATAGCTTAAGATGTCTCCATAGATTTTATACCTTTTCTTTCAAACATAACCACGCGGGCGAAGCCGCGAGCAAAAGTATAATAATAAAGACACCAAAGTCACACGCATAACCCTGACCCAAACTAGATCAAACCTGTATAGTGGATGTCAAGAACTGTAAGAGACTTCGGTTTGAACACCTAGATCTAAAACAAACATGTCAAGGTGCGGGGATCGAATCTGCGGCCTCTGGTTGCACAGACTGCTACTTGGCCGCTTCGTTATGGATACTGTCAATGAAATTTATAAAAGGTGGTCTTTGTAAGATTTTTTATGTATTTTACACACATACACTCACGCCTGTAATCAAGGGGTAGGCAGTAGTGCAACCAGTACACCCACTTTTCGCCAAAATTATTTCGGTCCCATAATGTGATAGGGGCGAGCCTATCGCCATACCGGGCACATAACACAAGACTCCGAGCTAATACTGAGAATTTCTAGATAAAACACCCAATATCCCTCGAACCCGAGAACTCAGCACAGCAGTCTTAACGCATGCGCAATTACAACAGCACCACCGAGGCAAGTTATGTATTGTATATCTTTTATAGACAAAAAACAACACGAGAAATCTATATTTCAAAGCTATTACATAACCAGAACTTGAAAACTTGTTAAGCCGCCCACACACATGATGGTCGCGTATAATTATCAAAATTCGCGGAAGCACAGTTAGTGAAAGTTTGTCGTAAGAGACAACTGTCATCGGACCCTGTTGCACATAGAAAGCACTTAGTTTACTTAGAATCCTAGAATTACAATGACACTAATGAAATCTCATCATGACTGGAATTCGAATAGTTTTAAAATTCAAATGTTTTTAAAGTTGTATAGGGACATAATACTTTGCCTAATGGCGTACTGAGAAACTGTAGAAGCTCCTAAGCTCTAATTCAAGTTACAATTCGTATTACAGTTTTTGTTTTTTTAGAGAGACTATCCCGCCCACACCCCCGTCATTGTATCTCCTGTTTAGCCAGGATCGACAATGGCATGCATTTTTTGACACCGAGTGATTAAACTCGGCGAGTCACTGGGAATGCTTAACTGTCTTTTATCCCGCAACGAAATTAATCAAATAGAAATATAGGGAGGAGTTGGAAATATAAATTGTCCACTTCCCTCCATAGCAAAGCGGGAGACAAATAATGATCTAAAGGGGTATTAAGCCAAATAAAGGACATTTACGTCTGGAGAAGCCAGGCGTAAAGCACCACGGAAGTAATTGGATTGAAATTGAATTTAAAATATTGGATTGAAAAATCATTAAAATTTGCTCATGATTTGCTGATCGACTCACAGCCTATCACATCGTAGGACAGTAGGGTAGTTTCATGTGTTTAATTTTGTACATTATTCTCTACGAAATCGAATGTAATACGCAAAAGAAACTCTTTTGCGAAAACAGAATCCAAATTGCTTGAAAAATGAGGTCACAATATTTATTTTAAATATTAGTATGAGCAAATACTCACAGGCATAAGCGAAAACGTTGGCGTATTGGAAACATATCGCTATCTCCATCGCACAACGGTACAGTACAGGCGATTCATAGTACCGTGACGTCACGGTATCAGATATGCATCCTTGTACTGTTATTTGACAACTACCCCTTCCAGCAGATTTCAGTGGTGTCTAATTTACTTATTTTTGTTCGGATTCATAAAATTAGGTTTTAGGTAATGTAACTTGTTGATTAAATTAATAAAAAAATCGAGTCAACTACCCTATTAAACTTAGCCAGCTGCGAATACTTATGTCTGTATACAATAGACCGTGGCATGTATCAGACGACAGTGACATATATTTTTTGTGCACAATAGGGTAGTTGAAACATTGTTTTATTATTTTAATTAATAATTACGTACTATCAAATTACCCATTATCAAAATAATTATTTAAGTAAGTTAGATGCCATTAAAAGTGGGTACCAGGGGTAGTAGTGACATGAAAATGACAGAAAAAGGATGAACACAAATTTTGGTGTCTTTTTGGAAATTAAACATAGTGAATCATATATTTCTCCCTTTTTTTTGCCGGCTATATTTACCTAAAATAGAAAAAAATGTGTATATAGTGATATTGGGTTTTTATATTTAGAAATAATCGGTATCAGCCCGCAGTCTGGAATTGACCCTGTTATGGTGACAGGCTTGCCCCCCCCCCCCCCCCCCCCCACCCCCATCACATTATATCTATGCAAGAAAGAAAGAAAAGAAAATAAATTTTATTTGGTCACACAACAACACTTTGGATAACATACATATTAAAAAACACAAGGAGTAATACAACAAAAATAAAGAAAACAATTATATACCCTAGTACACCCGCTACTCCTCAATTCGGAACACCTGTGTCCAAAGTACGACCAAAAAGGCCATAGGCTCAGCATTTGCCAGGTAGTAAAGTACTGCCTGGCGCTGGTATTCTGCCTAGGCCTTTGTGTAATGTAAGCGAACATAACGGCCTTTCGGGGCTCCCGACAGATTGGGGGCCCCTTGGGTCCGTATGGTAGAGACGCTATTGCCTGTCTGGGTCGAATACCTCAAAACCTACCAGATGTGAGCGTCAATGAGCCGGTTATTCATCAAAGCTTTTAAAAATACCGGTGACGGTATACATTAATAAAGCTACCGTCGAGTGTTCACAGAACGGCTGTATTCTACGTCACTGACGCTCACATCTGAGACTTAACACGACTATTATCTGTCTTGAATCAGCTATAACTAGATGCAGTTGGTCGCAGTTGCTTATTCACGTGTTTTAAACGTGTTTTACAGGATATTAAGAGGACCTCTGACAACATTAATTGACCTTTCATTTAATTTTACTAATTATTAATGCCTTCGTTTTGCTTATCCAAAAAAACAACATTATATAAGTGCAGTTTCTTACAAAATCGGGTCTGGGTGTTGTGTGACCGTAGTCTATCTGGATACTGGTTCATACAATTTATGCAGTAAAAAACATAATTAAGTGTGGGTAAATTCCATGCTGTCTACACACATGTGCCATTTCGACATGTTTATAACTTAAACCTGACTTTCAACTCGTGTCTCATGACATTGATCCGCTTTACGCAAGTTGCAGCAAATCTAAGCCCATCCATGACAGTCTCCGTGGTGCATCAGGCGAGTAGCCGACTGTGAAACGAGAGGCTGTGGGTTCGACACAAATGTTTGTGTAATAGAAAGATATTGGTTTCGGGTCTAGGTGTTGTGTGACCGTAGTTCTTGATACCCACGACACAGGTTTTACCTAGTGTGGGGTCAGAACTATGTGTGTGACTGTTGTGTGTATTATTATTATTATAATGAAGTCGTTCTAATATTCGATGAACAATGTCTTACAGGCAGTTGCTATATATGTACTTTGTTATATTAAACAACGATAGGCAGCGACTTTGCTAACGGTAGACAGCAGCTTTGCTGTGCCCTGGCATTGCAGAAGTCTATGGGCGGCGGTGACTACTTACCATCAGGTGGCCCGTCTGCTCGTCTGCCTATCGAGGCATTAAAAAAAATGTATACAAGTAAACCAGTTAACGATAACACTAACTTCTGATCGTATCGAATTTTTAACCCCGTATGCCAATTGAATTTTGTGTTAATGTTATAGCTTCGCAAAAGTAAAACCTGTTCTTGTATCAACAAAGACCCGACCTGCTTTAAAGTACGATTACTGGCATGCATATTTAAAAATAATTATCCCTATTATAAACCGTGTTTTAATTTTTATTCGTGTAAACGTAATTATACGCAGAAACCTATCTTAAACCGATGCACAGTCTATCTTAAACCTTTAAAGGGTTCTATTTTTGAAACCGTAACGGGTAGCCAACTTTTTTTTTCAAAATATGTATGTATTATTGACATAAATATTAATAAATCAATTTATGAGTTGTCTCCATTAAACAGGTTTCATTTTAATATTGCTCTCTCGTAAAAATCGTAGGTATTTACTGTATGTAGCTTCATACTAAACTTGTAAACATTAAAATATTAAGAATTAAAAATAGA
The DNA here is from genome assembly GCA_905220505.1 of Laothoe populi. Taxonomy (NCBI): domain Eukaryota; kingdom Metazoa; phylum Arthropoda; class Insecta; order Lepidoptera; family Sphingidae; genus Laothoe; species Laothoe populi. The sequence continues at coordinate 6,423,285 of HG992154.1, forward strand.
CTTAGTACTAGTCCTGTTCACATGTGTATTATAATTATTGCTATGTAGAGATCAGTGTTACCAGCTCTCTTTGTAAGAACTCTCTTGGATAAATAATTATAAAATGCAATGCCGAAAATCGCGCCTTTTTTAATTAGGTTCTTTTAAATACATTTAATAAATCTTCAGGAAATACAATTTATACTTTTGTTTTACGTTTTTTTTATAGTTAGACGTTTATATAAACAATTGTCACAACTTCATACTCCATTTTATTATTATATGCTGTTGTATCAACGAAGATCTACTTTATTCAGGATATTAAAATTCTAATACCACGATGTTACATGACGCCATTTGAATCTTACTGCACATATTATATAGTATTAAAATAAGACAGGCTAAAATAAGTTACTAAAGTTGTTGCACAACATTTATTTCTTATAACTTGCAACAGGTCGATAATATCATAAATGATAAATAAATAAACGTAAAAACCACATTAAAGGGGAACTAGGTTTCAAGGATTAACTAGACGGTATCAGATACATTTAATGTCGAGCGCGCCAATGCTCGGTGCACTAACGCGTTGACCTAGTAAACATTTTGTACAACTTATCACAACTTAAGGTTTATTATTTAAGTAACACACCTCTGACTTTTCTAAAGATACCTACGTGCTTATTGTTAATAGCTTGTTAACACTGAAGAAAATCATGAGGAAAGCTGTATACCTGAGAATTCTGCATAAGAATTTCAAAGGCAAGTCAACCAACCCGCATTAGGTCAGCGTGGTGGACTAAGGCCTGACTCTCATTAGTAGAGATCAGTGCTCAGTGGGTCAGATAAAGGGCTGGTATTATTATTATGCCTGTAAAGTTTGTTAGTCCGATCTACGTAAAAGTAAATTATATTACATATAAAAAAATCTTTTATCATATTAAAACGCCTATATATCAGGGATAAATTAGTTTTTTCTTGCAAAGAAACAGTAAGCTGTTGTTTCATGCTGATTTTATCTGAGGCAGTGGTATTAGACGTTCAAGTCAGCGAATTCACACGACAGAGAGGATATAGGAGGCCTTGGGTTCAATTCCCGCACCGTCACAAATGTTTGTGTGACAGACAGATCTTTGTTTCGGGTCTGGGTGTTGGACCGTAGTCCCTCGTAGTTCTTTATACCTACGAAACAGGTTATACCTAGTGTGGGGTCAGAACTATGTCAGACTGTTGAGTGTATTTATTGACAACAATGCCTATAGTTTGGCTCTACCACATCTATCTAAAAAAATCTACCAAACATAATACCTTAGTAATGTATTCGTCAAGTCACATCTCTTAAGTAACAGAACATTCCCGCGGACAGCCAAGTCTGTTCAAATTCAGCAAGAACTGACCCCCTAACCTTACACTAATGTGACTGCTGTTTCGCAAATCATCGCTTTCTTAATAACTCAGGCTTGGTGCGCATATTATAATTTGGGCTAGAAAACAAGATTGATTGTACCGTTTTTTAACGACATATGTAAAAATAAATGAATTCAAATGTCATCTGGGATTTAGTACTTTAAATCACTTATTTTATATTTAGTGTAGTATGGTGAAATGTCGTTCCTCCCGACTTCTATAGACAATCTTATCAAAGTAAAGTAAAACTACTTATCATATATGTATATTACACATATACATATCCATATATGGATAGAATGAAAAATAATCATCTTAATTTATAAAATTTAAGTAATAAATAAACATGCCTCAGTTATAATTGCGCATGCGTTACGGCTGCCGTGCTGAGGTCTGGGGTTCGATCTCTGAGTCGGGTAAAGTAATATTGGGTTTTTCTATTCTGGGCTGATACTGAGTATCAGAGTCTGGAATTGAGACGGTATGGCGATATCGCATTATGGTACCGAAATAAATTCGGCGAAAAGTGCTCAGCCTACCACTTCGGGGATTATAGGCGTGAGTGTATATGTATGTAATAATAAATAAAGAAAAAGAAGAAATAATAAAGAAAGCCTCTCGTAGTCCCTGATACCCACGACATAAGACTTTTAGCTTAGTACGGGATCGGGGCTACGTGTTGGGTGTTATTTATTTATTTGTAGATTTCACGAATAATTGAAAGCAAAATCTAAAAGAATCGTCAGTACGAGTTGCGAGATAGTTTCTCCATCCCATAAGATCTAAGCTTATGTAAATACAAAGCCCATTCTCCTGTCAACAATAGATTTGAACGTTCAAGTGGCAATGGCTGACTAAAGTCGAGTATAAAAGGCACACATATGCCTAAGCACGCGTGGCGACAGTACGGTTTAATGATCTTCGTTCTACTGAGAAATATAATAAACCAACAGTCAATTGTCCTCCACACTAGTTGAACTTATATATACCATATATATAGGCAGCGGCTCTGATGTGCTCTGACATTGCAGAAGTCTATGGGCGGCGGTGACTACTTACAATCAGGTGGCCCGTCTGCTTGTATGCCTATCCAGGCACTAAAAAAAACATAGTACCAAGAACTACATTAGACTACGGTTCCACAAAATTTATATTTGAAATGAATACTTGTGTATTGCAAAAACTATTTTTTTTATCACGGCAATGTGGCCACGCAGCACCTGATGGTGAGCGCAGTGCTGCGGCCGTCCAGTTAGAATATCAAGTAGCGAGAAACAATCTATCCCTCGCTACTCAACATGGGGCAAGGAGGTGAAGAAGCGGCCGAGGGTCTAGTGTCAGAGTAATCAGAAGGCCGCAACACGGACAAACATCGTACTCCAACTCTAGACCCCCAACAAAACCGAATGTGCACTGGCTGACCCAGGTACGCGACACACTTGTGGCACTATGGCGGGTTTTACACCCTGTGTACGGTGGTCGCTATCCGGGTGGATATGAATATTCTACTACCAACAAATTTGTGGCGGTGCGGGATCGAATCAACTCGTTTCTTAATTAGCTACGCAGCCGCCGCGCCACAGTGGCTGCCTTTTCATCGTTGAATATAACGAGGTATATAGTTTAAATCATTAATTTTAGCATTTGCATAAAGGTTTTTATGATCGGCAAACGTTTGGGTATCGTTATTGGGAAAAAAAACATTAAAGCTTAATTAAATGGTATCCAACATCCATACTAATACTATAAATGCGAAAGTAACTCTGTTTGTTTGTTTGTTTGTTACCTCTTCACGACTAAACGGCTGCACGGATTGTAATTAAATTTAGTAAGGGAATAGATTATATCCTAGAAAAGGACATAGGCTATCTTTTTTCTCAAAAAACAACCTTGAAAGGGGTCAAATAGGAGTTCAAAATTTGTATGGGAAATCCATAATTCCTCGACTTAGGGATCTGTAAATTTATATTTAGGCTTTTGGTAGGAAATAAAGAAATACGTGTTTCAACGTTTTTGAAAAATCATCCCTTAAAGGGGCAAAGTGAGGTTAAACTTATGGGATTTTCTTTAGATGCAATCTCAAGATTCAGGCACAACACCTGAGAGGCTGGACAGTCGCTACAGGTGCCTCAGTGCAGAAGACTACTCCTTGGATTGTATACTTCTGCTCCCGAATATAACCTCCACGCAGGCGGAGCCGCGAGCAACAGCTAGTTTAATTATATATAAAGAACCTTCCGCAATTAAATATGTCATAGTTAATGAAGATATCAGGCCGGCATGATTCTGTTGAGTAGCTAGGGATAGATTGTCTCTCGCTACTTGATACTTTAACTGGACGGCTCTGCGCTTACCATCAGGTTCAGTGTGGTCACTTTGCCGTGCCAGCATAAAAAAAGTGTTTTCAACTATCAGGCGTAAAATAACAATTGCGATAACAATAATCGGTAATTTTACACAAAAATTAATTGAATTGAGCTGATCCAAACGCTAAAAAATATGTGGTAAATATAGCTTCAAAACGAAACTTGTGTCAATAATTTCCAAATAATATTGAAAAATATTAAAATGTGAGTAAGGTTTTAGATCATATTGTCTTTAAAATTACTTATTCTATGCATATATATAGTAAAATAACTGCTAACATCCTAAAGCTACATTTCAACCTTTGAAACAAATGAATACCCTCGAAAATGATGATTCTCGGGCGCCAACAAACTCTACTTCGAACGCTTTTTGTATGGGTTACTCAGCGTTCAAATCGCGAAACTCATTGGCACGTGATAGAGTCTTAACTCTCCATCATATGAATCTATAGCTGCTGTCATTTTCTATACAATTTTTTCCCTTTATTTTGCAACTTCTACAGATTACACAATACATAATTTAACGTCATTATTACGCTTTTTTCTGTCGCAATAATTTATTATACAGGGTGTCCAGCGGGAAATTTCAAATTTCAAATTTGAATTACGCAGCGACAGTTTACGCGGGCGGGGAGGGGGCTCAATCGACGCCTCAGGTATGCGGGTTAAGTAGTCGCGATGGATCGTTGGACCGGAGCGCAATGTGCTTTTGCCGTCGAAGCTTATTTTAAGAGTAGTGACTCGTACGCAGCTGCCCCTCGGAAATTTTGTTCCCAGTACAATATTCGCCGACCGAAAGATGCCCCAAGTGTAAATCTCTTAAAAAATTGGATTAAGAAGTTCCGTGAAACAGGTTCTACCATTAATCAACCCATTCCTGGCCCCAAACCTACTGTATCAACCGAAGAAAATGTGCGCCGAGTGAGTGATTCGGTCATTGCAAATCCGCGGTGTTCTTTACGAAAGCATTCGGCTGTTTTAGGAATCACTAAGTCAACAGTTCATGTCATAATCAAAAAGAAGATGCGTTTTCATCCCTATAAAATTCTATTAGTGCAAGCTTTGAAGGAAAGTGATTACGTATTACGGAAATCTTGTGCTGAAAGGATGTTGAATGTTTTTCCTACGCAGCGTAGACTCAATAACGTTGTTTTTAGTGATGAGGCCCATTTTCACTTAGAAGGTTTTGTAAACAAGCAAAACTGCAGATATTGGGCACCAACGAACCCACAAGAGAGACATCAACGACAGTTACATAGTCCAAAAGTTACTGTTTGGTGCGCCATATCCTCTAGCAGAGTTATTGGGCCGTTTTTCTTTGAAGATGCAAGCGGTCATTCATTGACAGTCAATTCTGAGCGATACAAGAACATGATTGACACTTTTTTTGCTCCTATTGTAAGAACAGAACGTTCCTTTAACAGGAACACATGGTTTCAACAAGATGGGGCTACTTCCCATACTTCCAGAGAGTCGATGGACACGGTCAAAGCACTTTTTCCTCAAAAAGTGTTATCGAGGTTCGGGGACCTTCACTGGCCTCCTAGGTCTCCCGACCTCACACCACGTGATTATTTTTTGTGGAGATATTTGAAATCAAAAGTTTATTGCAATAAGCCACTAACTTTAGGGGCGCTTAAAGAAAATATTCGACAGGAGATTAACAATATTACTCCGCAACTCTGCAAGAAAGTGTTTGAAAATTTACGCGCTCGATTAGAAGAGTGTGTCCGAAGTGATGGCAGACATTTGGAGGGAATGACTTTTAAGCAATGAAACCCCCTGAATTAACGAATATTTTGATATCAATAAATGTTATGTATTCCCTAAGTTTGTATTTTTTTTCTTAAATCAAAAATTGAAATTTCCCACTGGACACCCTGTATCATCAAATGGCGATATATCCCGTATCAGCGACCTGTTCATAATTAAAGCTGTTGCTAAGTTGATTTATGCGTGTATGTAGTCTTCAGTGGTCGAAGGATGTCGTAAAAAACATACAACTAACGATCTTGCTACAGAGATGGTCGTATTAAATTATTTTTGAATTAATTAAAGTGTTATGAAAGTTTTTATAGTATAATATAAATGAAACGGCATTATTCATTAAGAATAGTGTTGTATTGTTAATATCTCACATTTAATGATAAAAAATAAGTTCAGCCAACAAATTCAGTCTTTAAATTAGACAAGGAAAAATATCTATAAAGACAATATTTATTTATTGTAAAGAAAACAATAATTACAAAATCAAACTTATATTTAGGACAAGTTTAATCAACTCCTAGTCTAGTAAAGTTTCCAAAAACGAATGAACATGCTTGTCTGTAAGCAATTAGTTAAGTGAGTTTACTAAGAAATCTAACTCGAACCATTACTATAGATAGAACTGGTATTATGTACTTAAGTGTGAAAAATTACAGAGCGCAAACGTCAATTCACGCTTTAGAAATGGAACCTTCGTTGAGTGAGTTAATGAATGAGGGCTTCCTTTAGCAGGGTGATATCATGACTCATTTTAAAGCCCTTTTTCTGTCTTTAAGCAATTAGTGACGTGAGTTTACTAAGAAATCTAACTCGAACCATTACTTCAGATAGATGGTATTATGTACTTAAGTGTAAAAATTACAGAGCGCAAACGTCAATTCACGATTTAGAAATGGAACCTTAGTCGAGTGAGTTAATGAATGAGGGCTTCCTTTAGCAGGGTGATATCATGACTCATTTTAAAGCCCTTTTTCTGTCTTTAATCAATTAGTGACGTGAGTTTACTAAGAAATCTAACTCGAACCATTACTACAGATAGATGGTATTATGTACTTAAGTGTGAAAAATTACAGAGCGCAAACGTCAATTCACGCTTTAGAAATGGAACCTTGGTTGAGTGAGTTAATGAATGAGGGCTTCCTTTAGCAGGGTGATATCATGACTCATTTTAAAGCCCTTTTTCTGTCTTTAAGCAATTAGTGACGTGAGTTTACTAAGAAATCTAACTCGAACCATTACTACAGATAGATGGTATTATGTACTTAAGTGTAAAAATTACTGAGCGCAAACGTCAATTCACGCTTTAGAAATGGAACCTTGGTTGAGTGAGTTAATGAATGAAGGCTTCCTTTAGCAGCGTGATATCATGACTCATTTTAAAGCCCTTTTTCTGTCTTTAAGCAATTAGTGACGTGAGTTTACTAAGAAATCTAACTAGAACCATTACTACAGATAGATGGTATTATGTACTTAAGTGTAAAAATTACAGAGCGCAAACGTCAATTCACGCTTTAGAAATGGAACCTTAGTCGAGTGAGTTAATGAATGAGAGCTTCCTTTAGCAGGGTGATATCATGACTCCTTTTAAAGCCTTTTTGTAAATGATGTCATGTTGTTTTAGTTATCGATTTACAATTTTCAACTGGATGCAAAGGTTTGGTCGTAAATTATGACTTGTTACAATTACTATAAAATTGTGTATGGACATGTAAATTAATAACTTTACGAGGAAAATAACATATTTACAAACCCATAAAGAAAATGCAAACACAGAAATAGCACATACATGATATGATGATGGTCTTTTTCTTTTTTAATATTTAAACAACAAACTGTATAACTATCGAGACGATCAAGAAAGAAATTTCCAAGATTAAAAGAAATTATAAATATAATAATTAAATGAATATCCTACAAGTCTCAGACTCAACAAAGTTCAATGCTTAAATAATACATTTTTATTAATAGATATTTCCGTAAACAGTTTTGCCTTCAGCTTGAATGAGCGGGCTTCATATAACCCTCATTCGACAAGTAACAATGTTTATACAAATATTATAATTTCTCCCACACAAGAATCGAACGCATTACCCATTGCATTTTAAGCTATCATAATTATCGTTATAGTAGTTTATATGTGACGCGCGTTCGGTCACAGATTTTTAGTAGTATGGTTTTGTGAAGAGTAAGAATTTAAGTAAAAAATTGTGAGAATTTATATTCTTGTATGCATTATACATTATTTATCTTCTGGAGGCCTTGTCATGCCACTACTGCAAAATTACCGCTTCCAATTATTACTTCTCTTATTGTTCTTCTTCGTCTTGCTGTTTTTTTATACCCAAAGGTGTCGAATAAGCTTACGGTCCGCCTGATGGTAAGCGGTTACTGTAGCCTATGGACGCTTGCAGACACCTATTTACTCCCCTCTTGAAGAACCGCACAGCAGTAGTCCCCTTGGAAAACCATTAGGTACTATAATAATAATACCACAATATATAATAAGTATATGTATATATAAGTATAATACTATACTGTAATGTACTTCCAGATACTTTTCGCAAATGACCACTCGAACTCACCTGGGGATTTCCTATATTATATTTGCCAGGTCGGGTCGTGTCGTTCTATGATAGTGAACATAAATTTGCAATAAATACTGAGAACTAATATAATAAACTTTCGATATTTGCTAGCCATTGACGTCATATGTTTACAAACATATGAGATAATTTCGACAACACAGATCATCAAACTTGCTAGAGAGTCTATCGTGTAAATTAATTTATATAAATACTATATTGCTCGCGGCTCCGCCCGCGTTAAGTTATTTTTGGAAGAAAAGGCATAAAATCCATGCAGTCCTAAGCTATTTAATCTTTGTATATTTTGCTGTGTGAACCGTGCATTTTTACAGGGAAAAAATTGAATAAGTGCTATTCAAGACTATAATCTGTGCGAAATTTCAACTAGATCCGTTCAGCCCTTCTGGCGTGATTAAACCAACATCCATCCATGCATACAAACATTCGAATTTATTAGTAAGATTTATTTATTTATTTAAAAGATTATTTCATTCGGAAGAAATAACAAATAATAAGGATACCTACGTAACTTCACGTTGGCGGCTATAAAAATATTGATAAAAATAAAATTATGTCTAAAAAATATAGTTTTATTTTCATAATATTCCAAAAAGCAGTTTTATTAATCTCATTGAAAACTTATAAACAAACTGGCTAATAACCGGGTAAAGTTCAATGAAACTTTATTTTTCGTAGTCGTTGCATATTCGAAATCAGATAAATAGTATAGTAACAAATAAAGGAACAAACTGTTAATAAAAGCAACTACACAATAACAGGATCCTTCAACACGCGTCATGGATTCAAATTTAACAATATTAAAATGACGTAATAAATAAATCATTCTCCATAAAATTCAAAAGGTATAAAAAATTATATATAAAAAATACACGAAGCCGTTGATGTTAATTATGAAAACGGTAATTTCATTGTAAAAGTTCGCCCGGAGACGCCGACCCGGCAACCTGTTTAAAATTTTACATATATATTATCTTAAGATTTTGCGAAAAATGTAAAGGAGAGGTGTATCGTTGGACACAATCCTTTGTCGATGTGAAAATTATTATTGATATAATAAACTGGTTTATTTAAATAAACTGCTTATGGAATAAATAATTATACCAATCACCATATTTATTGACTATAATGAAAAATAAATTCATGTCTAAATAAATCGTGTTCCTTCGTTTCAAACCAAGTTTTTACTGTAATAGATCAGAATATGTGGATTTATATATATCATTTATATAATGCATTTAAATTGATTATAGAATATAACGGAGTATAACGAGGGGTATACACTCACGGTGGTAATCCCCGAAGGGGTAGGTAGAGGTGTAACCAGTACACCTACATTTCGCCGAATTTTGGTCCCATAATGTGATAGGGGGCGAGCCTATCGCCATACCGGGCACAGATTCCAGACTCCGGGCTAATACTGAGGAATTTCTAGATTGAAAAACCCAACATCACTTTACCCGACCCGGGACCGAACTCGAGACCTCAGCACAGCAGTCGTAACGCATGCGCAATTACAACTGCGTCACCGAGGCAGTCAAGGTCAATTTCCAGGAATAATTCTGTAATGCATTAGTTGGGAAGGAACACGGTAGTTTGCCAGATACCATGTTCCTATGATCCTGGCTCCTTTAGGCGTATCCCGTAGGAAGCGTGCATTTTTCCGGTAAAAAGTATTCCGGCCTATGTCATTTTCTGATCCCTAAACCGCCACTATGCAAATCATGTCGATCCCTTGCTCATAGAAAAACTAAACTATACCACAGGAACTGTAATTTTTCCGGAATAAAAAGCAGCCTATGTGCTATTCCAGACTATAATCTATCTCTGTGCCAAATTGATCCGTCCAGCCGTTGTAGCATGATTGAATAACAAACATCCATCCATCCAAACTTTCGCATTAATAATATTAGTAGGAAGTAGGATAGTTGGATTAGGATTCGGATTAAGATTAGGATTAGTAGGATTATTCAACCGTCATTCACTTATTGTAAATATACCGATAATATTGCCTTATAATGTCCACATTCTTTTCAGTGAGTCAATGAATATTTTGAAATGGAAGAGTGATCGCTTTGATCCGAATGCGTTATCAATATTATGGCTTGAATAGTGTTCCTTTAAGAGATAATACGTAGTTGGTATTAAAAACTATAGTGTAAATTATAAGAAGTTACTTTATATATTTGACAGCCTCCGTGGCGCCCTGGGCAAGTAGCCGGCTCTGAAACGAGAGGCCGTGGGTTCGATTTCCCGCACCGAGACAATTGTTTACTCGAACAATTTTCAAAATGGGTTTCAGTATGTATTTAGTGACTAGAGATTATGGACTCTATAAATTTATTTCGAACTAAAGATTTTAAAACTGCGACACATAGAGTGAGTTAATCCTTCGTTAGTGTCTATTTTTTTTTAAATCTAATATTAAGAATTTTACAGTATAAATCACATTCATCGTGTTCTTTGAGGTAAATCATAACTAGTTACTGATATTCTTTGACGAGTTCAGCGCACTATGCTTCCTTAAATTTATCATTAATGTAAAAATTGACCTGATAGTGACTGAGAGTGACCATCGTTTAAGGGATTTAATAAATATTAACTATAATACATAATAATAATACTAGCCCTGTATTAAACATTGCCCCACTGCTGGGCACGGGCCTCTTCTACTAATGAGAGGGGATAGGCCACGCTGGCCCAATGCGGGTTGGTAGACTTCACATACCTTTGAAATTCTTATGAGAATTCTCAGGTATGCAGGTACGATGTTTTCCTACACCGTTTAATCAAGCGATAATTAACATTTAATACACACGTAACTTTTTTTTTTAGAAAAGTTAGAGATGTATGCCATTTGGGTTTCGAACATACGACTTTCGTATTCACAGTGCTTACCGCAACCAACTAGGCTATCGCTGCTCTTTGTTTTTAAAGCTAATGAAGCTGTCTGAACGGTAATTAATTTTTTAGTTAACCTGAGTTAAAATCAATTAAGTGTATCCTATATCCTCTTGTCACGATTAATTTAGAGGTTGAATTAATGTAAATAGCCAGCATACGAATTTATACCACTTAAGATATTATCTCATTATTAATCCATCAAGATATTTTATTAAAGCGATTTAAATTTAATAAGAAATATCCTGGTAGCTTATAAAAAGTAGTTTTGTCAGCTAAATTCCTTCATATGGTGCTTCTGAACCCCATATTTGAAAATAATGAGTCTAAAAAGTTTTCCTGTCTATAACTTACCAGTGACGAATCAAGTCATATTGAGACGCGACATGTCTATCCACAATCGCTTATAACAAACAACGAAAATTTTCTTTGATAAGGTATGATCAACTATGATTTTTCTGATAATTTGAAATCATAGGCGATAGAAATCACTTACTAATAACTTACTTCGTTTGGCGATCTGTGTTATTTAAAGTGCTACTCGATCTTCTATCTACATCAAAAACTTCCTTTTTATTTTAAGACCATTTTCTACGTATTCTTACTCGTGCTTGCTTGAAACTACTGCTAAATCAAAATAAACCGTTTTTAATTCCTCCTATGGGTATATTTAATGACATTTAGACGCACAAACTTTTCTGAGCGGTCTTATTACGTACTTCAAAGTAGTATAATACTACTAAATAAAAAAATAATGGATTTAAAATTACTAAATCTAGGGAAACCTAGGAATTTAGGAGCGCTTTAAACAATAAACGAATTCAGTTAAGTATAGAAGCACTACCTCTTCCGGATCACAAGACACCGGTGTTCGGAAAAACGCAATAAGTAGTGAGTAAAATACAAGCCGAAATCAATTTTATTACCATAACTTTACAAATACACTTAATACGCATGTCAATAAGAGCGAGTATTGGTTTTGGCTGGACACCGGTATCCGAATGATCCGTGAGTGGTTAAACAATAAACGATTTTAGTTTATTATATCATCACAGGCGACACCGAAGTCGCTACAATAATACAAAGCCAATGACGTAACTTCTAACTGCAACTATTTGATTATGCATTCTAAATAAATTTAAATATAATTCAGACAGCGTACGGCAAATAAAATACCAAGATCTTAATCTTGGGACATTAAATAGCTAACATCTTTGAATGTTACATGCATAGATTATAAAATTGTTAAGACGGCTTGATTCTTTGTTACCTAATTGTAACTTTAAATAAAATAAATCTATAGCCCAAGCGTACAAAAATAATTAAATCAATACTGTTTTGTGCTTAAATAAGGTGTTATCCTTTATCTTTAAACATTTGTGGTTTATCAGATTACTAAATTAAATCATGATAAAAATCAGCACGGTTCTTTTGACATAATTACTTTATTTTTATATTATTTATTATTGTTAATTATTAACTAAACTTCGTTACAATTTATAAATGACACCTTATAGTCACACACATGACCCCATACTAAGATACTCCTGTGGTGAGGATACCAACTACGTGAGACTTTCTCACGACACTCCAACCCGAAACAAATATTTATGGATCAATATGATAATATAAGCAGCAGCGATAGCCTAGTTGGTTGCGGTACGGACTGTCAAGACGAAAGTCGTAGGTTCGAAACCCAAGTGGCATACACCTCTGACTTTTCTAAAGTTATGTGTGTATTAAAATGTTAATTATCGCTTGCTTTAACGGTGAAGGAAAACATCGTGAGGAAACCTGCATATCTGAGAGCTTTTCGAAGGTATGAGAAGTCTGCCAACCCGCATTAGGCCAGCGTGGTGGACTAAGGCCCAACCCCTCTCATTAGTAGAGGAGGCCCGTGCCCAGCAGTGGGACAATGTTTAATACAGGGCTAGTATTTATTATATGATAATATTTTATATTACAAAATGCTGACATAATCATTGAGCAATATTACAACATTAAACATTATGAATTCAGCGTAATCCGAAAACAACGATGACCTATGTTGATATAAAAAATGTTGAAGGTAAATATACAAATGTGATTCTATTATAATAAAAATAAATAAAAACCGTCATACACTTAGTTGAGAACTCACACTAGGTCAAACCTGTATCAACAAACCTGGGGGGTATCCACAACTACGAGGGACTACGGTCCCACAACACCCATACCCGAAACAATCAGTCTGTCACACCAACATTTGTCTTGGTGTGGGAATCGAACCCACGGCCTCCTTTCACAACCGACTACTCGCCCGCCAAAGAGGCTGTCATTATGTTTAGATACTAATATAAATACCGACTACTCAATAGTCAAAGAGGCGTTACCATCAAACAATGGATGCATTGCAATATTACACCTGTCATTTATTGAGAGCGGAACCTGTTTATGGGCACAAAAGAATTCTTTCCAACACATACAGCGGAAAATACCTTGACCTAATACTATCGATGTTTATTTAAATTAGACCTTGGATGAAGACGATACAACTTACAATATAATGTCATGCATGTCTTGTAAGTATATGTATTAAGTAGATGCCAATATTAAACTCTTATCTGTTATTCAAATTGCTTGGGTTTGAAAGCGGATGCTTGATATGTGTTGATTTAGCTTGAAGCATGTCAATCGATCTTAAATAAAATTTGTTATAATAATAGTTGTATTACACCAGCAGTAGGTGCCTAGGAGTGGGCGTTGAATCAACGAACCGTATTTTAAAACTGTTTTCTACTGTTAACGAGTCAACCGTTTTCTCTTTACCGCAAAACTAGTTGAATTTATCAACCTGTCTCATTCACAGTCGTTGAATCAACGACAGACGCGAACAAAACGGGCGCACAGATAAACTAATTGAATTTATCAACCTGTTTCATTCAACATAAGGTTATGCACTTAATTATCTCTTAACGGGCTCACCAGGTCATTGTAAATTGTGGATCACACATACATTTGACTTGGAGCGGGAATAGAACTCACGGCATCTCGTTTCTCAGCTATAAGATTTTTTTTTAAAAGGGATACTACCAAAGCGCATGATTTGAATCATAGTACTGCATGTACGTATTGTATGTACATGATCATTTAAAAATAATCCACAATGGAAATGGATATGTTTGTTGAATACTTTCAATCGTACACAAAATCAAAGCGCCAGGCTTAATAAATACCTAATAGTATTGCAAGAGACCACAATTTCTCTGTTCTACGTCTGTTTTATTTGTATAATCTATGAACCACGTAATCGGGTCAAACGCTTCTCCAAAAACAATGTACTTGATGAATGACCCTCGAAGTAATTGTCTTAAGGTCTTATGTAACATACTAATAAAAAATACTAACAGAACCATCTTGTGCATGGAAATTAAACATTCCCAAAAAAACTGTAAAATTGGTTTCAAATTAAACATAATATTTGTAAAATTGGATCCTAAAACCACATTTAAATTTTTTCAATAAGTAGAAATTAAGATAGAGAAAAGAAAATAGAATAAATATTACAAAACACAACATATTTTATACAAACCAGTTTTCGCTGAGATTTAAGTTTTACCACCACAATTTCATTCAGAATTTTCCATTTCATTTTTCTTCATAGTTCTATGACGTAAGAGCATATATCAGCAACTATTGGTGAATATGTCTCATATTAAAGATTGTATACATTTTTTGAAAATTATTTTTTAACATACGCAGTATGCTTATGTGTATTAAATATTTTTTTCATACCGTAGCTACATAAATAGAATGACATTTATATTTTTTTTTATTTTATAACCATATAGCATTACCATATGGTATAGAATACAGCTGCTTACTAAATACTATCTATATAGTGCCAATAGCCTCAGATTAAAATGGCTGCAACATACGGACGAAAAGGACCAAATTCTAAGAGTTCCGTTTTAAGGCAACGAACGGCAACAAATACCAATTAATTATTTATTTCATTAATATTGTACGTTTTTCCATATTTGTAACTGTCATTATCTTCTTATATTTGTCTTTAAAGTAAATAAAATACATTTTGTAAATCTTTTCAATTACAAATAATTAACTATAAGAACATATTACTAAACATTTGACATACAACTTACTAATTGAACAATAGCCGTCAAGACTTATCAAAATCACCTGCGATTAGCAATTTAGTTTAGAAATATACAGATATCTGGCAAACAAAAATTAAGCAACCACTTAAGTCTTATTTTGTGTAGTGTTAGTAACCTTGTCAGTTTTTTAAATCGTCATTTAGTAACGAAATTTATTATAAAAATACCCAAAAACAAATAATAGTTGGAACTCATTGATTATGTTATCGGTTGCTTTTAAGGTGAAAGAAAAGATCGAGAGGCAACCTGCATACCTACTTGAGAATTCTCTTAAGAATTTCAGAGGTATGTGAAGTCTACTAACTCGCATTAGGCCAGCGTGGTGGACAAAAGCCTAACCCCTCTCATTAGTAGAGGATTCTGTGCCTAGCAGTGGGACAATGTAAAGTACAGGGCTGGTATTATTATACCCAATACATACATATATACACACATACATAGTCATTATCGTAACATCTTAGTGCTCTTTAATCGGTTCCATTTATCAAACATCTTTAAGTAATTTACACAACTTAAGGGTATTTAGAATTATATAATTTTGCGGATATATAATAATTACTCTTACAAAATTATATTCTAGTTAAAAAGTTATAAAACAAATTATAACGGAAGTTTGATTAGATTATATTAAAATGTTGGTGGCTACTGACAATTCCTTCCTTATTCTCACGAGTATTTATAATATTTTAACTATAAATTGTGCTGATTCATAATGAGTTAGCAAAAATTGAATTTTATTAGAATAATAATGAATGTATAATACGAATTTCATTGAATATTTTATATTGAGGTAACCCTATTTATAACTTAGATTTTTTGGTCTCAGTTCACTTGCTTGGATACTTTTGTAAGTATAATTTAATTAGAATATTATTATAATATAGGCTATATTATCATAGCAGCGATAGCCTAGTTGGTTGCGGTACGGACTGCCAAGACGAAAGTCGTAGGTTCGAAACCCAAATGGCATACACCTCTGACTTTTCTAAAGTTATGTGTGTATTAAATGTTAGTTATCGCTTGCTTAACGGTGAAGGAAAACATCGTGAGGAAACCTGCATATCTGAGAATTCTTATACGAATTTCGAAGGTATGTGAAGTCTACCAACCCGCATTAGGCCAGCGTGGTGGACTAAGGCCTAACCCCTCTCATTAGTAGAGGAGGCCCGTGCCCAGCAGTGGGACAATGTTTAATACATGGCTAGTATTATTATTATATTATATTATTTATTATCATAATTATAGAACTACGAGATGAAACATTGAATTCACTGTAAGATTATCACTGTACTACAGAAAAGATAGACATGAAATCTGGTTAACTGTGAATTTTAATTCCTATATCCCTGGTTGGGCATGGATCTCATCCTCTAATCATATCATCTCAATTAAAAACATAGAAATAGTAAATACAGCCAACGGTCACAACATAGTTCTGAGTATTCTGACCCCACACTAGATAAAACCTGTATCGTGGAACTAAGAACTACGAGGGACTACGGTCCCACAACACATAGACCCGAAACAAATATCTGTCTGTCACACAAACATATGTCTCAGTGAGGGAATCGAACCCACGGCCTCTCGTTTCACAGCCGGCTACTCGCCCGCTGCTCCATGTAGGCTCTCCAAAATTTTGAAAAATCTTTCTAGATTCCACAAAAGTTAAATGTACGGCTTTAATCATTCTAAACTTTAAAAAAATAAAAGTAAAATAAAAGAATTTCAAAGGTTAACTACTAACCCGCATTAGACCAGCCGAACTAGCCGAACTAAGGCCGAACCCGTCTCATTAGTATAGGAGATCTGTGCCCAGCAGTATGACAAGTTTGATCCAAGACTGATATTGTTATTAAAATATACAGATTGTAGATCGAACACCAAACAAAAAGAACAAGAAGATGTACAATTAAATCACAACACTATCTTTACAATTTGCAACACAAAACACTTTTCAAATTGTTTTTACATAAAACAAACGCAATTGTTGGATTGAGTAATCTGAGCAAGAAATCATTTGTTAATAAACAGAGCTAGAAACTTTTTACTTAAAGATTTGTCGCACCAATGACTCTTAGAAATTGATTTAATATTTCACGGCATAAATAATAATACTAGCCCTGCCACTGCTGGGCACAGGCCTCCTCTAGTTATGAGAGGGTTTAGGCCTTAGTCCACCATGCTGGGCTAATGCGGGTTGGTAGGCTTCACATACCTTCGAAATACTTATGAGAATTCTCAGGTATGCAGGTTTCCTCACGATGTTTTCCTTCACCGTTAAAGCAAGCGATAAGCATTTAATACACACATAACTTTAGAAAAGTCAGAGGTGTATGCCACCTGGGTCTCGAACATACGACTTTCGTCTTGACAGTCCGTACTGCAACCAACTAGCTGCTAACGAATAAATAATATTTATAATTAGTTTTACAAATTGAAATTGAATTGAAGTGTCATGTTTCATAAAATTTACTTTTACATGTTTTTGAAATGTAATAACAGTAAAAGCTCCTTATTAGCGGGGGATATATTCCGTAAGTATGCTGCGAATGCAGAAACCGTGAATATGGAATGGTAATTTGCATGACATTTTAGATGATACCAAGGCTAAAAAAATGAGAGTTCTTAACAGCATGTATCAATTATATTGTCAGGTTTAGGCAAGGGTTTGAGAGATTAAGTGATATTTTCCTGTATTGCCACTTTTAAAAGGTCTTAATTCAGATTTATGTTCAGCTGTGTGAAAAGTGTAATACAGTGGTATTTGACAACGTACTATAGGCATAGTAGCAATAAGGTTTGTTTTGCTTTATGATTAGTCCATTCGGTAACACTCATTGTAAAAGTCGCCTCGATACTTGCCAGCAGTACTCAAAAGATACCGATTAATAAAGGATACCTGATTATTTTATTATACCGACTAGATCCGTGAATGAAGAATTTTTTTGCCACTGATACAGGAACCTTGTGGCAATTTTTTAACTCGCTAATAGTGAAAACGCGAATACGGGAACCGTCAATATGAAAGGAGCTTTGACTGTATTAGCAAAATATGAACACACTGAAACCCTTGATTCTAAATGGTTTTGAAAGGGACACGGAGGAAGAAAACATTCCTTGGTCATTAGTATTTGCTGGTGGCAGACCACCGTACACAGGGTGTAAACCCGCCATAGTGGCACACGCAAGCGTGTCGCATTCCGGGATTAGCCAGTAAACATTCAGTTTTTGTCGAGGGTCTAGAGTGTGGGTATGATGTTTGGCGGTTTTGCGGCCTTCTGACTACTCTGAAATACCCATGGTGTAGTGTGAAGAAGCAGGACGGCATGATTGTAATGAGTATTGGAGGATAGATTGTCTCTCGCTACTTGATATTCTAATTCGACGGTACGTACTGTGCTTACCATCAGGTGCAGTGCACTTTGCCGTAAGAGGATCAAAAAAAAAATATCAGAACGAGATGTTGCTCGCGGCTCCGCCCGCGTGTAGGTAATTTTTGGAAGAAAAGGTATACAATCCATGGCATCTTAAGCTATTACACCTTTCTATCCTTATTTTTTCTTGCAATAGCTTATATTAATTAGTGATAATGTAGCAATCAAATGGAGAAAGAATTTTTAAAATCAGTCCAGTACTTTTTGAGCCAATTCGTTACAAACATACATAAAAAATCTTTCCTCTTTATAATATTTGTAGAGGTTTATCCACGTAATGACGTCAAGTTATTATAATAGTTATTAACTATTACAAATTGTTTAAAGATGTCTTTTTCGCATTCATTGTTTATTGTTTTTAAACATCTTTGTGTCTATAAGCCTTTATGGAAAGAAGAGTCTTTGTTTCATTTATCATGTCATTATCTTCCAGCGAGAGAGTACTTTATTTACGAATAATAAGAAACTGAGCAATGTTTATTACACTTCTCGATGGGTAGGAACCGCGCTATCATGCCATGCGGGGAAACCTGATTGCCTTCGACTGTTTAATCTTATTGTACATTGTTGCTTGTACAGTATATATTATAATCTATTGTTTTGAAATACTTGCGAATATTTATTGTACAGGAAATCGGTTGTATTTGTTAATAAAATCTAATATCAAATCTAACTTGAACAATTGATCGGCTCACATAAATCTGAATGCTTTGCTAAACATTATCGACGTTAGGTTATATCTATCTAGGTAAGGCGTAAATTTTATATAAATAAATAAATACCCTAACAGTCACACACATAGTTCTGACCCCACACTAGGTTAAGCCTGTATCGTGGGTATCAACAACTACGAGGGACTACGGTCCCACCACATTGTCATATCACGCAAACATTTGTCTCGGTGCGGGAATCGAACCTGCGGTCTCTCGTTTCACAGCCAGCTACTGGCCTGCTGCACCATCGAGGCTATCCGTATAAATGGTCATATATGGCCTCTATTTTCTTATGTAATAGATACTTAATTGGAGGCTTCAATCCTATATGAGATCAATGACGTTGATCAAATTCTCTACTACTTGATAGAAACGTTGATGAATGAATAGATCGTTTGAAAATTGATCCACTTTTAGTTTCTAGTTGCGATGTTATTTGTTTAAATAATAATATAACTTACTACGAACAGAATGACATAGTCGTCTTGTGATAATCGTTTTAGTATCGAGTTTGTATCGAATATTACGCAACCGGCTTTTGTTAGTTTTTGTTCAGACGTTACTTCTGAGACATACGACTACATTGTTCTTAGAACTGAGATAAATTAAATAAATTTATCTCAAGTAATTAAGGAAAATAATATTGAATGTATCAAATAAAAATAGAATAAATAAGGAAGCCATAAAAATATACAACTCAAAACAGAACATTAACTAAAAGCTATTGTTAGAAGCGGTATTGCTAAAAACATTTCAACGATTTCTTCAAATGCAAATGGCCTCCAATAACTTGACATTAAAAATACACATGATTATGAAATACCTATAACAATCATAACATTTGGTAAAGTTAACCTTTTGTCTATAGATTTATGATTCAAGTTTAATTATATCTATGATTGTGAAATTTGTTTCGGTACTAACACGGTCTCGGCAACTTTTAGCTCGTTTTCGTCTACGTGCTCAGCAAATCTGCTTTAATATTAAAACATATATTTAACATACGTAATTATTTTATAAAATATAATGTGCTACCGTAAAAATGTTCGAATTAACGTTGCTCAACCCGCATACCCGTGTGTCGCAAGTGTTACCCAAATCAACAAAGCATGACAAACATTATTCACCAGATCACCTGCACTTACTGTGGGAATGTATTGTGTTGCGAGCCGTATTTTTTTACAGAATAGTTATAATGAACTCATTAAGACTTGATGAACAAAAACGCTCCTCAGTCTTGTTGATAAGACTTTATATCCGTATGTAGCGAAAAAATATTTTTTACGTGGTAATAAATACCATTACAATTCGTTAGGGCCTCGCAAACACGAAGTTATTTCAGTCGATATTCCATCGCGTAACACCGTAATTTTTTTTTTAAATAACTATATAATTTCACTCTTTGAACATAGAAAACTAGACTGAACAATCCTCACAAAATTTACCACTTTGTAGAAAGAGACAAAGCGACTCTGCGGTCAATACCTATTTCTTTTCGCTCCTGCAAGTCTGTGACGTAGACCAAACAAAATTCTAGAAAAAGACAACTGCTGGCCGCACTTTCGCTTTATCTCTCTCACATTTTTTTGCCCGAATTCACTTAATAGCTGTATAGAGAGCGCTAAGTTTATGTCTGTGTTTCATTCAAACTTACGTCAACAAAAATACGTCATGTAATTAAAATTATAAAATGGCGTCTTTCATTGCGCCATAATGTAAAAAACTTTTATTGCCAATTTTCTTATATTAAATTCTTTTTATATATTTAAAAATTCCTCGAGAAAATAGACACAAAGAAAGAGATTAATTTTAAATATTTAACAACCATGCGAGGAGTCTTTGTGTCGTTTTGCAATATTTTACTGTCACAGCGTGTAATTTCTTGGAATTATTTCCTATTCTTTCTTCGTATTAATTACATCATTAATAAGAAAGAGACAATTAAACAAAAACGAGGTAATTGTTTCCAATTTCATCCATAATAATTAACACATACATGAACTTCGTGAATTATTATTTTCAACTTCATTGTAAGCGATAAATAAATAAATAACACCCAACAGTCACACACATAGCCCCGATCTCCCACACCAAGATACGAGTCTTGTGTTGTGGGTATTGGGGACTACGAGAGACTTTCGGTCTCACAACACCCAGACCCCGGACACAAATATCTGTCTGTCACACGAACATTTGTCCCGGTGTGGGAATCGAACCCACGGCCTCTCGTTTCACAGCCGGCTATTCGCCAACTGCGCCACGGAGGCTGTCGTTATAAAATACATTATTCGATATTCTTTTTACATATCTCTTACAAAATTCTATCAATATCAATATTTCACACCTCGAGACCTATTTTGTTTTACCCATTGTCGAATGAAGTTTTACAAAAACCCATGAGAAAACTATAGCGTGTCTTACTAACATTAATTTTTCCATGTCGTTCCACTTACCCACAAATCGTAATACTTATGTAAATCCCCAACTGATATAATAGTACGTGAGACAGACAACTTGCACTTTCTATGGCCGTACTTTCTCGGCTATTGCTGTTCTGACGCAATCGCCGAACGGGTGCCGGGTGACGTCACGATATGCACATCTGCTTCATTTGGCCAATTGCGTGGTAAAGTTAGATTTAAAATGGTTTTTGGGCGTAAGTTGGGTTAAAACAGACTTCTCAAATTTGTACTAATTTTAAAACGGTAAAGTTGTGATGATATCTCTGGAAATACTGGCCGGATTATAAAAGTCTTTAATCAGCTGCTCCTTATTGAATGTTATAAGATATTTTAATTTAGTTTTTAGTAGAAATTCATTGGTCACAATAGATAGTACAATGTTTGAGAACAGCTTTCAAAACATTTTGAATAATATACAAGCAAAATAGAGCCAACAAATTCATTCTTTGTGTAATATGTTACACTAATTTGGTCTGTGTAATTTAAAATGTCGAGCTATGCATAATGTGATTAATAAGTAATTCTATAGTAAATAAATGTAGATGAGTAAGTCCAAAATACCATTTAATGTTATGAGAAGAGCCTACTACATTTCTTACCTGAAGAAAATTCACCTTAATAATATATTTTAACTATGTAAATAGAAATTAAATGATAAAATAAAACGGTAACAAGTTACGTGTAAATAAGAAATTTGGGAAAATTGGTAGTGTTTATTATAAAAAAAAGTCAGTCTTCTACAGAAAGCTATGGGCTAAAGATATTTATAATTTTAACCTCCTTAAAAATAACTGTAGTATGTCTCTATATGAAGTCACTTAATGTAGCCGCTGAACTATCTTCAATCTCACACTTGTAATCATGAAAACTTACGAACAATAAAATCTCTAAGGCGCTGTGGGCCGTATGGAGGTCTTCCCCCTTCGCTAGAGGAACACTATCACCCGTTCCTCTACATCTCCTTAACTTTCTTTAATAATAATAATACTAGCCCTGTATTAAACATTGTCCCACTGCTGGGCACGGGCCTCCTATACTAATGAGAGGGGTTAGGCCTTGGTCACCACTCTGGCCTAATGCGGGTTGGTAGACTTCACATACCTTCGAAACTCGTATGAGAATTATCAGGTATGCCAGGTTTCCTCACGATGTTTTCCTTCACCGTTAAAGCAAGCGATAATTAATATTTTGATACTTTATTTAATGCAACGTATACACATATTTGTGTATACAAAATACCAAGCAAAAGTACTGTTCACACATATTTCCCAACATTTTCTCTATGCAAGAAAGTTGTGCAAATAAATACTTTCATATCATCCGTCCATAATTTATACACCAACGAGCACAATCCGTTTTCCATCTAGCGTAAATCTTGGTTATGTATTAACAAAGCTACTTGAACGTCGACACAGTGTTAAATTGTGTCACCGGTGGCGCGAAAGATGGAAATCAGTCGCTGTCACCGATTTTCCCACGATTGATTTGTAAACAGAAGGAAATGCAACCAAAAGTTAAGTAACTGACAGGTAAACTATGGGTCGTAATAATCACAATATCTGTAAAATTGTGTTGTAATGAAAGTACTATGAACATTTTTAACTGTATTTAGGTTTTAATTTAGAAACAAAGCTTCTACTTCTACTTTTTGGTCGTGTTTGTACGACTATCCAAACCAATTATTGTTTTCAATGGGGTATGGTATTAGTGAGTTTTTTGTCCGATTTGATTGTTTTTTTTTTTAATTGAAAAATGTTTGAGACATATTATCTTACTAATATTATAAATGAGATTTGGATGGATGGATGTTTGTTACTCAATAACGTCAAAACGGCTGAAGGGATCTGGTTGAAATTTAGCACAATATAGAATCATGTAATATGTCTCCATGAATGTTATAACTTTTCTTTCAAAAATAACTACCACGCGGGCGAAGCAAATTCTAGTACATAATAAATCAAAAACATCCAACAGTTACACACATTGTCCCGAACTTATAGTTATATAAAATTATCGTGCGTTGTGAGCATCGGGAATTACTAGAGACTTTCAGTCCCACAACACCGAGACCCGAAACAAATATTTATAGTTTATACAAACATTTGTCTCGGTGCAGGTATCGAACCCACAGCTTCACCCTAGCTTCTGCGCCACAGAGACTCAAATAATAATTCAAAATAATATATCATAGTGCCCGTGTTCGTTATTACAATTTGACAATACAAGAAAGAGAAAGTTTCATTGTCTATCCACAATGTCGTCTATTATGATACAAAGCACTCGGTAAAATGATAAGATATTCATACATGTATTACGTAATAATATAGTGTGTTGTCCATTCTAACTTTTAAAAAGTATTTATTTATTTATTTATTTTAGGATCACCAACATGACATACATTGTTACAAATATACATATCATTAAGGCATTCTCAGGCTAAATGTTGCCATAATTACAGAATACCACGACATGCTTAATAAATTATATTACACAAAGAAATTACAATAAATTACAGTAAATAGCACAATTAATATTATGTTTGAATATATATTTTTATTATGTTTTTAAGTTTACCACCTAAGTGGCAGGGGTTTAACATATATATCAGGTATGCACTACAAACGCGCTGCATTAAGGTGTTTAAGTATTTTATTTTTAAAAGTCAAGTACAAAGCATATTGTGTAAAAGATAGACTTCAAGACAAAAGAAATCCGTCTTAATACCTTTTCTATTATTGAATCAATTTCGATTCAGTTTTAGTAAATTCAGTTTTGCTTCCTTGTATTATTATTTTAGCTGGCATATCAAATCATATACAATATACTAACTAATATAATAACTACAAAATTATTAATAAGTAGAGACAAATAAAAAGTGCAGTGTAGTCAGTTGAGCCAGGATAAAAAAACTGACGTCTTTTCGTAATCCGCGATCGCTTATCTGTATATATAAAAGAAGAAACTGACTGACTGACTGACTGACTGATCGATCAACGCACAGCCAAAACGGCTGGGGTTAGAGACTTGAAATTTTGACAGTAGGTACCTTTTATCACGTAGGCATCCACTAAGGAAGGGTTTTTGGAAATACCACCCCTAAGGGGGTAAAATAGGGGATGAAAGTTTGTATGAAAATCCGTCATTTTTGAAGTTAAATTCATGAAAATTAGTATTTGGCATTTTAGTTAAAAATAAAAATTATACGTTTCAGGATTTTTGGAAATTCCGCCCCTAAGGGGGTAAAATAGGGAATGAAAGTTTGTATGAAAATACGTCATTTTTAAGTTCAACGCATGAATATTGGAATTTTGTATTGTATACTTTTTCTCCCAAACATGACCTCCACGCAGGCGGAGCCGCGAGCAACAGCTAGTCTTTAATAAATATGAATAAATAAATAACACCCAACAGTCACACACATAGCCTCGACCCCACATTAAGATACAAGTCTTGTGTTGTGGGTATCAGGGACTATGAGAGACTTTCGGTCTCACAACACCCAACCCCGACACAAATATCTGTCTGTGACACAAACATTTGTGTGGGAATCGAACCCAAGGCCTCTCGTTTCACAGCCGGCTACTCGCCAACTGCGCCACGGAGGCTGTCAATGCTTTAATCGTGTATTTATTTAATATTTATGCTTTATATGATATATTTGTTTTCTCAACTAAATAAACTTTAAACAACGTGACAGATTGCAAATCAATAGATTGTACGATGAGATAAAAGGAAACGTTAGATCCGTTTGTAGTTATTAGCAATATCTACTTTGCTATGTTATAATTCTATCGACTATTCTGGTATACTCGTGGGGGTATTTGATATAATATTAACTTTCTACTCCTTTTAAGCATTAAATTTGGCAAGGTTATGGAGTGGGTGTGCAGAAAGATAAAATGTTACATATAATATGGGTTACAAATACATTAAATATAATAAAAAAAAAACATTTAATGTCTACCTCGGTGGCGCAGTTGTAATTGCGCATGCGTTACGACTGCTGCTGTGCTGAGGTCTCGGGTTCGATCCCCGGGTCGAGTAAAGTGATATTGGGTTTTTCTATCTAGAAATTCTCAGTATTAGCCCGGAGTCTGGAATCTGTGCCCGGTATGGCGATAGGCTCGCCCCCCTATCACATTATGGGACCGAAATTGGCGAAAAGTGGGTTACTGGTTACACCTCTTACCTCACCTACTGGTTACGCCTGTGTTACAGGCGTGAGTGTATATGTATGTATGTATTTAATGTCTACATTCAGACTGTCAATGTCAAACACACACGCTAATGACATATGTGTATACACCTCTCTGACGTAATAGAACAAAAAATATATAGAATTATACTTTTCAAAAAAGAACTTCAGTAACTACAAAAAAAAATTTTTGGCCGATATGATTTAATTTCGACCAGTGTGCGAGCTCCTTATATATAAAAGCTTAAAAAATTATTATATTTCAATTTTATTTTACTGATAGCGATAAATATATCGCGACTCTACCACTTTAAATTGATTCTACTAATGGACACACAACTTAGAGTGTGGATCAGTCAAATTCTAGTATACACCCAGACAATACACCCAACAGTAACACACAAAGTTCTGACCCCACACTAGGTAAAACCTGTATCGTGGGTATCAAGAACTATGAGGAACTACCACACCACAACACCCAGACCCGAAAAAAAGATCTGTTTGTCACACAAACATTTGCATCTGTGCGGGAATCAAACCCACGGCCTCTCGTTTCACAGCTGGCTACTTGCCCACTGTGCCATGAAGGCAGTCAATTATTATTAAAATTCTAGCTTCATAGTAAAATATTACGACATCACGTTATTCTAGCAATAGAAGATATAGGAATAGTGTATATAATATATTTATACTCGGAGAAGTTACTATACTAAAAAGTAATTGCATACAGATAAAAAATATGATACAATCAAGCATGGGTAATAAAAAAAAATCTAAATATAAACCCGTATTAAGACCACAAAAGGTCTAAAAATAGAATGACAAAACACGTTGCTAAAGCGGTAATTTGAGAACACTTAAGTATAAAGGTATAATTTGACATTAAGTTTGAATAAAACACTTTTAAATTTGGTACACCTATAATAAAAAATCTGCATAATGCCAAAACATAGCAGAATAAAAGATTTTTTATTCTGCTCTGGTTTCTTTCTCGTCATATTGATATATATAGTGGCAGCGTTTTTAGGCTAAGAAACTGGTGAGGTCCTGAACTCAAATCCCAGAATGGGCAACCACATTTCGTGTCCTAGTTTTCGGATCGGGAATTGAATTTATGCTTAATATAATAATAATAAAAATTCACACAACAATCACACACAGTTCTGATAGGTATCACACTGAGTCCATCCTGTATCGCGGGTATCAAGAACTACAAGGAACAACTTTGGAAGTGGTAGAGCCACGCTGTAGACATATTTGTCTATAGCATGAATGGGCCGGCTCGACCGGGGTAGTACCACTGTCTCACAGAAAACCAACGTAAAGTGACAGTTTACTGTCGCATTTCGTATGGTAAGTGAGATATCCGGAGGCCCAGATTCCCCCTTCCCTTCCCTAATCCCTATTCCTGTCCTTTAAGGCCGACAGCGCATACATGATACTTTCGGTATTGTGGATGTTCATGGGCGGTGGAGATCACTTAACATCAGGTGACCCACTGGCTCGTTTGTCGGACTATACTATAAAAAAAACAACAACAACAAACGAACAACACCCAGACCCGAAAAAAATAATTAATCACACAAACATTTGTCTCGGTGTGGGGAATCGAACCCACTGGCTTTTGTTACACAGGTTACTCGCCCATTGCGCTAGGAAGGCTGTCAATATACGGATTGACTCGCAATCTATTATATTGCAGAAATAATCCTTGTACCTTGTCGGAGATATAGGTGTGAGTTTATATAATACACCCTTTTTGTACATTTATTCATACATACATACACACTCACGCCCGTAATCCCCGAAGGCATAGGCAGAGATGTAACCAGTACACTCACATTTTGCCAAGCTGATTACCAGCCCATGGTGTGATAGGGGCGAGCCTATCGCCATACCGGGCACAATTCCAGATTGATACTGGGCTGATACTGAGTATTTCGATATAAAAAAACCACTGCGTACGCAATTACAACTGCGCCACCGGTTGCAGTCATTTTTATTGAGATTTACATCCTATAGTTAGTATTACTTTGAACGATTTTTATTTCAACGACATACCTATTGCGTTTTAAAACACCAGTTGAATTTATAATGCAAATCATCTTTGTTTATTTTTATTACCAAACCAGTTTATGTAGGAAACCTATAGTTTTGCGAATGTAATTATCCAACGGGCAAAAGGTCACGTTGTATAAGAACAAAACTGTTGACAATTCAGTTGAATTGTGCACGATATCCAGTTTTTATGTTGAGTTTCTTCATGGTCAGAAATCATTGCCGGACGTATGACGATTTAAAAGGAAAAGCTACATACATGAGTAGTTCTATCTACAAATTATTAACAGTTCCCGGATAAATTTCGAATTCAAGAAAATAATAATTTTGAATTTCGAATATGGCGCAACGAAAAGATTACAGTAGAGGAAATAAATACAGTGTACAAAAGAAGAAGCGAAAAGACATAAATACACCCAACAGTCACACACATAGTTATGTCTCCACACTAGATAGAACCTGTATCGTGGATATCAATAACTACGAAGCACTACGGTCCCACAACACCCAGACCCGCAACAAATATCTATCTTCCACACAAACATTTGTCTCGGTGCGGGAATCGAATCCACGGCTTCTCATTTCACCGCCGGCTACTGGCCCGCTGCGACACGAAAGCTGTCAATAATACAACATTTTAATTGGTAATTTAGTATAGTATAAAAAATCCTAATTAACTCCCATTGTAGTAAACCACATTCAATGTATGTTTACTAAAAAAAAACGTAAATTCCTCCAGAAATGATCAACATTTTTTATTCTGTTTCAATCTGAAGTTGGATTGTTTCTCGACTTTAGTTGACAACTTAATTTCCGTCGCCTGTTTTGTTTTTATCCAGGTTCCTCATTAATTGCAGAAAAACATTAACCATCAAATTCGATCATTGAAACCTAACAGGCAACAATCGTAATCGCTTTGTCGGTCTATAAAACATTCAACACCGGTTTAAACATTTACGCAAGCGTCGACTTCCTCTTACTTGTTCAACCACCTTGGTCTTATCCGAACTTATAATTCTCAAATGTAAAGTAGATAAAAATGCAAATTGACTAATTAATGTGACTAAAATTTGAAACCTGTATATTGGAGACTGGAAAGTATAGCCGGTTGTTGACACCGTACATTCTCTATTGATATTGCAAATAAGGCGCGGAGCAAAGGTGAACCTCAATATCACCAACTTTCCTTCTTTGACAGCCTCTGTCGCGCAGTGGGTGAGTAACCGGCATTGGTTGCTTGTGGTAGGATATTCATATCCTCCCGGATAGCCACCACCGTACACAGGGTGTAAAACTCGCCATAGTGGCACACCCGAGTGTGTTCTGAGTACTGTGACAGCTAGATAGTGTGTGAGGCTAGACCCTCGACCGCTCCTTCACCTCCTTGCCCCATGGCCGTTATTAACAGGACTAAAGTTGATTCTCACGTTACTCAATTGAATACTAGAATTATTTAAATATAAAAGATAAATGTTAAAACAAACATAATAAAAGAACTAAATCGAGAAACTTACAACGCGTTAAATTAAAATAGCCTTAGTCCTGTAGGCCTACTCTTGAAATCAATTCCTATCTCGAACTCGACACAGTTTCAATTGCAATCTAGAAGATATTGGAACTCTAACTCACTCAACTAAATGAAATAGAATATTTACGAACTAGCAATCGAAAATACTCTATTTCATTTAGTTACTTAAAAATCCGTATTCAGTTAAATCGTTAACTCGCGTTCAAGAGTCCCAATTGTACAGTTTTCAAACCTAATCCCAATATTAAATTGGAATCGAGTGTCAAGAGTAACCTCTTGTTTTTAGACGATTATAAATACGAATGATAGGAATAACATTCATTTTATCCTAGTTATAGAGTATTTTATGGCCACAGAATGATCGATAATGGATTTTGGATCATAGCTGTTTGTTGATAATATAGTGAGAGCCTATGGCTCTAAATCTATTAACAACAGTTTAGTTTTGTTTTATTTATTTAAAATATTATGAACTACATATATACAACATAGACATTCAGATTGATGCAATTATAAATTCTATTGCATTTTACCGAATTATCGTCGACAAATGACAATACAGTATCAAAAAAACTGAGCCGGCTGTCAACATTAAAACAAAGTGGTGGTACAAGGGTTTTTTTAGATTAGACATAGACTAGATATTCAAATTATATTTGCTATATTACCTTAGTATTTGTTAGGAACATCAACAAAACTATGCAAGATAGATATTTAAAAAGGCACTAATACAATGTTTATGATTTTATTGATTTATTTACACGACACTGTTACACATCTCAGTGCTTAATATTAACATAACCGCATGTCAGGATTCACTTAAGGCTTCTCTTTATAATTAATCTACCAGCATTACCCTCTAAGCTGAACTACGCGGCCATTGAACTGATTACACTTAGGTACTGTATCGCAAACGAACCACGAATGTTCTCACTACCAACTCATTGCTACACCACTAGTCTTCTTCACAAATCAACTGAACACCGGAGCGCGGAAGGCACTCCGTTATAACCTAAACATTTACTACTCCCACTTAGGCTGTCATTATTAATGTGCCCTCAACTAGTCTCCTAAATACCTCCGATATACCTTCGGTATTTCTAATAATAAAAAATACCCTTATATATTAGAAGCAAGCAAATCTACAAGTCACTTGTATAATTGATTATCGACGATCGTACCTAATGACATTTCATAGAAACGACGCATTGAGAGCTACTTATACTTACAAGGTGTATTTAACTGGAACAGTATGGGGAAATCCATAGAACATACTGGAAAACTGTGTTAGCGAGTTAATGCATTTTTAATAGCAATTTGCCATAACCAAACCTTGGTCAAACAAGAGTTACTAGTTGTTAATTTTAACACATTTGGAATAGACTTACTTTTATGCCACAATTATTGAAGGAATAAAAT
This sequence comes from Laothoe populi, assembly GCA_905220505.1. Lineage (NCBI taxonomy): Eukaryota > Metazoa > Arthropoda > Insecta > Lepidoptera > Sphingidae > Laothoe > Laothoe populi. Next base: position 6,454,274 of record HG992154.1, read on the forward strand.
GAAAAATAGTAATTGGTCAAATTTCATAATCTTTTTCTTTATTAACCGACTTCAAAAAAGGAGGAGGTTCTCAATTCGTCGTAATCTCTTTTTATGTATGTTCCTCGATTACTCGATAACGCCTAGACCAATTCTAGAAAATATTTTTTTGTTTAAAAAGGTATACTTCCCAGGTGGTCCCATTGGCACCAAATCAGGATCTGATGATCTCAGAAAAATCGAGGGCAACCCTCAAATTTTATAGGGACGCATAATTTGTTTTTTATTGAAGTCGGTGTACTTTTTATGAATTAATCTAACGAACTGTTGACAGCATCTCCAACGCGCGGATGTTACTGTTGGGAGCTAGCTTGTTAGCTTATACTAATCACTTCATATCTCACCACGCTTTATCGCCGTAATACAGCTATTGTGAACTATAAATACTCATAACTTTTGATTAAATGAACCGATTCTAATGAAATAAAGACTAAATGTTAGCTCGATATATGCTCTTTAGATTTATTGATGATTATTTGTAAAAAAACACAGTGCTTTTAGACGCGATGCCTTGACAGACAGACAGACAATAATTAAAAAATTGAATTGTTTGGATTCTATATCGATATTATAACGCAACACATTCAAAATTTTGCAAAAATAGTTATTCTACAGATAAAGTGACAGTTTTATGATAGAATAGATTATATTTATATGGTTTCACAAAATAAGTCGTTATACCTCTGCTCTAGTTAAAAAATATACTTTATATACCTTACGTTCATTTTATTTATAATTTACTGTGCTTAGTTATCTGAGAATTCTTATACGAATTTCGAAGGTATGTGAAGTCTACCAACCCGCCTTAGGCCAGCGTGGTGGACTAAGGCCTAACCCCTCTCACTAGTAGAGGAGGCCCGTGCCCAGCAGAGGGACAATGTTTAATACAGGGCTGGTATTATTACTGTGCTTAGTTACGTTTTACTGCAGAAAAATTGGGAGCAGACAGAAGCGATGGAATTCATTCTAAATAATTTACTTATGTTTAATATCTTAAATACAATTTTTTTCAAGGTATTTGGATTACTTACTGTATATCCTTTACTTGCAATCCTCTTGGTGTCACAAGTTTTGCTTTATCATTCACATACAAGTGAAAGCTTGAGTGGTTATGACAAATTTGACTGTATTTTAAAATAAATAACATCTATATAAATATTATAGAATTGTTATAATATGTAATCTATATTTTATATTTAAACATACAATATTTTTCTAACATACATGATACAGCGTATAGTTAATCAAAATATTGTGTTATGTGAAGCAATCTTTATATAAATTATTACGTAATGTTTTTCGGTGTTTTGCAGCATATAAATATAATTCAATGATACTCGAAATCAACAAACTTGAGACTAATTCTCATTCATGTGAGAACTGAAGACTACTTATCGTTAGCTGTCAGCTATCATTCGCTAGCCGGCTAGCGGGCAAATACTGGCAATACTCCCCCGTTCTTACGTGCGATTTTAACTTTAATTTAATAGAAATAAAATTTAGAATTGTTAATGACTGCTTCAGTAGCGCAGTTTATTTCATATTACATTTGTTACAGCTTTTATGGCGCAATGAGCAATTAGGCGGATGGAAATCGTGAGGCTATGGGTACGATTCCCACATCGAAACATTTTTTCTGTGACATACAATTTTTTTTTTGGTTTGCGTGTTTTGAGACCAAAAGTCTCTCGTTTCTTTTCCAAAGGTTTCTGAATTCGCGACTATGAATGTAATGCTTACAACATTTATTATTGCAAATGGCGTCAATTACAGTAATTAATAATACCAGTCGGCGTCCACTGGTCGAAATTCGATGGTAAGTCATAAAAATAAAAAATAAAAGTTATTGAGATTACCAAAGAATATTCCTCTAATAGCAAATAATTGCTTTGAATTCTGTTTTATTGAGTCAGCTGAGTGTGTGTTGATTGGTGTGTTATTTGTTTGACATTGACTGTATGAACATAAATATTATATTTTATTTTATATTTAATAGATAATATGTGAAAATTTTAGCTCTCTGCACTCTCACAAACTTTAACTATTCCAAATTTCACACTATTTTGTGCAATATTTAAAAAGAGACAAGGACTCTTCTCGTATTTAAATATAGATTTCCGTATAGTGCCAGTATCATAATTAATCTAAATAAAATAATAAAAACTTATTATTGTTAATAGCAATCGATAGCAGCGATAGCCTAGTTGGTTGCGGTACGGACTGTCAAGACGAATGTCGTATGTTTGAAACCCAAATGGCATGCAACTCTGACTTTTCTTAAGTTATGTGTGTATTAAATGTTAATTATTGCTTGCTTTAACGGTGAAGGAAAACATCGTGAGGAAACCTGCATATCTGAGAATTCTTATACGAATTTCGAAGGTATGTGAAGTCTACCAACCCGCATTAGGCCAGCTTGGTGGACTAAGGCCTAACCCCTCTCATTAGTATAGGAGGCCCGTGCCCAGCAGTGGGACAATATTTAATACAGGACTAGTATTTTTTTTATTATCGATAAATGAACAGCAAAATAAATCATCGATAGTTATCGACTTAGTCAAACCCTAGCCGCAAACCCGCTAGCTTCCCCGTTGTGTGAAGGCATGCAGTCTATCAACTTTGACGTTTTCTTGAAACGCACTATCGTAGAAGGCTTGATACTGTTGATAGCATCCACTTTAAGACCTGATTCAATAGAACAAACGTATCTCATTTATTAATGTGAGGAATTAGAAGATTTAAATTAATTATAACTGTTATACAATAATTGTGTTTACCGATAACATATAAAACTATGTTTCTTTGTAACATTTATTTTAATTTCGTTATTTTATGTTTTCTATGGTGAATGATATGTTCAACTGTTAGCACATATATCAGAAACTATACCTACTTGTCTTTTTATTTTAAACTAGCTGTTGCTCGCGGCTCGGCCTGCGTGGAGGTTATATTCGGGAGCAGTAGTATACAACCCAAGGAGTTGTCTTCTGCACTGAGGCACCTGTAGCGATTGTCCAGCCTCTCAGGTGTTGTGCCTGAATCTTGAGATTGCATCTAAAGAATACCCCATGGCCATAAGTTTGCCCATTTTAGGGATGATTTCTCAAAAACGTTGAAACACGTATTTATTTATTTCCTACCAAAAGCCCAAATATGAATTTACAGATCCCTAAGTCGAGGAATTATGGATTTCCCATACAAATTTTAAACTCGTATTTGACCCCCTTCATGGTTGTTTTTTGAGAAAAAAGATAGCCTATGTCCTTCTCCAGGATATAATCTATTCCCTTACTAAATTTCATTACAATCCGTTCAGCCGTTTAGTCGTGAAGAGGTAACAAACAAACAGAGTTACTTTCACATTTATAGTATTAGTATGGATTGTAATATTTTTATTTGTAGTGCTGTTGATGTACCTTATGTGTAATAAATAAACTTCTTGCAATTCTTATACAACATGCGAATATACACTTTCATGGAACAAATTATATTCGTCCAGAATGGGGACATAAAGGTTGCTTCTTCAACTATTTTTAAAGAAAGGTTTTTAAAATTGGCCTTATTTGGTAGAGCCACGCTGTAGACATATTTGTCTACAGCATGAATGGGCCGGCTCGACCGGGGTAGTACCACTGTCTCACAGAAAACCAACGTAAAGTGACAGTTTACTGTCGCGTTTCGTATGGTAAGTGAGATAACCGGAGGCCCAGATTCCCCCTTCCCTTCCCTGATCCCTATTCCTGTCCTTTAAGGCAGGACTCTACTATAAAAAAAAACAGTATTTATATAAGCACTATTTTTGTATAAGGCTGTTGATGTTTTGTAATAAATAAATAAAAAAAAACCCGCGAGGCTGTTAAATTGCAATACAAAGTTAATATATTTTTTTATATAACTATGTCATTGTTCAGTACTTACTAAACCTGAGAAACTAGTGAGTAGGGTTTCAATGCTTGGTCGGGTAAAATTTGTGTTTGTGTTATCAATTCAAAATTCACTCATATGGTGCCTAATATGGTTATAGGGTTAGCATCTAGTCATGGGATGAAAATCAATCCGGGGAATAGCTCTGCCTACTCCTTCGGGGATAAATGCGTAAGAGCGTCTACACGTGTTAAAATTATGCCGTTGCATCATTTTATCAATTGCCATAAGAACACAATAAAATTAACATCCGATTTAGATTTGTCAAGTCCCATATTTGGCAGCTATAAAATTCGAAATAATTGGTCAATTTTAAGATTCATAAATAATTCACATGTAATATTTATATTGAGCAACTTGCCATAACGATTCACCTTACCTCTATGAATGACAAACAGCAGAAGCTTTTATCTCTGTCTAAAAGTTTCTGAGATCAGAATTACATTAGGATTACAAAAAAATAATTGATACCTAATAATTAAACATCAATATGTAAGAATATACACAGTCAGGTCATAAATATTGTCACACAGTAAAAACTTTTATTTTAGAATGCTGGCCACAAAAAAGTTTATTGAATTAGAATTTAAAATTGTTCATGAAAATAAAAATGTATACTTTTTAGAATTTTACTCATTTTTAAATATGGAGTGGACGCTTAAAGAAGACCGTGTTGCAGTAATTGCGTTGCATCGTTGCGGTTACGCGACAATTCAAATTTTTGACATACTGAAAAATTTGAATATAACCAAAAGATCGTTTATCGTACCATCAAACGATACAATGAAGACTCTAGTGTAGATGACAGGTCAAGAAGTGGTCGCCCTCGGTCTGTTAGGACTCCAGCAGTGATAAAAGCTGTGAAAGCGCGAATTCAAAGAAATCCCAAACGTAAGCAGAAACCGTTGGCCCTTCAGATGGGGTTAAGCAGAACCACGGTGAAAAGGGTGTTAAATGAAGACTTAGGGCTTCGGGCATATCGAAGAAAAACAGGACATCGTTTGAATGCTCGTCTAATGGACCTGAGACTGAAGAGATGCCGCGCTTTGTTGAAGCGGTACGCGGGAAAAAAATATCGGGAAATTCTTTTTTCAGATGAAAAAATTTTTACCGTAGAAGAGAGCTACAACAAACAAAATGATAAGGTGTACGCACACAGTAGTGAAGAAGCGAGCAAACGTATTCCGCGTGTCCAACGAGGTCATTTTCCATCCTCGCTCATGGTATGGTTGGGAGTTTCTTATTGGGGCTTAACAGAGGTACATTTTTGTGAGAAAGGTGTAAAAACGAATGCCAACTGCATCAAAATACAGTCCTGACGAACCTTGTGGAACCTGTTTCTCATACCATGTTCAATAACAGGCACTGGGTATTCCAACAAGATTCGGCGCCAGCTCATAGAGCGAAGAGCACACAAGACTGGCTGGCGGCGCATGAAATCGACTTCATCCGGCACGAAGACTGGCCCTCCTCCAGTCCAGATTTGAATCCGTTAGATTACAAGATATGGCAACACTTGGAGGAAAAGGCGTGCTCAAAGCCTCATCCCAATTTGGAGTCACTCAAGACATCCTTGATTAAGGCAGCCGCCGATATTGACATGGACCTCGTTCGTTCTGTGATAGACAACTGGCCGCGCAGATTGAAGGCCTGTATTCAAAATCACGGAGGTCATTTTGAATAAACTTTAGTGTCATAAGAATCTATGTTTTGTTAAGTTCATTTTGGTATATAAATGGTTACATAATGAATAAACTTGTTTCAATTATTTTATATTAAACATGTGACAGAATTTATGACCTGACTAGGTATATAAGACAAGACTTGGTTATTCAATAATAATTAAATTATGTTATATCAAATCATAGCAGCGATAGCCTAGTTGGTTGCGGTACGGACTGTCAAGACGAAAGTCGTAGGTTTGAAACCCAAATGGCATACACCTCTGACTTTTCTTAAGGTATGTGTGTATTAAAATGTTAATTATCGCTTGCTTTAACGGTGAAGGAAAACATCGTGAGGAAATCTGCATATCTGAGAGTTTTTAGAAGGAATGAGAAGTCTGCCAACCCGCATTAGGCCAGCGTGGTGGACTAAGGCCTAACCCCTCTCATTAGTAGAGGAGGCCCGTGCCCAGCAGTGGGACAATGTTTAATACAGGGCTAATATTATTATTATATCAAATCATTTATTTAGTAAATTAGATCAGTAAGGTCACTTTTTACAAGTCGGGATTATATTTTAAATCTACCGATGCTTCGGAATCTCCTACTGGTCTGAGAAGTACCAAGAAACTAAGTAGGTCTTCCAACCAGCTCTATCAACCAGTATTAGGGATGGACTAAGGCCTAACCGATACTAGAGAAAGACTGTGCCCAGCAGTGGGATAATGTATACAGGACTGGTATTAGTTTATAATAGAACACATAAGACGCGTTAAAACGCTTCAAACAATCTCGTTTTATGTTAAAGACGGGTTGGTGATAAATGCGAATAGGTATAAAGAATTCTCGATTCATTAGCATCAATTACGGCTGCCGAATTAACAAAGCGTGAAGACTATCTACCACTAAATCCACAAGAAACTTCTAGGTCTGTGTGTCATGCGAATGGAAACCTGTCTTTCCTAAGTGCATGATCGAATGGCAAAAACTGAGCTTGTATACATATTAAAGTGGTTTTATCGCCGGTGTTTCTCCATGCCACTTTGTGGCAATTTAAATCAGCGTTGAGCGTGAACTTTCAAAACTTATTAACGCGTATATAAAACTCTTAAGTAATCATTTTATTTGTGTAATATTTTGGACGGATAAGCGTTTGTCGCGCACTCATTGGGTTTGTCAATAAATGTTTGTGTGTTTCCATTTCATGTAATTGTAAAATAAAGTTAAGGTCTTTGTAAGATACATGAGTAACTGTACTTAAAGCACAATATAATTGATATTGTAATTGACAGTACATACGTATTATATTACTAATGGAAATGAAGTAGAATGGATGCTTATAATGCAGAGATGTCTGCATTTATTGCAGATATGTCTGCATTTAATGCAGATAGTAATTTCAATTAATTTACTTTTAAATATTGTCCGCAGCTCCGCCCGCGTTTGTAAGAAAAGATATACGTATATATAAAGTTAATCCATGCAGGCATCTTAAGCTATTACACGTTTCTTTATTTTACTATCCCATACAAAGCGTGCATTTTTCCGGGATAAATGCGCTATTCCAGAATATAATCTATCTCTGTGCCAAATTTCAACCAGATCCGTCCAGCCGCTGTACCGTGATTGAGTTAAAAATATCCATCCAAACATTCGCATTTATAATATAAGTAGGATAAACTGTCAACATTTCCACACGTCAGCCTTGGTGAATTGTGAATAAAAATCTAATATTAAGGCAGAATACAATTAAAGAAATTGTATTCTGCTCTAATATTATTATTATTCTGTCAAAGTGTCCTACAGTAAATCATAAAACGGGTAGCTAAAATCATTTAATTTATTACAATATAAACTTGGTGATTTTCCTACGATAGATATGTCAAACTATAAGTTCTATGGAATTTAATATTCTACAACTGCAAATTGTTTAAATTCGAACATTGTTCTAGTTAAGCAATTCGTAGATATATTGTGCAACATCAAGAACTAATATGTCGCTCAAACTTATTAGAATTTACAACGAGATCCAACTGGTTTTTGTACCGAAATATGGAACAACTTTATATACTCACATATCGCTACTTATCTTTATACATATAATTCTACTGTGCGTGTGTATGTCACTGAACTCCTCCTAAACGGCTGGACCGATTTGAATGATTTTTTGTATGCGTTTGGGTGGCACCCTGGATGGTTTAGATTCACAAATCAGCCCGGCAGATGGCACTGCAATCGGTGTGGCGCTGCTTTCACGGGCAGGACGACGTCTGCCGGGCCCGCTAGTTTAAATACAAAATCGTAGAAATACTTAAAGTACTACATTCACGCCTGTAGTCCCCGAAGGGGTGGCAGAGGTGTAACCAATACATCCACTATTCGCTGAATTTATTACGGTCCCATAATGTGATAGAGGGCGAGCCTACCGCCATATCGGGCACAATTCCAGACTCCGGGCTGATACTGAATATTTCTAAATGAAAAACCCAATATCACTTTACCGGACCCGGAGGTCCAACCCAATACCTCAGTACAGCAGTCGTAATGCATGCATTTACAACTTTTCGCAGCTATAATTGTTAATTATCGCTCGGTTTAACGGTGAAGGAAAACAACGACAGCCTCCGTAGCGCAGTGGGCGAGTAGCTTTGAAACGAGAGGCCGTTCAATTCCCGCACCGAGGCAGATGTTTGTGTGACAGATAGATATTTCTTTCGGGTCCGGGTGTTGTGGGACCGTAGTTTTTGATACCCACGATAGGTTTAATCTAGTGTGGGGTCGAAACTATGTGCGTGACTGTTGGTTGTATATATATAGGTTCTTTAATTACGAATACACTAATTCCTAACTTATGCAATACATTGCTGCTTACCATACATAAATATTAAACAGTTGCATGTGCTAAGTAATTCAATCAATATCTTTTAACTTTTACATTCCAGTGTTTTTTAACTACTTATCTACAGTCACAACACGTACCGAAGCATTGCTATAATTAACCAATATAATAATATTAGCCCTGTATCAAACATTGTCCCAGTGCTGGGCACGGGCCTGCTCTACTAATGAGAGGGGATAGGCCTCTGTCCACCACGCTGGCATAATGCGGGTTGATAGACTTCACATACCTTCAATATTCTAATAATAAGAATTCTCAGGTATGCAGGTTTCCTCACGATGTTTTCCTTCACCGTTAAAGCAGGCAATAAAACAATGAATACACATGTAACTTTAGAAAAGTCAGAGTTGTGTGCCATTTGGGTTTCATACATACGAGTTTCGTCTTGACAGTTCGTACCGCAACCAACTAGCGAATAAAATATCGAAAAAAAAATTGTTAAAAATACTTATATTTTAATTATAAGCTATTATTATAAGATTTTATACAATTTTCGCGCCAATTTATAAAATAGATGGCGCTGACGTCGAACGGAATTGCGCTGCTCATTCATTAGCCTAAGTTCTAATTTTTTGATTTGTCATACCTACAACAAAATCGCAGTGTAAAATTTGGAACATTTATTTATTTAAAATATATTATTATTATTATTTATTTATTTAAATATATGCAAATCCACGCGCCCAGATAGAAGCTGGTGGGATAAAATAAAGATACCATCTAATTATTCACACGTGGTACAATGTAGATGAAGTGCAGGTGTGAATGCAGAGGTGACTTGTTTTATTTGCAAAACAAATGTATCAGCTTGTTGTATTTTAAATTCTTGTTTTCATTATTTTATTATGAAGAATTTGACTCATCACAGCGTATATTTTATACTAGCTGTTGCTCGCGGCTCCGCCCGCGTGGAGGTCATGTTTGGGAGAAAAAGTATACAATACAAAATACCAATATTCATGTGTTTAACTTAAAAATGACGGATTTTCATACAAACTTTCATTCCTTATTTTACCCCCTTAGGGACGGAATTTCCAAAAATCCTGAAACATATATTTTTTATTTTTAACTAAAATGCCAAATACTAATTTTTATGAATTTATCTTCAAAAATGACGGATTTTCATACAAACTTTCATCCCCTATTTTACCCCCTTAGGGGTGGTATTTCCAAAAACCCTTCCTTAGTAGATGCCTACGTGATAAAAGGTACCTACTGTCAAAATTTCAAGTCTCTAACCCCAGCCGTTTAGGCTGTGCGTTGATCGATCAGTCAGTCAGTCAGTCAGTCAGTCAGTCAGTCAGTCAGTCAGTTTCTTCTTTTATATATACAGATAATTTCTCATGAATTGGTATTTAGGAGTTTTCAGAATCATTATTATGTCGAAATATAGCAATATTTAACATATATATTTCTTTTATTCTTCACTTTAAAACTATTTTATTTAAAACATCCTCTCATGTATAAGATATACTTAAAGCTTCTCACTAAATTCAATCTACTTCTCAAACATTCAGCAAATTACAAATTTCGCTGGTGGTAGGATATTCATATCCGCCCGGATAGCGACCACCGTACACAGGGTGTAAAACCCGCCACAGTGGCACACGCAAGTGTGTCGCGTTCCGGGATCAGCCAGTGTACATCCGGTTTTTCTCGGGTGTCTAGAGTTGGAGTACAATGTTTGGCCATTTTGCGGCCTTCTGAGTACTCTGACAATAGACCCTCGACCGCTTCTTCACCTTCTTGCCCATGGCGTAGTGTGAAGAAGCAGGCCGGCATGATTGTGTTGAGTAGCAGGGGATAGATCGTCTCGCACTACTCGATACTCTAATTGGACCGCAGTGCGCTTACCATCAGGTGCAGTGCGGTCACTTTGCCGTGCCAAGATAAAAAAAAATCTTTACAACTTTTAAACGACCCATACATGACTATCCCCACGTGGTTGTTAATAATGTTTGCCATCCGCGTTAAAAACCTTTAAAAGTATCAACATAAAACGCAAGTAAAATCAGAATTACTCATCCTGACCCGGACAGCGATATTACCACAATTACAATATATAAAGGACCTTTTTTTGTAAATTGACGTAAGTGTGCATCCGCCTATCACCTTGCGTCAGATTCGAACTGAATAACGTGTGCTATCAGTCGCAGAGCCTTAAGTAGGCTTTACGGTACTTGCGTTTACGAGGAATGATAAACAAAGACTTGAGGTACATTCTTGAGCACAACGCAAATATGTATCCCGTTGCAATGCAAATCAGCTATGCTCGGCTTGTCCGTGGGGCTAAATTGGAATATTATTTTATCCTTCTTCGGCGAACCAAGGCTATGTAAAAGATGACAAGATTGTATCTAATTGTATGTAAGATATATTGTATATGATATGTATTGTAAGATTGTATTGTATTGTTGAATCCCAAAGATTAGCTTCTTCTCCCATTTTGCTAGTATGTCTGCAAAATACATTTTGCTTTATAGTAGGCAGCGGTAATTAGAAAATTAAATTTAAAATTGTTCACCTCTATCACTAACGTTGGTGTACTTTACAATATCAAAAGCATTATAGTGTTGTTACTACTAGACACAAATTATATAACGTTTATATAATAAAATCGTTAGTTGTTTCTAACGCTTTAGCTAATACTGACAATGTGAAAGAATCTAAGCTTGTGTCTTCTGTCGTTAAAGCAGTAATGTATTCCAATGCATAAAAAATAATTGTACTAAGAAACGTTTGGTGATCCTCATCCCAAATAAATATTAGTTTTTTCTGATAGCTCTATGTGTTGCAGTATTCTTCTGTTGACCTATAATTGGCTACGTCCATCTTTCGTATTTCAAGTTTTAGCGTTTATTTAACACTGACTTCGGGAATGGCCTTAAGTAAATTACCAAACCCAACTTCCACTAGCAAAACTGAACCCAGTTCAATAGATTCTTTATGCTTACTGATATGTTCATTGATACCATTAATCGTTCACTTGCCAATAACTGATCTTGCTTTTTTTTATAGTATAACAAACGAGCCAGTGGGTCACCTGATGTTAAGTGATCTCCACCGCCCATGAACATCCACAATACCGAAAGTATCACGTATGCGCTTTCAGCCTTAAAGGAAAGGTATAGGGATTAGGATAGGGAAGGGGGAATCTGGGCATCCGGATATCTCACTTACCATACGAAACGCGACAGTAAACTGTCACTTTACGTTGGTTGTCTGTGAGACAGAGGTACTACCCCGGTCGAGCCGGCCCATTCATGCTGTAGACAAATATGTCTACAGCGTGGCTCTACCACTTTTTACCACTTTTACGCTTGTTTATATATTTTACTTTTGAATCAATGACTTTTTTATAAAACATAGATAAAATATTATCAATTTTTATCTACTAGTTGCTATGGCAACTAATATCACCTTGATATAAACCCAGCTTAAATTAATCAACGTTTTATATTAAAGCCCACAATCTCTTTACCGTTTTCTGAAACTGGAAATTCCGAGTCTATAAGTATAAAAATTACCATGACCGAAGATTGACATTCGTTTATATTAAGGTTGTCGCACTTCTGTGAGAAACCCGATTTCATCATTAAGCTTTACCATTTAAATTAACATCTACATTAAGTTTATAGTTCATTTTATATCAGCGATAAATATTTATTTATGCCTACACTTAAGTCCATAGTTGATAACTTTATCTAGCTATTACGATATTCATTACTCCATATTTTATAAATGACTAGCCCTCTGTCATTTTCAACTGGTAGCATTGTCCAACTGGTAGGTACAGGTCTCTTCTACTAATAAGAGATTATAGATGAATAAGAGTTTAAGAGGATCTCTTATTCATCCAGAGGCCTCTCTTCTGCCATATGTAATATGTAGTCTGAAATTTGAAAGGAGCCAAGCCTACAGCATGAATCGACTCCTCTGGGTTAGTATCACTGTCTCACAAAACCAATGTGAAGCAAAAACTTGCTCTTCGACATGGGTTCCGTATGTTAAGTGAGGTTTAAGAGGCCCTTCACGATTCTGATTCTTTTCCTATAAGGCCCGCATCGCACCGTGAATCTTCTCGAATTTTGTCTGTGGAAATTACATAACATCCAATGCTCGTTTAGCGACTCGTGCTACAAAAAATCGTTTGGAATAAACAATAACCTTAACACATTGTGTATTCATTTGTATTTTTATTATTTCGTGTAGGTTTTATATCATAAATAGGATCTAAAATTAAAAAAGGACTTAATAGATTTCCAATTTTATATGGCAATAAACACAAATAAGATAATAGACGTATGGTTGAGGACGAAGTCTTGGCAACCATGGATAATATATACTTCGAGAAAGATAGGCTTCTGCACATTTGAGTATTCTCCACAGGTATGTATATTGTATTAGTCTAAATAAGACTTCACATTGACTAGAAGTGGCCATCTAAAAATTACGTCACACGTAAATGGTCAGCGAAGAGTGACATGGTGTGACAAGAGGTGGGAGAGGTCCTGAATTCTCAAAAGTACACGAAATTCGTGTGACGTTATTTATGGATGACTTCCAATGTACTGTACATTTTATACTATCGTTCCAAAATCCATTATTCTGTATTGATGTGATTATAAAAGTACATATTACCGAAAGCATATATAAAAGGCACAACGAGTTTGATCAATTTCGACTGTTCAAAGAGAACCGTTCAGTTTAATTACATACGGTGCTGTAGAATCAGTGTTGGCACACTATAGTGAAAACGGAACCTTTATATTATTGTATATAAAGGCAATAAATACTTAATGGGGTATATTATTGTTCTATAAAATACCATTTGCCAAATACTTAATACGAATATAGTGTTTTTGGCAAAATCATAAGCTTAATTTTAGATATTTTACCGAAGTCGTTGATCTTGCAAATAATCTTAACAGTGTTATTAACAAAAATTGCCTTTTTCGTAAACACATTGTTTTTGATTGAAAAATAACAATAAAACTAGAAAGTTCCACCTCTAGATACAACTTATAACCCAGTGCAGTAAACCCAAGATAATATTAGAGCGAACATGAAAGCAAAGTTATTACTACAAAGATGAAATCTACGACGGCTTTGTGAGATGTCACATCTTTGTAAGCACAAGAGAAACGTAGAATAGCAAATTTTATTGAGATTGTTGTCAACAAGATGCATAGAAATGTACTTTCTATGCAAAACAATAGGAAAGATTTGGGAGATAACAATAATGTATTTACTATATAATAGAGAAACTAATCATTGTTAAAGGCATTAATAAAATCAGCTGTTGCTGATGAAGGATAAATACGTTCAAGATTTGGGTAAAAAGTATTAGTAACTTTAATAATCGAGTCTCGTCCGGGCAGCTTCGCGAATCGGTCGTGTGCAGTATTAAATTAATTCATTTGTTTACATCGCCGCGTGGGTCGCCGTGCGCCGGCTCCTTGCGAGTACCGTTAGGTTTTTACCTGCGGGCTCGCGCCGGTCGCCTATTGAGTAAAATGAATTCAATTCATAATGAACTCAACACTCAGAGCATTATTATAAAGCGTTCGACTGACAACTCGAATAATTTAGATGAAGCTATAATAATGGAAGAGGCTTGTCTGTCGCCCCAAGATTGTGCCTTACCATGTAATGAAGAAGAAGAGAATCTGGAGTATAAGAGAAGTAAAAGAGAACGGGAAGAGGAAAGTGAATGGACTTTAGTACAAAATAAAGAAAAAAAACGCAAAGCTGTAAAAGAAGGCGAAAATATAGAAATTTATATTTCTTCCAATGAAATCATGCCGAAACAATTTACAATAGCTAAAATATTCAAGAGCATGGGTTTGGAGGACATACAGAAAGTGAGATACATTAACCCTTACAAAATTAGAGTGGATATAATGTATGAGTCTAGTGCCCAAGAACTCCAGAAATCCAAAGAATTAAGTAGCATGGGATGGAAAATACAAAGAGCTATGGAAGTCAATCAATCATATGGTGTTATTAAGAATGTGGACATAGACATGACGGATAAGGATATTTATGAAAATATAGTATGCCCTGAACCAGGGGAACTCATTTCAGTGAATAGGCTTATGCGACGAAATTCAGAAGGTGAAGGATGGTTGCCAAGTGAAGCTGTGCGTCTCTGTTTTAAAGGAACCTTTCGTCCGGCATTTATTTTTGTTGAGAAAATGAAAATCAGGGTGGATCCTTACGTGTTCCCGGTATCTCAATGTTCTCGGTGTTGGAAGCTCGGTTACTCTATTAAAAGATGTGGTTCGATAAAGATAGTTTGTCCTAAATGTGGCAGTAACCATTCAAATTGCGATATCACCGCATTTACATGCGTTAATTGTGGTGGTCAGCATATGGCCCTAACACGTTCTTGTCCAGCATACATTAAAGAGAAGAGGTTGAGAGAGTTAATGGCCGAGTTTAATTGCACCTATCGACGTGCTTTGACTATGTATGTTCCTGTCAGCTCCCCCCAACACAACAAGGAGACTAAGTTCGAAGAAGAGTTACAGGAAATTCCGACCATGTCAATAGAGAAAGGTACCCCGCTTTCTGGTTATTATTTTAACCAAACTCCATCGTATGCCAAGGCTGTTAAAACTGAAGCCATTGTACACGATAAGCCTTCGCTACCAGTGTTTAAAAAGAATAAAAAGAAGAAAGGAGACCTTCAGGACATTTTCGAGTTTGAAGCTACAAATAACAAGGATACACCAGATGGAAAATCTACATATGAACAGAACGAAAGAAAAAGGGAAGTGAATTTTCAAGAACTTTTAATCAGATTAAAAAATATTTTGTTTCTTAAAGAGCTGTCAATTCAAGAAAAAGTTAAAAATGCTGTAAAATGTTGTTTAGAGTGGATAATTTTGGTATTAGTAGAAAATGTTTCTGACTGGCCTATGTTGAAGTTTATATTGGATTATTTTGATAAATCATAGATCACAGTAGCAATTTAAGTAAATTAAATATAATTCAATGGAATTCTCTGAGTATAAGACCGCGGATAGTAACATTTGAACAAATTCTACAACAACAACACATTCATATAGTTGCACTAAGTGAGACTTGGCTAAATTCAGACCACCGTTTTCACATTAACGGATATAATGTATTTAGATCTTACCGTAATGACTCTTACGGAGGAGTAGCCATACTAACACATAAATCAATAATGGCTCAAATGCAACCAATAGACAGATTTAGTACAGGTGTTGAAGCTATTCACGTAAAATTATTTAATTGTAATACTGTCGAAAATGTAATTTCAGTCTATTGCCCTAGTAACGTTAGAACGTCGCAAAGAGACTGGGACTCCCTTTTTTCTTTAGTCTCTAAAAAATCTTTAATATTAGGAGACTTCAACGCTCATCATCTAAATTGGTCTTGCAGAAACGACCTGAGAGGCCAACAACTATTCGATTCGATGATGGAAATGAATTTTGTTGCTCTCAATGATGGTAGTAGTACTCGTATTAGATTAAACAATGGCATTCTTCAACGCTCTTCCCCTGACATATCTATAGCTTCTTCCGATATAGCCCTTAGTTTACAATGGAAAGTGATGAATGAAAACCTCGGCAGCGATCACTTAATGATCTTGATTTCTTTATTATACACTAAATCAAATTATACACAAATTATAAAAAGAAATTTTAAAAAAGCGAATTGGGATTTATACACACAATTTATTAATGATAAATTATCCACTTTTGTGTTACCCGCAGATCCACAAGAAGCCTACAATTCATTTACTGATTTAATTAATAATGCAGCTGATAAATATATCCCAAATATTAAGCATAATCAAGGTCCTACAGATAAATTTCAACCCAAAACATATTGGAAACCGGAACTTTCTAAACTTGTTGCTGAACGTCGATTAGCATTAAAATTATTTAGAAGAAATCCCACACCACTAAATTTGGATATCCTTAAAGACAAGATACGAATTGCTCAATTGAATATTAGAAGAGCCAAAAGTGAAGCCTGGTATCAGTTCTGCTCCTCAGTTAATGAGGTCTCGTCATACAGCGAAGTTTGGCAACGAATGAGATGGTTAAAAGGCGTGAAATCTCCAAATCAATATATTAACCATGAGACAGCTTACACCTTATTATCTAACCTCACCCCAGATTATGTTTCCCCTCCTAGACCTGATTTTATTGGTTCAAATATCCGAATTGAATCACCAATTTCATTAGCTGAATTAATTTGTTGCATTAAATCTAAGGACACTGCACCTGGATATGATAATATCTCATTTTCAATGATAAAAAATCTTCCCCATAACGGTAAAAATATTCTTGTATCTTTATTCAATATTATTTTTTCAACCAGCTATATTCCCAGACAATGGCGCTTAATTCGTATAGTTCCAATCCCAAAACCTGGTCGTGACCCAGCTTCTGTTTCGTCTCTTCGTCCAATTGCGTTAATGTCCTGTTTATGCAAATTATTTCATTCTATTATTAACTTCAGACTCGAATGGTATCTAGAAAAACATAACACTTTTGCTGAACAAACTACTGGCTTCCGAAAATCTAAGTCTTGCTTGGATAATCTTAGTTGTCTAGTTACAAAAATTCAAACCGGATTTTCTAAAGATCTCATGACGTTTTGCTGTTTCATTGACATAAATAACGCATATAATAACGTAAACATCGTGTATTTGATGAATAATTTAGAGGAGTTGGGAGTAGGAAAAAAAGATTGCTGTTACCTATGGAACTTCCTAAAAGAACGATTTTTGCATATACGAATTGACGAATGTAATTCTATAAGCAGAACCGCTGGTCAGGGGATAGCTCAAGGTGACCCGTTGTCCCCACTTCTTTTTAATGTTGCTACATATAAAATTTGTAAACTAGTAAAATGTGTATATATTTCCCAATATGCTGACGACTTCATTTTATATGTTTCATCTCAAAGCGTTACCTTTGGCAGAATTAAACTACAATTGGCTTTAAATCAAATGAATAAATTACTACATAACATAGGACTTGAAATTTCTATATCAAAATCCAAAATTTGTATCTTCAAAAAGGGTAAATTTAGAGACAGCTTCCTTATTACTCATGAGGGGGCATCGGTAGAAGTTGTAGAAGTTATTAAATATTTGGGTATGTGGTTGGATCGTTCTTTGACCTGGAAAAAACATATTGATGAAACGGTTGCTAAAGTTTCTAAATTCATGAACGTATTCAAAATTCTATCTGGATCAGGTTGGGGAGTACATCCAAAGTATTTAAGAATGTTATATATTTCTTTGATTCGCAGCAGATTGGATTATGGTAGCTTTCTATATAGTAACTGTAGTGATACTCATTTATATAAGCTTGACAAAATTCAAAATTGTGCTATGAGAGTTATTGGAGGTTTTATCAGAAGTACACCAATCCACGTCATGGAAAGCGAACTCAGTTTGTCGCCTTTATTCATCCGAAGACGTTATCTGGCTGGAAAATTTTGGCTCAAATGCAGACATTTTTCAAATGCTCTAAATAAAACAAATTTGGAAGAACTTTTGCCTCTTTGCACGAATCGCTACTGGACAAATAGAAAGCTTCCAGATTTAGTTTCCTCATATAATGCGTTTCGATCTTTGGATATGTACTCGACTAATCAGATTGGTATGTTTTCTCTGGATAGTTGGATCTCCAATTTCTGTTTAACTAAATTTATAAATTGCAACATTGATGGAATCACAAATTCAAAATCTCACTATAACACTTATGTTTTGAACAATATTTGTACTAGTTATTTGAACGAACATTATTCCGGACATTATTGTATTTTCACAGACGGATCTAAATCTGAACACGGCGTAGGGGCAGCGTTTTATGACCCCCAACTCGGAATTTCAGCGAAATTCAAAATTAACGCCAACCTTTGTATCATGACCGCTGAACTAATTGGGATATCTGAAAGTCTGTCTTATTTATCTACCCTTACCGCAAATAAGTTAGTTATCTTAACAGATTCGAAGAGCTCATTACAACACCTGGCTCGATGCAACTCGGCTTTCCGAGGCACACCGACAGCCTATACCATAATAAAATTACTTACACAACTTCAGACTCAGTCGAAATCTGTTATACTACAATGGATTCCTTCACATATAAATTTGGACGGAAACGAATTAGTGGATAAATTAGCAAAAGAAGCTATATGCGACGGTATCTCTCATTTCATGTTGCCCTGTCATACTGAAGTTATGAGGCATCTTAAAATTATATGTATAGATTTATGGAAAGAGTATTTTGACAGGAGATCCAAAGAAAAAGGTATCTGGTATAGAACGATTCAACCAAATCCGTTAAGAATGCCTTGGATTGACAACAAAATTTTAAATAGGAATGATGTTATTATAGCATTAAGATTGCGTTCCGGGCACATTCCATCGAATAAGTTTAAGTTCCTTATGGGAAAGAGCCCAACACCCAATTGTCCCACCTGTGGTACAGTTGATGACGTGTATCACATTCTGATGGAATGCGCCCGAAACAATCATCATAGAGTAAAGTATAATAGATATAAGGTAGGTGAGTGTAACAGTATTTTAGCATTTCCATTAAGTGACGAGGCAAAGCTGTTATATAAATTAACTAGGGTAAGAGAACATACCTAATATTTAATATTTAACTTTTGTATTTTGATATTTTCTATGGGGGCGTCATTATCGCAATAGCGATAAAGCTCCTTAATAAATTGAAAAAAAAAAAAAAAAAAAACTTTAATAATTCATAAAAAGTACACCGATTTCAATAAAAACAAATTATGCGTCCCTATAAAATGGTTGGCCTTGACTTTTCTGAGATCCCATCATCAGATCCTGACTTGGTGCCAATGGGACCACCTGGGAAATATAACCTTTTAAACAAAAAAAGAATTTCTCGAATCAGTCCAGACGTCTTCGAGTAATCGGGGAATATACATAAAAAAAGATTCCGACGAATTGTTAACCTCCTCCTTTTTTTAAGTCGGTTAAAAAAGGGAATAGGTATTAAGGACGTGACTATCAATTGAAATGTATGGGATGTAATGTGTTAATTTACGAAACTCCAATGATGGAATAGTAATGCATATATATACACTCACGTCTGTAATCCCCGAAGGGGTAGGCAGAGGTGTAACCAGTACACCCACTTTTAGCCGAAATTCGGTCCCATTATGTGATAGGGGGCGAGCTTATCGCCATACCGGGCACAGGTTCCAGACTTCGTCCTAATACTGAGAATTTCTAGATAGAAAACCCAATATCACTTTACCCGACCCGGGGATCGAACCCGAGACCTCAGCACAGCAGTCGTAACGCATGCGCAATTACATCTGCGCCACCGAGGCAGCCTAGAATAATATTATTATTTAACATAGATGTTGCTCGCGGCTCCGCCTGCGTGTAGGTAAGTTTTGGAAGAAAAGGTATACCTTTCTATCCTTATTTTTTTCTTGCAATTAAAATAGCCTATATTGATCAGTGATAATGTAGCATTCAAATCGTGAAAGAATTTTTAAAATCAGTCCCGTACTTTTTGAGCCAATTCGTTAGAAACATACATACAAATCTTTCCTCTTTATAATATTAGTATAGACAAAAGGAACAATAAACCAACCAGCAGAATTCAATAATCAGCTTAATATTGGTGTAGCAGTAGGTGCTTTTACGTCTGTCTTGGAATGGTTAATTTATATGTTGTTTATTTTCATTTACTTTAAGGGGATCGATGTTTTGTGAAAGTAGTTTGTATAACCGTAATTCTATGTTATCAATACCAGACAACTTAGAGTATTTAACACAGACAAGGTCAGGCCATTCATCTATCTAAAGAGGTTAAGATATTATCATTCTTTTTCATAAGCATAAACACATTAGTGCGAATGTTAACATAATGACTCTGGACCTACTCGTGTAAGTTCGAATTTCGGTAATGAGGGGTACGTATGTTATTTTTTTCACAGTATCCTGGTTGCAGCGGGTGAGTGGCCCACTGTGAAACGAGAGGCTGTGGGTTCGATTCCCGCACCGAGACAAATGTTTGTGTGACAAGCAAATATTTGTTTCGGGTCTGGATGTTGTGGATCCGTAGTCCCTCGTTCTTGATTCCCACGATATCGGTTTATCCTAGTGTGGGTTAATATAAAATTAGTAGATAATTAGGATAATTTTTAGGATTTCTAACGATAGCAATATAAATCTTTATATATATATATAATTGTACTATACTTGTATATGTCACTGAACTCCTCCTAAACGGCTGGAATTTGAATGTTTTTTTGTATGGGTTTGGGTGGCCCCCTGGATGGTTTAGATTCACAAATCAGCCCGGCAGATGGCGCTGCAGTCGGTGTGGCGCTGCTTTTACGGGCAGGACGTCTGCCGGGCCCGCTAGTAGATATATAAAAATGTACATAAATTTCCCTAAGCTACCTATTGTACCTGCGTATGTATAAATGAATATTATAAAATATTTTAAATAAAGTAAGAACCGTTTCAATTATATCAGTATAGACTATCAATCAAAACACTTATCTAAATATTTGTAATCAGTTATAACGTTACAACGGTCCCACCCTGACATTGAAGCGACTATTACAACACGAAAACCTCGTTATTTATCAAATTATATCTTATGCGGGTCATTAACACAAATGGCGTGTCGCAATGGGATACATACACCAATACACAATACACACTGCCGTTACGTTCATACAACAATAAACAACCTAAATAATTGTCATTATAGAAAATAAAAAATTACCGAAAAAAAGGAGAAGGTTCTCAATTCGTCGGTTTTTTTATGTATGTTCCCCGATTACTCGAAAGTGCCTGGACCGATTCGAGAAATTATTTTTGTTTAAAAGGGTATACTTCCCTGGTGGTCCCATTGACAGCAAGTCAGGATCTGATAATGGGATCTCAGAAAAAGGTAAAGTCGGTGTACTATTTATGAATTAAAAAACTTTTATTATGAAATTACTTTGCACGTTAACAAAAATAGGAAAGCAATAATAAACATTAAATCAAGCTTAAACCTAATATGTTGTACTTTACTAGAAACATTAAAAACGTATGAGTTCAACACTTCATTAGTAATGTGATCTCTATGATGGCCTGGGTTTATAGTCGTAATGTCATTATAACTAAGCGACAGAGACGATTTAGGTTCAATAACCAAAAAATTATCAATTATTATAATTAGACAGCCTCCGTGGCGCAGGTAGTGAGTAGCCGGCTGTGAAACGAGAGGTCATGGGTTCGATTCCCACACCGAGACAAATGTTTGTGTGAAAGACAGATGTATTGTTTCGGGTCTGGGTGTTGCTACTCACGATACAGGTTTTACTATGTGGGGTCAGAAGTATGTGACTGTAGGGTGTATTTATTTATATTTATGACAAAAAACATGTTTCAATTGTTTATTCAATTGTGTAGCATCTTAAAAACGCCTGATATAGCTGTTTAAATATATTAATAATTTTTAGATCATAATGAATGTATTAAGCAAAGAATACATTTAATAAACAGAATTATTAGTTCATGATGCTTAAATATAGAAAAATACCAAAATGTCTCAATAACATATTAGACTATGTGACATTTTAATGTCGAAACAGTTTTATAAAAGGCTATGCGTGTCAGCTTGTTTTCTGTTCGTTGAACTCGATGACCATGTATGTAAATACCATATATAACGAATAAATTATCGATGTAAGAAATCGCAAATTACGGTACGGACATCTTTATGGTGTATTTTGCAACGACGCTACTCGGTTCAAATGCTAACCGACCGAATAAGGATGTAAGCGACAAAACCGGCTTTATTCAAATTCGTTTGAAAAATGTCTTCTAACGCAATAAGTAACTTTTTTTACGAAAAACGTTTCCATACGTACTTTATTAATTAGTACAACATAGATCACCTTCAGTTTCATTATTTAATTCCTTTAAGAATTTACAGATCTTTACTGATTTTATTTAAATTCAATAAACATATTCTTGTAAAATCTCAAAGAGAAACAACCAATAGTAAAAATACAAAGCCTATTCACTACTCAATTTACAACAGATCTATTTGTCATCAAACGTAAACAAAAAACTGTGTCAGTAGAGAATGACGTAATGTTTATCAAAAACCGATACCAGCCGAGTATCATTCCCGATAACAATATCGTAACAATCTATGTGAATGTTCCACTCAGTCGGTTCTAGAGAACTGTAGACCTACTCTTGAAATCAATTCCAATCTCAAACTCGATACAGTTTCAATTTTAGTCTAGAAGATATTGGCACTCTTGAAACAATCGAGTTGGTTATTGGGTTAAATTGTCTATTTCATTTAGTTACTAAAAATTCCGCTAGTCAGTTAAATCATGCGCCGGTGTTGCGTTCAAGAGTGCCAATTGTACAGTTTTCGAACCCAATCCCAATTTTAAATTGGAATCGAGTGTCAAGAGTAACGCTGCTGTAGGACTACTCTTTAAATTAATTCCAATCTCGAACTCGATACAGTTTCAATTCCAATTTAGAAAATATTGGAACTTTAACTCACTCAACTAAATGAAATAAAATATTTACGAACTAGCGAACGTAAATATTCTATTTCGTTTAGTTACCAAAAAATCCGGTGTATTCAGTTAAATCGTGCACTGGTGTTGCGTTCAAGAGTGCCAATTGTACAGTTTTAAATTGGAATCGAGTGTCAAGAGTAACCCTGCTGGTCGTAAAACTATCATAGCCGCTCACTGTAACACAAGTCAACGTCCTTTATCGGGCAATTATCTATAAACTCATTAAAATTCGATCATAACACGCGTGATTCAATTCCCGTGACCCAAATACATGCATTTAGATTGTTTGGACAAATAGTCTAATTGACCTTTGTTTATTGATCGAGACAATTAGGTACTCTGCATTTGGGACATTCAAAGTCCCTAAGTTACATAGAAAAATTGATTGAGAAAATCGATGCGCGCAAAAATATTTACTATAATTTTATCGGAATAAGTTTTCAAAATTAAAGTAAAGTAAGCGATAGCCTAGTTGGTTGTGGTACGGACTGTCAAAACCAACGTCGTATGTTCGAAAACTAAATGGCATAAACTTCTGACTTTTCTAAAGTTACATGTGTATTAAATGTTAATTATCACTTGCTTTAACGGTGAAGGAAAACATCGTGAGGAAACCTGCATACCTGAGAATTCTCATAAGAATTTTGAAGGTATGTGAAGTCTGCCAACCCGCATTAGGCCAGCGTGGTGGACTAAGGCCTAACCCCTCTCATTAGTAGAGGGGACTGTGCCCAGCAGTGGGACAGTGTTTAATCTGTATTAAAGCTAGTATTATTATTATAGGTTTTACATAATGTTTCCTAAGATGGTAATTGTTATAAAGGAGAAAGAAAGTATGTTTTATTGGTTATACAATTTATTTTCTCTGATATTCTGAAGTTAGCTATGAAGAGATCAACGAACTAGATAAAGTTAACTCAAATATGAAAATCACTAAAGTCACAATTAGGAAGCAAATATATCAGTTGGTGATGGTCAAATAAATAGCTCCACCTCCCAATCCTTATTCTGAAACTCGACCCTTATACTCATAAAATTGTAATTATTTTTTTTATGGAGAAAAATTTACAAGAAAAACAGACGAACTCAAAACTTCATTTTTTAAAACGGTTAAAAAAACTGAATTTAAACTTGAATCGCTTGACATAAAACTCGTTTTAAGAAAATCCTTCCTGTTTCACAAGACGGCTTAAGAATTTAAGACATTTCTTTCTGTGGTAATCTTAATTATGTGAAAGTATCTCTTCATTGCGGGCACTCACGTGTCAGAATACTTTCAATTAGACATGAATGTTATTATTCTAGTTTCAATCATCGTTAGTAAAAATTATGTACCTATTCAAATCAAATCAAATCATTTATTTTATAAATTAGGCCACTATGGGCACTTTTTACATGTCATATTAATGTTAAGGTCTACTGGTGCTTCGGAAATGCCCACTGGTCTGAGAAGAAGCACCAAGAAACTCAGCCGTAGTCTTTTGTAATTTGTCATTACAATTTACATTATAAAATAATTTACATATAAAATACATACATCCTTAAACAAGTATTATTATCAATACGTGAATGGAACTCTACACTTTTAAGCATATTGCGAGCAAGAGTATGAAATTTGACATAGTTATTTTTATATGGGGTACAGAAACCTAAAATTTGTATATATATATATATATTTATTGATTTATTATTTGTATACATATCGTAGTCCTTCAGAAAGTTAATTTTTGTATTAGTATCTTGTCTTTAACACTGATTGTCAATATATTCTTTCCTACAGTATATACACCCACATTGTCTCGTCTCTGCATCATCCACAGGTAGACTGGTAGAGAATGCCTACGGCATTAAGTCCGCCTTTACACATGTTGTGTGTATGAAGTTTTAAATAAATAAAATTTGTATATATAATGTGTTACCAGTACATAAAATTAAATTATAAATTCATTGTGCTAATGTCAAATATTCACGCTAATTATATATTTATACACGCTCTCTCTCAGCTGACCTAATGGAACAAAATTCACAATACACAATAATTATAGGGATTAAAATTGATTATTAACAATAGCACCTTTCAACTTAACATTTAATGAATTTGGACCAACGGGTGACAATTAGATATAATTGATGTGTGTCAGTAATAGTTATTTAGATCACAACCCCGCTACAACAGACGGACGTTTACATTATCAATTTTTATACATTTGTTAAGTATTTATGTAGGTTGAGCTAGGTAACGGTATTAGAAACCGCCGTTTTCAACAAATCGCATGAGTATGTCACATTTTTCTGAATTTTATCTTTTTATTGAGTTACAGATCAACGCTTTGCCAAAATTACATACCAATCCTCCATGCAGAAAGCATTAATATATAAATATTATATTATGCATAATTAAAGACTTTGTCAATCAAAAGAGAAAGACAATGAAAAAAAATAGCTCCGTCAGTTAACCTGGCAGTGACAGTTTACTTCTGTCAAGAGTGTCAATGATATTTAACATGACAGGACTTAACTAAATTGAGTTTGACAAGGCTGACTCACACTAACACATGACATTCATAAGACACGTAGATAGACTTTAAACTAAAACTTGACTAATTAAAAAGATTAAATCAACTTTAGTGAGATGGCAAAAGAACTGATACTCATTGTTCACAATTGACAGCCTCCGTGGCGCAGCGGGCGAGCAGCCAGCCGACTGTGAAACGAGAGGACCTAGGTTCGATTCCTGCACCGAGGCAAGTGTTTGTGTGTGTGTGTTTGGATCTTGAGGGACCGTAGACCCTCGTAGTTCTTAATACAGGTTTTACCTAGTGTGGGGTCAGAACTATGTGTGTGACTGTTGGGTGTATTTATTTATTGTAAAAAAAAAAATATTTTTCTCAAAAAAGATTATACCTCATCGATCAAGTATTTATTAGTATATATATATAGTATATATATTAGTATTTCACTAAATACTGACATCATTCCGTTCTAATATACCACTGCATCGTCGCATTTTACAGTCACTCTCGCGTGAAGCCAATTTCAATTCACTTACGCCTTTATTCATTTTCGCCCACACGCCTTGTTAGTACCACAATTGCTCTTTACATTCAGAGGGTCAAGTGCGGGTGAACTCTCGTCTAATTCGATTCAATCAATGACATGCGCTGTAGGCATCACAATATGCTAACTGTAAAACTCAAATTTAGCAAAGTGTGATAAAACATTAAAAACAGGTTTTTTTTATATTTGCAACAGTCAATTTGAATAGACTATCTCAATCTAAATCTACAGATCGTTCGCAAAAATAAACCAATGAGTATAAATTGCCAATGGCGGGCCCACAAACATGATTAGATTGGTTTATTTTCAGGATCGATCTGTACATGCAGATTACTATTGTTTATTCATATTGAACGTAACACACATGACCAAACATCTCATGAAACTAAATGTGTGTCGCCCTTAACAGCACACCAAATTCACTTTTATTTATTTTTGCGTTTACACATCCCACAATAATTCGTTCCACTTCACTTCACTTTTCCATCCTTAAGATGAATGGAAAGGAAGCAAAAGAATTCTGGTTACTACCCATATTTAGTATAATTTAATACCTAGCGTTGAGCGATAATATAAACCGCCATACAGTCTCTTAAGCGTTGGCATACCGGCTAAATTAAGTTTGTGTCACTTCCGAACCAGCCGGCGTGGCATTCGACACTTCCTCATTTCTAGTGACGTCGCAGATCGAAATAAATATGAACTTTTAATGTGAATGAAAGATTAACGTGTACGATTTCATAATCTAATAGTTAAGGTGTGTTTATGTTTTGTTGACGTAATTTTAAGACGTGAAACTAACCTGTTTTGTGCAGGTAGTGAACTTAAGTATGGGTTACGGTGTAGGTATCATTTTGTGGTTACGACTTTATTTTGGTACGTCCCAATGGTGTTTACATATCGGCCCACGTTTTTTACTGTTATCAAAATTCAATACAACTACAAAACAATCAATATTATAGTAAGGTGGCTTAAAATAGTTTATTGGTCAACTTCATAATTTATTTATTACCATTTATTGCACATATCTCACGATAATTTGGTTCCGACATAGTAATTCATATGCAACCAATGTATTTCCACTGCTAGGCATGATCTTTATCTGTTAATGAGAAGTTAGGCCTTAGTTCAACATTTTGTAGATTTTATATTCCTTTGAAATTCTAGACAATTTAAATTATAAATATTAATAATCAGTGGAACAACGAAGAATAACAGTCATTATGGATAAATAAATTTTAGTAATGTTAGTATTTGCAAAAACAAACGTTCTAAACTCTACGCAAAGATTTTATTTTATTATTCTAAACCAAAGAAATAAAAAATTACTTAACACGAGTGCCAAACGTGGTGGAAGATATTAAAACGTGTTGCGTAACTTACCATGACATGCAAATGAGCATTGATTTTGAAGTAGATAATAAATCTATGATAGATGTAGCGTGGTTTTATTATTAATAAAAAAATATATTTACAATAATTTTATCTACTTTATACGTATTTGATAATGATGATAAAGGTATAAAATGACTGACTGAATGAAATGACTGCCTCGGTGGTGCAGTTGTAATTGCGCATGCGTTACGACTACTGTGCTGAGGTCTCGGGTTCGATCGATACTGTTTTTTTCTATTTGGAAACACTCAGTATCAGCCCGGAGTCTGGAATTGTGGTATGCCGATAGGCTCGCCACCTATCACATTATGGGACCGTAATTAATTCGGCGAAAAATAGGTCTACTCGTTACACCTCTGCCTACCCCTTCAGGGATTACAGACGTGACTGTACATATAGGTAAAAAATTACAATATACTCATAGTATGTGGCGATAGTCTTAGATCTTGTCACAAATGACGATAATAATGTAAGGATGGGCACAGATGCACATATGCATACCTCTTCTGGAATACACACATTATATAATGGTTCTATATACAAAATACGGTGTTAAAATGTATCAGGAACAGAAATTATCTACTCGTATTTGTATAATAAATCACTTAAAATTCACGTCTTACTTGCAACATTTTTATTACGACACATGTTTAGAATATTCATAAAGACACTGTAACTTATAGAGAATACACACGAAATATTTTAATTAGTTTAGCCAACAGGGAAATGTCAGCGCGAACGTCGATAGAGTTTTAGGAATTTATTGGTTTAATTATTAAGATTTATTTTCATTGAGGATATAATGCAATTCTTCGTACTGAACAGTTAGCACTTTTAGGCTTTGTGTAAATAATACTACCTCCGTATTGAGACTGTACTGATGGCATAGGCCTATGTTGATGAGAGGAGTTGGCTCAGTCCACTTCGCTGGGATGCGGGTCGGTAGGCTTCACATGCCTTTCAAATTCGTATGGTGGATTTCATGAATGTAGGTTTTTTCTACGTATTTTCTTTCACAGTTTCACATTTCTAGCGATAATTAGCAAAAGTCGAAGAAGCAAGCCATTTGCTAGTTTCGACCCTATGACTTTGACTCGGCAGTCCCTAACACCAGTAACTAGGGTATTGCTGCTCATGGCAATACTTTTTTGTATTTCATTATCTTTTTGCCCACTAAAATAATGAAACAAATTTATTTGATACGTTACTTAAGTATTTATAATTAAATCATTTTGTAAAGATTTATAATTTTCTCAAGACCCAGAAACTTTCGGAAGCACGATAATTTAAAAAAATGTATACGAAAATACAGAAAATAGTGTTTTAGTGCAAAATAAAACGCAACAAAATATGTTACAACTAACAGCGATAAAACAATTACAACGCATAAAGTCTCACAGCCTACCGAGTTAGACATAGATACGAGTTGCATAAGTACCAATGAATTTCGTTCCCCGGTGAACACGGAAAGTCTCTCGGAAGTCGGCCATTTGGCCATAAACTCAATTATGATCGTTGGAGATGGATGATTATATTCGGGTGATTACTTACGTCAGAGCAAACATGTTTATTACATACATCAACCAGGTAGAAATTAACAACTTTTATTGAGAACCGGTTAATTGGCCAGTGAAACAATGTAGGTTTTAATATTCATGAATTCACACACAAAGTACTGACTCTACATTAAGATGCGAGTCTTGTAACAAATATCAATGACAGCCTCCGTGGCGCAGTTGGCGAGTAGCGTATGAAACGAGAGGCCGTGGGTTCGATTCCCTCACCGGGACTAATGTTTGTGTGAAAGACAGATATTTGTGTCCGGGGTCTGGGTGTTGTGAGACCGAAACTCTCTTTAGAGTCGGGGCTGTGTGTGTCATTGTTGGGTGTTATTTATTTATTTATCTATGAGTCATCAAATATTTATCTTGGCGCGGGAATCGAATATTTAGCCTCAAGTTCCACACCCGACTACTCACCTGCTGAGCCACGAAAGCTGTCAAATAGAATCTGTTTTGACAGTTTTTTTTAATTACATGAGTACTTTCCGATTACGACACATCCAATATTGTTCTCATTTTGAATGAATGAATTAAGTTGTGTATCGGTGTTGGTTATGAGAACATGATTGTTCATTTTATAACGAACAGTTGTTGGTCTTATCAGAAGGGTACAAATTCCTTATACCCGTTGCATTTAACATAATTGTTCTGCCAATGCAATTGTATTGTGTTGATAACTTTCCATCGTCCTTGAATAACACGTTTCGGCACTTCAAACAAGGTTTAAAAAACATAAGAGGCTAATAACACCAATTACTCAGCAAAAGGTATTTTCGGTTGAGAAATATTTTTTCCACAAATACATTTTTAGACATGGATTAACCGGTTCCCTAATATTTATAGCTGAAATTTGGAAGACAGATATTTTGTAAGAATGGCTGAAACAATGTGGTTAAATTTTAAAAATATGGTGTAGCTCCATAGTCCATACATGTAACTGATCTATGAATAAATCTAATATAGAATAGGGTATTTGTCAATTTTTGAAAATTGATGGACATCGATAGAGGACTCTTCACTTATAGCCCCCGTAATATATTTATTATTGAAATATACTCAATTTATATAAAATCCGTGATTTATTTTTGCACATATAATTTCGCGCTAAAACGCGTTGTCACGTGACATTATCTCTATGTGACGTCATCGCACATATACAACATTCGTGACACCTAACAACATAACAAATTATGTGCATTTATCTGTTAGTTTTTCCGCAAAAATGAATGAGCCAGCATGTAAATATCGTTCAATGCCTTTGTGTAAAAACTTGACACTAAATCCCGATAAATTGTTCATCCATGTGCCAAAATCAAAAGTTTTAAGAAAGAAGTGGCAGATTTCGACTATCAGCCCTTGTAATGCCTTCTTCCATTCTTATAGAAGACTTGAAGACGAAATTAAGATGTTTCTTCACGTTTACACATCGAAAAATATGTTCTTCCTTACAATTTTATTTGTCGTAGGATGCAATGTTTATGTGCGATGTCGTCACGAGTAATGGCGGCCGGTATTGCTACGTTTTTGGCCCCGAGTGATACAGATTAAAAATTCTAAATTTTAATGACGAAAATAAAATGTTTATAATACATTTAAAATAAAAAAATGTATTTAATAAATATGTTTGCCCACTATCCTTTCTCTTAGTGCAGTTTTATATATTTTGGTTACACCAGTCAAACACCCTATTATTCTGGCAAGGCAAAGTAACCACACTGCACCTGATAGTAAGCGCATGGTGTCAAGTAGTGAGACACAACTGTACCTTGTTACTCAACACAATCATGCCGGCCTGCTGAAGGTTTTTAATAAAATATATGATAAAAAAAAATTATATAAAATTTAGACTAAGGCCTAACCCCTCATTAAAGGAGGCCTGTGCCTAACTATGGGACGAGTTTAATATAGGGCTGGTATTATTATTAATATATGATATTTAGTACTCTGCCTCGGTGGCGCAGTTGTAATTGCGCATGTGTTACGACTGCTGTGCTGAGGTCTCGGGTTCGATCCCCGGGACGCGTAAAGTTAGCCCGAAGTCCCGCGAAAAGTGGGTGAACTGGTTACACCTCTACCTACCCCTTCGGAGATTATTGGCGTGAAAGTATGTATGTATGTGATATTAAGTAAATTATCAAAATGTGTAAAAATCTTATAAACATAAACTACATGAAACAGCGTGTGAATTAACACTATCAATGGAACCGATGTTTTTTTATGATTTGTTCGTATGAGGCACCGGCAAGGTTAAGTTACTTAATTTATGATTTCCAAATGAGATAGTACATAACGTACGATCGTTAGATTTTTGTGGATATTGACAATTAGAAACGGCTTACTTGAAAGCGTTCCAAAAAGTCTATTTGCCAACTGACACGTAATTTCTAGGCACATAAACTTTTATTTCACTTGCAGATTTTGTTAAAAGTTTAAAATTTATATTGTAACTTGTAAAACTGTTCATTTGCGTCCTTACCTAATAGTGTTGAATTTTAATTTTTAACTATGCTCAAGATTAGTTTTATGATATAACTGGCTGGAAAACTTATCATGTAGAGCAGTATTAATATTATGAATGAAACGTTTATTATAAATGCGAAAGTGTGTTCCAAATTTGAATCATTTATAATGATATAATAATTATGTTGTAACATTACAGCCATTTATAATATGGTTGTTTAAAATATATTTTTCAAAACTTACGATTTTTATATTGCTCCATTGGCCTTATGACAGTGTATAGATTGAGAAACACATGAGAGCCTGGGTTACCTCTGTTCGGCCAAGCACAATTTGGGGTTGAATTTGTGACATATGTTTTTTTTTTTTTTTTAGTGCCTCGATAGGCAGACGAGCAGACGGGCCACCTGATGGTAAGTAGTCACCGCCGCCCATAGACTTCTGCAATACCAGGGCACAGCAAAGCCGCTGCCTACCGTTAATAACTTTAGTAATTATTGAACATCATTAAAATTTATTAATGAATTGATAGTATGTTATCATCACCACTATTTATAGTTTTATTTTATGGAAAATAAAAAGCTCTATGTATTAGTTACATCTCTGCTTACCTCCTAAGCGATGCGTGATGTTATGTTACTTATTTCGACATTCGTGGAAGATTATTTCTATGCTGCAAAAACGTCTACCGCTAACATGTTTAAAATATCAATAGTCCATGCAAAAACTGCCTCGGGCCAACTAGTATTTGAGAGCCGAGAACCCAAGTATTCAAATATATCATATAATAAATATTAGCTTTAATACCGTGACATGCATTTCCTAGTAAGAACTAGTTTGGATATAACAGGATGTTATCTTGTGCGATTATAGTTAGTCAAGTGTTTTTATTATTTTAATAATAATCTAGTTTCTCTCTAATTGCTAAGAGAGAGTGATTGTATTACAAGTGTAGTGAAGTCAGGTAACGATTCTATACAACAATGTATTCAATTCAAAACAGAACAATTAATGCAAACAAAATAATAAATTATTCAAGATAAGTGTTTGTTTTCGAATGAATAAAGGCGAAAGTTCAAATAATAGACTCAACGAATACTGCGAAAGAACTCACAAAATACCTATTACTATAAATACTTAGGAAACATTTCATCGCTTTTAAGAAACTTGCGGTAGGTATAATATATTTACTTGATAATACAGAGCATACTGACGAAGCGGTCAAATCGCAGCTGCATGATATTTTAATTGTTGTCACATGTTTAAGTTAATCCTACAATTATAATTATATAATAATCCTACTAATATTATAATTGCGAATGTTTGGATGGATGGATGAATGGATGTTTGTTACTCAGTCACGCTATAACGGCTGGACGGATCTGGTTGAAATTTGGCACAAAGATAGATTAGTTTTTCACAGAGAAGGGTATCGACATGATTTTTGCATAGTGGCAGTTGAGAGATCAGAAAATGACATAGGTTACTTTTTATCCCGGAAAAATGCACGCTTCCTACGGGATAGCAAAATATAGAAAGGTGTAATAGCGTTTGATGCCTTCAAGGATTGTATACTTTTTCTTGCAAAAATAACCACCACGCGGGCGGAGTCGCGGGCAACATCTAGTAAACAATAATTCCTTCATTACGATTGGATGAATACGGAAAAAATATGTAGTAAAACAAAGCTATCAATGTAATGTTCCGAGACATGACGTATCGCTCCGGAATACAAATATTGTCGCTTTATGATTCATAAAAAACACAATGTTATCGAAATAACAGGTGCAGAGGAAAAGAGATGTACAAGTAAAACTCGATTTCTTGTATTTACACCTAAAATTTAAAGCCCTTTAAACATTTTATGATTGTTTTACTTAAAGCGAAGTAGATAGCTTTACAACGTATGAACATACAAACTCCATAAAAGTACGAGGAAAAACTTGATACGAATTAATAATTGCATATCAAAGGACTTGTTAACATTTCGATCATAGTCGAAGACAAAACAAAAGCAGGTACTTTGACAATTAACATAATGAAATGGAACGGTTATGAGTTTGCACGTCACAGTATTTATAAAACATTATTCAATTGTTATATTTCTTGCAGTTAAAATTGTGATTGCAAAAAACATCATTTTTAATGCATACGATAATTTTAAACGTAAAATATTAGGTACTGTTCGAGATCTTCTCATATATAATATTGCTCGCGGCTCCGCCCGCGTGGAGGTCATGTTTGGGAGAAAAAGTATATTATACAAAATACGAATTTTCATGCGTTTAACTTAAAAAATGAAGGAATTTCATACAAACTTTCATCCCCTATTTTACCCCGTTAGGGGAGGAATTTCCAAAAATCCTGAAACATATACTTTTCATTTTTAACTGAAAGGCCAAATACTAATTTTCGTGCTTTTAATTTCAAAAATGACGAATTTTCATACAAATTTCTTCCTCTATTTTACCCCCTTAGGGGTGGAATTTCCAAAAATCCTGAAATATATATTTTTTATTTTTAACTAAAAGGCCAAATACTAATTTTCATGAATTTAACTTCAAAAATGACGGATCTCCATACAAACTATCATCCCCTATTTTACCCCCTTAGGGGTGGTATTTCCAAAAACCCTTCCTTAGTGGATGCCTACGTCACGTCATAAAAGGTACCTTCTGTCAAAATTTCAAGTCTCTAACCCCAGCCGTTTAGGCTGTGCGTTGATCGATCAGTCAGTCAGTCAGTCAGTTTCTTCTTTTATATATACAGATGTCGCCAATAGTTTTCTTTTGTTGGTTTTTTGTTTTTAATGGTTTAAACCACTGAACGAGTATGAATAATAGACATAATCTAGAAATAAAGACCTTGTATAATACAAAGAATAACAAGCAATAAGAAGCAGCAAATAATTTTTTTTTAATTTATCACGTAAAAAAAATGGACAAATACTTTTTCAAATTGCCAAATTAAATTGAAAATGTATTTCGTTGATTTTTGCCCAATTGCCTATTTACCATAAGTTGATGAACAATTAAAGATGCTATTGGTAACACATTAGAAGATAGTAAAAATAAAATATATATATACATATACATACACTCACGCCTGTAATCCCCGAAGGGGTAGGCAAAGGTGTAACCAGTACACCCACTTTTCGCCGAATTTCAGTCCCATAATGTGATAGGGGGCGAGCCTATCGCCATACCGGGCACAGATTCCAGACTCCGGGCTAATACTGAGAATTTCTAGATAGAAAAACCCAATATCACTTTACCCGACCCGGGGATCGAACCCGAGACCTCAGCACAGCAGCGGTCGTAACGCATGCGCAATTACAACTGCGCCACCGAGGCAAATAAAATATTTTAAACTAGTAAATCTTAATTATATACAAAACGAAAAGGATATAATTTTAATATGACAATCCATAGTCTAAAGGCATAAGTTTTATCAGTATTAAATATCAAGGAGAGCGACCCGAAAGACAACTTAAATATTATTTATATCTTGAAATTGACTAACGTCGTTCTGTTTTTGTTATTGAATAGTTTGCGTATGAGTATGTATCAGAATTCAGAGGGGCTCGAGTCATTGATCATTGTTTCACTAATGAGCGAATCAATATAATTTAGAAATATACCCAATGTTATGATAGCTTTAGTAATTATTGAATATCGATAAAATTTACTAATGAATTGATAGTATGATTAATTAGTTACTGTGAGTTTTTTTTATATTGCTTTGAATGAAATTACAATCATTGTTGATGCCATAGCTTTAGGCAATAAAATTCTCTGTAATTCTTTTATGAAAGTAACCTCTGGATATGAATATGACGTTCGTAATTATTTAGACAAGTGATTAATAAAAAAGTTGGATTAGCTCCGCTAACGAACAAATAAAATAGTTTTATTGCTAGAAATGCTGAAAAGCTCACATAATTGTATCCCATTAGTGTGGTAGTTACAGGTAATGTTAATTCATTTATTACCTACTTTCTAGATATATGTAGGTATGTGCTTGAAGTCTGCAAAGAAAGCAATTGTGAAACTAAATTATTCAATTTGATTATCCAACATATTTGCGACGAGTTGAAAGAGAAAACGTACAACATTTGTTTGTACAAATATTTCGTCCATTTCGCGTCGTCGGGCAGGTTTTGAAGTCGTTCGTCCAAGTAAGTTAACAGAGTGAAAACGGCCGGCAATAGGCGGCACGTTGCATGATATCTACACCACAACACCTGCTAGCCGCTAGCCGCTGGCGCTGCGGTGAGCCTTGCCTTTAGAATAATATTATCGCCTCCGAGTGTTGCGCCCAATTTTTGTATTCATTGTTCACAAAGGTCAAGATCGTCCCCGCTAACGTAAACGCTAAATAGTTATGTCTTATTATTATCATCAACATATTGAATGTGCGTGTCATTAGAAGAACTAAGGATTCGAAACGACTCGATTTGCTCGTACCATTTGTTATCGTTAACATTCACCGTTCGCTCTTCGGCAAACAATTTCATTATAACCACCATTGTTTTCTCATTGTTCTTAGATGTATTGAGTGTAAAAAAATTCATTATAATTCAAACGCGACAGCGTGTCGCGTTTCGACATACCTGAGTCCTGTGCATTTTGCAAATGATGAATGTGATGCAAATGCGCATAGTAATGATGATGGTGAAGGATGCATTCCAGATCCGTGCAATTCAACATTGTCACAGAGCACCGGCCGTGCCGGCTGCCGCCTGCTCACTCACGCTCAGTGCACACTTTCACAAGGCTATTCCACTGGCACCACGACACGTATCTCTGTCACATCACGTTATCTCCTTGGACACAGACGGAGTCTGAGGGCTGGAACTCATGGACCGGTCCACCAGGGACAGCGCCACTCGATCTACCACTCGCACCTGCGGTCTACCATTCGTACCTGCGGTCTACCGCATCACGCGAATCACTTGGTAACTTTCCGATCCGATATTCACGTGTTTACGAGAGAAGTTTCATCCATGTTCGGAATTCCACGCAACGATCAAAGGAACGGAAGGCGTAATCGATAAGACGGTCGGTTCGATAACTACGCGGTCGGCGGAGTGGTGTTGCAGAGAATGGTTGCGTGCGCGCAACACTTGTAGCGCGCGATTGTATACTGAATGTGGATTGTGGCGTGCGAGCGGCTTCCACCTCTCCCGAGCTCCCGACCTCGACCGCACTCGTCGGAACTCCAGTTGTCAAATCGCGCCACCTATTGCCCTCCGCTGGATAATGCTGCGTTCAACGCCCGTTTCCCATTATCTCCTTGCCGTGAAAATATTTCAGTATCACTAGGAAAATGTTGAGCCGGAAATAATTTACTGTTTCGCAATACCTCGTTTAATATAACACATGCACACGAGTAAAATTTTATTCTACTGAATACAATGCAATAAACTCTGTAAAACGTTTTATTTGGCGCAATACGATAATAAAACAAACAGAAGCGATTTGCAACACCTATTACCAAGAGGTAGAAATGCCAAAGACGTGATGCCTTGCTTACGGTTATTATTGTGTTTATATCGACTCCGTTCTTCACTAAATAGCAAACAGTGGATTTGCGGAAAAGGGGAAAGAAACCAACAAGTAAAATATCCGCGGTAGGTCCCAAGGTCGAGGTAGCTGCTCGCCGTGAGAACACAGTAGCTAAAGACTTTCAAGCGACGTATGCGCAAATGTATAACGTATTGCACTTGTACACGTGTGACGCACAAATTAACATGAAGCAGTGTACTTACGAATTAAGGAGCCCGTGGCATCAGAACAGCGTCCTCGGAACATTTGAAATAAAACGAAAACACCAATGGATTTTATACTTCATGACATAACAACTGTTCCAATTTGATAATGTCAATTTGCATTGCATTCCATTTTGAACAAATTGCCGTATTGATGTCAAGTGGGTCTGCGAACAATACAGCAATAATTATGTCCAATATCAACATTACATTAAATAATAAAAATGATACAGGTACTAATTGCGATTAGCTTTTGCGCACTTAACACATTCTTAGTCCAAATGCACGTTTCCAAGAAATTATCAAAAATATTCATTGGTTTGGTAAATGTTCTTAGAAGCAAAATATTATGCAAACAATTGTAAACTGGCTCTTTAGAACAATTGCTCAGTAAGCCATTGAGAAATCCTTGAGTTGAAACGAAGGGCCGATGTAACAATAATTATCGCAATTCTTATTGTATTTATACATCCTGGACTTAATTATTATTGAACTAACCGTATCGGGGTTTTCGAAGGTGGCGTTTACGAGCACATGTCTTTGTTTAAAAGCTATAAAAATCTAACAGGACAAAGTGTTAAAACATTAACTCAAAGTAATTTGTCGTAAAACCAAATGAATTCCACGGCATATTATAATAAACTCAAGAGCGTACTCGAATACCAAACATTAACTATTACCCACAACAGTTTTGGCTCTCGACATGTTGAATCCAGTGTGAGAATGTCCTAATAACTCCTAACAATTTGACGAATATCCTCCAGAATATTTCGCTTTCCAAACCAGGAGGCTGCATTTTAAATACAAAACTACAGTTTTTCATACTGCCAAGTGGCGGAGTTGTAATTGCGCATGCGTTACGACTACTGTGCTGAGGTCTCAGGTTCGATGACTGACTTGACTCGACCCGGGGAGTCAATTGATATTGGGTTTTTTTATTTTGAAATATTCCGTTGGAGTCTGGAATTGTACCCGGTATAATATAGGGGATAGGCTCGCCCCTTGTCACATCATGGAACCGTAATTTATTCGGCGAAAAGTGGGTGTACTAGTTACACCTCTGCCTACCCCTTCGGCGATTACAGGCCTGAGTGTATATGTATATAAAACCACAATGTCCAAGGCGGAATGTGCACGCTCACAACTTCCAATTTTGATTGTATATTATTGTTACCTCTACGTATTAAATTACTCAAATTACCAAGCTTTCTGTTCGTTACTTATTTCCCTATTAATACTACTTTTTGCACGTTCATTAAAAATTACTATTTAATGAATCAATCCACAGAACGATCATATCTGACCACAAACAACTGTAAGCGCACTTAATTTCCTATAAATAAATATAATATGTGGGCCAAAATTGTAATTTGCGTAATAAGAATCAAATATATTTCACACTTAATAAAACAATAGTTTGCTGTCGATTGCTAATATGAAAGCGCACCACCTAAAACGGCTGATTTTGGTAAGGACTTCTCTATTATGACTGTACTAGCTGTTGTTTGCGGCTCCGCCCGCGTGAAAGTTATCTTATACTATCTTTATACATACACATATAATTCTACTGTACGTGTGTATGTCACTGAACTCCTCCTAAACGTCTGGACCGATTTGAATGATTTTTATGTGTGCGTTTGGGTGGTGCCCTGGATGGTTTAGATTTATAAATCAGCCTTAGATAGCGCTGCAGTCGGTGTGGCGCTGCTTTTAAGGCGCGACGTCTGCACGGTCCGCTAGTGTATTTATAAAATCATTTCATCTCTCACAACTACTCTTTGCATTACACAGATATTCGTTCAAACAGGTATAACTTTTGATTGAATGCACCGATTTAAATGAAATAAACACTAAATATAACCTCGAGACACACTCTATGATTTTATTTTCGATTCTTTTGTCGTAACACAGTACTTGGGACGTGATGCCTTGACAAACAGACAGACAGACAATAAATCCAAAAACAATTGTTTTGTCTTCTATATAGATAATAGCTGTTGCTCGCGGCTCCGCCCGCGTGGCGGTCATGTTTGGGAGAAAAAGTATACAATACAAAATACCAATATTCATGCGTTTAACTTAAAAATGACGGATTTACATACAAACTTTCATTCCCTATTTTACCCCTTTAGGGGCGGAATTTCCAAAAATCCTGAAATATATATTTTTTATTTTTAACTAAAATGCCAAATACTAATTTTCATGAATTTAACTTCAAAAATGACGGATTTTCATACAAACTTTCATCCCCTATTTTACCCCCTTAGGGGTGGTATTTCCAAAAACCCTTCCTTAGTGGATGCCTACGTGATAAAAGGTACCTACTGTCAAAATTTCAAGTCTAACCCCAGCCGTTTAGGCTGTGCGTTGATCGATCAGTCAGTCAGTTTCTTCTTTTATATATACAGATAATGCATATTATAGATTGTAAAATTATTACTTTTTAAATAAAAATAAACCGTCTTCAAAAAACCCAGACACAACTAAAAAGCAATAAATAATTGGTTACATTTACATAAATTAATTACATACAATTTAAATCAATTATTTTATGGAGTCGGTGCCGGTGTTTTTTTCTTTACTTTTAGATTCATAAAAACCAAGTATGGATCTTTTTTATATTTTAATGTATGCCTGATTATTCTGTTTTTTTCCATGTTTTGGCTGGCACCGACTCCAAATAATTGATTTCAATAGTATGTTATTAATTTATGTATATGTAATCAATTATTTATTGCTTTTTAGTTGTGTCTGGGTTTTTTGAAGACGGTTTTATTTTTATTTAAAAAGTAATAATTTATTTTTTGCTTTTTAGTGGTATAAATATAAAATAGGCACGTTGGATAGAGTACCAAAAGAAAATACCACTGAAAAAGTCACAGAAAAGCAAAATTCGCAGTTTCGTATATCCGGACAACATATTTTTTCAAGTTATTTTGGTTTTAAAACCAAACTACTCAACCGATTTTGATAAAAATTGTATGGGACCAATCTGGAAGCATATTCTCTGTAATAAAAGAAGAATTTTCCAAATCGGTCAATAAATGACGGAGTTCTGAGGTAACAAACATAAAAAAAAACGTCGAATTGAGAACCTCCTCCTTTTTTTTGAAGGCGGTTAAAAAAGTGCTCATTATCTGAAAAAAAAGCAAGAGTGTGTACCTAAACTTTTCTGGCACATACAAGATATAATTTTTATATTGTCTTTCGTCAGAGTCAATACCGTCAGTGTGTAGATGACTTTTGTGTGATCGTCATGAAAAATATGAAGTAATAAACCTATATCGACAATGTGTAATTTTTTATATTGTTCCTCAATAATAATTAGACTATGTCAAAATTTCTGTGCACATACACATATGCTTATAAATTTTTACATAGGTTTGATATTTTTTGTTCTAATTTCCTTAAATATACACTTACAGATAATATTATTAATTAATTTATATTAAATAATTTCTATACCATGCCTTCACACCAGAACAGCCAGAGCCAGACCACAGCTTCGTGGTGTCTTCTACTCGGGCCCGAACCAAGAGGTTCGCAAATTCGTATTTTTGTCGCACCATCAAGCTGTAGAACAGTTGGTCATCTACCGTATTCTCTACTTCTTACGATGCTGGATCTGGTACTGTGAACTCAGCAGGCCGGCATGATTTTTGCTGGTGGTAGGATATTCATATCCGCCCGGATAGCGACCACCGTACACAGGGTGAAAAACCCGCCATAGTGGCACATGCAAGTGTGTCGCGTTCCGGGATCAGCCAGTGTACATCCGGTTTTTTGGGTGTCTAGAGTTGGGGTACAATGTTTGGCCATTTTGCGGCGTCTGAGTACTCTGACAATAGACCCTCGACTGCTTCTTCACCTTCTTGCCCATGGCGTAGTGTGAAGGAGCAGGCCGGCATGATTGTGTTGAGTAGCGGGGGATAGATCGTCTCTCGCTACTCGATACTCTAATTGGACCGTACTGCGCTTACCATCAGGTGAAATGCGGTCACTTTGCCGTGCTAGGATAAAAAAAATGATTGCGTTGAGTAGCGTGATATAGTTGTCTCTCAGTTGATACTCTAATTGGACGGCACTGCGTTTACCATCATGTGGTCACTTTGCCATCGATGGGTAACAAAAATGTTTATGCGTTTCATTTTCAACAAATAAACATTAGCAAAGTGCGCAATTTATTTTATCCTGAGAGTTGAGTCTCCTGGGACTTTATTATTAGCGAATAGAATAGAGATCATAATCTGACAAGGTATAAGCTTTGTATATACGTATGCCGATACGTACTGGATGTTCATATCTAGTGAATAGAATTGCATAATAACATGACTTCATCAATTCAAATCGCTTGTTAGGATTGCAGATTAATGAATAGTGGTCTGATTAAAATACTGCATGAAATCATTTTACTCAGTTAGAGATAAAGGACAATGGGTCAAGTGTCCCCACCCGTCAACAGGTTTGAAATTGGTCTCAATCGATTAATCTCAGCAAGGTGATGATTTTTTGGTATGACGACAACAACGAAAAGTATTGAGTTTTTTTTTAATTCACATTTTTGTTTTATATAGAAAATTGAATTTTTGATGATTTTACTATATTACGCCGTGTTATAACATAGTATATCGGTGGTAGAGCTACATTATAATCACTTTTTTTCTACAGCTTGAATGGCCTACCTCAACTGGTATGTTACCGCTGTCATACATAAAACCGACAAGGTTGCAGTTTTGCGGTAGCGACTCGCGTTCTCAACGAGACTACGGGGGACCTAACGAATGCTTCGTCAACTTTTTTTTATGCTGGCGCGGCAAAGTGACCACACTTCACCTCCAGATAGAGTAGCAAGAGGCAGTCTATCAATCGCTACTCAACATAATCATGCCAGCCTGCTGTTTAGCTTCTTCACACTACGCCTAAAGGACCCAGGATCATAGGAAGGAGGGAACACGGTAGCTGGCAAACTGTTCCACAGCTTGATGGTGCGGCAAAAATACGAGTTTGAGAACCTCTTGGTTCGGGCCGGGGTAGTAGATACCACGAAGCTGTGGCTCCGCAATATTACGCTTAATTCAGGTTTATTTTTGTTACTAGGTTATATTTAATACTGGCTAGTTTTCAAGAGTTTTTATTTTGTATAACATGTGTACGTCACTGGTTGGGTTTTATCGAAAACCAGCGCTGCAGTATGGGTTAGCCTGTACTGCAGCATGCAGCTGAATAGGGACCCCCATTGTCGGATCAATTATTATTATTGTAATTTTTGCATTTTTTTTAATGTGTTTTAACGTTCCGACAATAAAAAATCTTTTCTTTCTTTCAATCCAGTACGCGTGGTTCTGGTATGCAAGGGAGAGGATGGGATAAGATCAAATAATTCTTCAGAGCATTCGTCATGATACAGACGGTAGAACACGCTAAGCGAGGAAATATCCCTACGCTGGCTGGTGGTAGGATATCATTCATTCATATCGGCCCGGATAGCGACCACCGTACACAGGGTGTAAAACCCGCCATAGTGGCACACGCAAGTGTGTCGCGTTCCGGGATCAGCCAGTGTACATTCGGCTTTTCTCGAGGGTCTAGAGTTGGAGTACAATGTTTGGCCATTTTGCGGCCTTCTGAATACTCTGACAATAGACCCTCGACCGCTTCTTCACCTTCTTGCCCATGGCGTAGTGTGAAGAAGCAGGCCGGCATGATTGTGTTGAGTAGCAGGGGATAGATTGTCTCGCACTACTCGATACTCTAATTGGACCGCACTGCGCCTACCATCAGGTGCAGTGCGGTCACTTTGCCGTGCCAGGATAACAAAAAAAAAACGCAGCTGTAGCGGCTCCAGACTGTTACTCACATCTGCATCATTCACAATGCGGATGGCCCGCCGCTGCAACCCACCCAAGGCATCAAGAAGGTATTTTTCGGAACCGTCCCAGAGGTGCGAGCAGTATTCCATTCCCAGCCGCACCTGCGCTTTATATAAGCGGTAGAGCTGACCGGGCGTGAAAAACCGCCACACCCTGTTCAGGATTCCAACCCTGCGGGAGGTGGCGGATATTACGCCCTCGATGTGACTCCTTGGATTAAGATCGCAGCGGATATCCATACCTAGGACACTAAGGTCATACCGCATTGCGAATGGAACACCCTGAAGAACGGGGATGGGAGAAAGCGGGGATTTCTTGCACGAAAACGCGACCATGGAGTTTCTGGCCAGTTCTTCTCCATAGGATAACTGCATTCGGAACTGGCAGTAGTTTAATAAACTCTGAAGTTATTAAGAAATAACACAAGTTATTTAACAGAGTTAAATAACTTGTGTTATTTCTACTCAACTATCACACGATCGCATTGTGATACTATATCTGAAGATCGGAGAGGGATGTATAAGCCCTCTCGACAGCCTCAACATGATAATTATGATTTGTATATTTTTCCCGAAGGTTTAAATGTATACCTAATACTTACATATTATATTTGTAGAATGTACAGTAAAGTCAACGTTTGATAATCGTATCGTCTAATTATATTTTCGGGTGATTACATTACTGTCTCTCGCTACTTGATACTCTATCTGGACGGCAATGCGCTTACCAT
The DNA here is from genome assembly GCA_905220505.1 of Laothoe populi. Lineage (NCBI taxonomy): Eukaryota > Metazoa > Arthropoda > Insecta > Lepidoptera > Sphingidae > Laothoe > Laothoe populi. Next base: position 6,498,236 of record HG992154.1, read on the forward strand.
CAGGTGCGGTGTGGTCACATTACCGCGCCAAAAAAAAAACTTACCCAGCTTAACCATGAGGGCTAAATCAAAATAATGCACTATGATTTTCAAAATGATCTAGAAAGAGTTCACATTGACATGTACTTGTCTCCAAAGGTTGACAACATTAATGCAAACCCGGGGGGTCGTTAGTAAATATTATAATAAAATAGTATTATATTTTTAATTCGTCTGATATTATTATTTTAAAAATATATGCAGAAAATAAGAAAAAATAAGAACAACCATAAATGAATAGTTTTTCATAAGACAATCTTTATTTTAAATCTCTTTTGATATTTGTAAAAACAAAATACTAAAAAGTATTCATGCCATTCATGCTATGAATGGCGGTCGTGTTGCACCACGTATGTAGGGTGTTTCTGTTATTGCCTAGGTTTTTAAACGTTTATGTCCAAACGGGACGTTTTTAACTAATGTAGTTCACGAGCTCCGATAATATTTTTGTTATTGCTATCATTTGTCGTGGAAAGATTTTAACTTCTGCAATTACACAGAGTATTAAACATATACGAGCAAACAAGACGTCTCCAATTATTACATTTTACAAGATCCAGTTTATCTTTTCTTTCCCTACCATCATCAGATCAGCATCAGATTTTACTATAAATATGCCAAAGGTTCTAAGCTCAAATATCCAATCAGGCTGTTTTAGCTATTGGTAGTTCCTAAGGTTTAGTTACTTGGCGAACATTTCCTGGTAAAATTGCCTATCAAATGTAACAAAATGTTACGCTACCATATTTCTTTATATATTTATTAAAAGTATGTCAAAATACAAAAAAAAATGCAATAAAATAGCAGTGTTTACTAAGAACATTTTTAATTTATGTTTTTTTATTTTGTAAGGAATCTCCATGGATTTATTAAATTTAAATGATGTGGTAAGAGTTTTTATAGTACACTCAATAATAATGTATATGTATGGTGTCTGTTGGTGGGTGGGGACAGGGCTCATACAAATTCGCCCATTGTCCTTTGTTGTTAGGTATTTCGTAAATATCTGTGGGTAGATTGACGATAACCAACTGAGTGGGGTGAAGAGTTGCATTAAAAGACGGCGCTCGAGCGCTCCAGAATACAGTCCGTTCTGGGACTGTCTACTGTACGGACGAATGGAGAGCATCAGTTCACATCGTCCTTTACCACTATTAGTCTGGTGGCAGTTCAGCATTGAGCGTTATGATGTTCGTGCGCACTTGTTTCTAATTGGTATTTGGTACATTCTGACATGGAATTGTTAACGATGGGCCCTGAGGTGCGTAACTATGATCATTAAATTGATCAATACAGTGGCGATCATCGTTTATGTGCCGTTTAAGGTATACACCTTAAATAGCACTTTGAATTGTTTCTTGTAACTCACAAACTTAAATACAGTTGATACTATAAATAAAGCGACTTCTTGACGAAGATCTATGCATTTTGCAACTATAGATTTATTATCTTTCATCACAACTCCGTTATCTCTATGATAAAATACTTGATTTATCTGAACGCTCTATTATATTTTCATGTTCTTGCAGTCGATAAAGAATCGAGATAGAAATGATTTTATTACAAATATGATAATAAATGACTTTTATATATATATTTCTTTGCTTTCACCGTCTTTGGTTTGGTACCACTCAGAAAATAGGTGGATCTCTATGACGAAACACAGGGTTGACAAAGTAAAAAATCATTTTCCTATAAATCCGATTTTTCGATAGTGTTTATTATAAATCTGAAACGGTTTTTATTTAGTCAGGTTTCTGAAAAGTACTTTTTTTATATCAAAGTCCGACAAACGAGCCTGTGGGTCACCTGATGTTAAGTGATCTCCACCGCCCATGAACATCCACAATACCGAAAGTATCACATATGCGCTGTCGGCCTTAAAGGACAGGAATAGGGATTAGGGGAAGGGAAGGGGGAATCTGGGCCTCCGGATATCTCACTTACCATACGAAACGCGACAGTAAACTGTCACTTTACGCTGGTTTTCTGTGAGACAGTGATACTACCCCGGTCGAGCCGGCCCATTCATGCTGACAAATATGTCTACAGCGGGGCTCTACCACTTTTACTTTTTTCAGTTTAATTTTATTTATTGATATACAGTATGTTTTTCATTTAACTAAGACTGTATGAATTCCGAACCATAAGAGATACAGGAGGTTTGAGAATAGTTGATGTCTTTTTAAATTAATTTGATTGAAACCGATTTTGGAGCCACTGTGAGTTGACATTGAAAATATCTAATTGACTTTTTTCAAATATTAAATGATCTACATCATGTTACTTAAAAACCAGTAGAATTTGGTCGATATATTATACTGTTACTTGAATACTACTATGACTTCATAAAATGTTTAATGACAGTGGCTGCAGATTATCCCGCCTCTTTCCTTCAAGGTGGTCCGTGTGCGTTTGGTGTATCTACGAATATTGTTTTCGTCACATCTTTTTTTTTGTGATAAGAATGTAGTAACGCCCGTGTGCCTTACGACAATCATTTGCAGGTTTGTGTCAATGATTGTGTATTGTACTGGCCACTTCATGAAGCGATACTTGGTATTGATAAGAAAGAACTCATATATTCAGTAGGATAGTCGACACATTATTCTTTTTAAAGTTACGTAACCTTAAACTTATTATCTAAAGAATTTTATAAATCCACCAAAAATAAATAAGTTAGAAACTATTCAAACCGCTGGAAAGGGTAGTTGTCAATTGACAAAAGAAAGAATGCACGATATGAGCCGTGACGTCACCTTCCGGAATGACCATTACGGTAGAGTCGTGCGAGGGAGACAGTGAGATGTTCTTACTACTTACCCATTTTCGTTCGTACCAATATTTTATTTAATAATTGGAACCTTATTTTTGAAACAATGTTGATTCTATTTTGGCGAAATGATTTGCTTTTCTGATTATTTATGGTTGAATATCAAATTGTATTAATAAATAATTATGTGTGTAGCATCTATGTGTATATTTGAATAATTTAGCCAATTTTGGGTGAAATATTCTTTTTGTGACTGGTCCCGTTTGTGCAATTTTTAAAGATTATTAAGACAAATATTAATACATTTAACAAAGTTCAGATTCAAATTTTTCCTTCTAATACTGATTATTGATTATTGTAACATAGTAATTATAACAATGAGTTGATATCTGGTGGTAGGATATCCGCCTGGATAGCGACCACCGTACACAGGGTGTAAAACCCGCCGTAGTGGCACACGCAAGTGTGTCACGTTCGGGGGTCAGCCAGTGTACATCCGGTTTTCGTCGGGGGTCTAGAATTCTGGAACATGTTTATCCGTGTTGCGGTTGTCGTGTTGCCCTGTGAGTACTCTGAGACTAGACCCTCGACCGCTTCTTCTCCTTCTTGCCCATGGCGTGGTGTGAAGAAGTAGGCCGGCATGATTGTATTGAGTAGCGGGGGATAGATTATCTCTCGCTACTCGCAACTCTAACTAGACGGCACACATTTAAAACAATTGAGTATTTTATTTGTTCTCAGTAGTTCATTATGCCTAATTGTTACACTGTTAGAAGATTTATAGTTACAATCTGCTCAAAATCATCGAGATCATATACTGCATTATTATCTATGTCAGTCAAACTGAAACTTAACATAATACTGACCAACTTCACTCGTTTACCGGGACGATTACATCATTCAAGTGTTTAAGTTGAATTACAGACATAACCTCGACTACCATAAAGCACTTGATCGAATCATAACTAATTTAAACAGGTTCTAATTATGATCTGCCCATGTTATAATTACATCTAACTGCGATGATAAAAGATAATCAAAAGGCTCACTTGACCTACAACAACATATTCGAGTTTTTGCGCGGCGAGTTATCAATGCCGGTGAAAGGGCCTGGGTTACTCTTGACACTCGATTCCAATTTAAAATGGGTATTGGGTTCGAAAACTGTATAACTGGCACTCTTAAACACCAGCGCACGATTTAACTGAATACGGCGGAATTTCAGTAACTAAATGAAATAGAGTATTTACGATCGTGAATATTCTATTTCATTTAGTCGAGTGAGTTATAGTTCAAATATCTTCTAGATTGGAATTGAAACTGTATCGAGTTCGAGATCGGAATTGATTTCAAGAGTAGGCCTGCCTTGCCTGTAGGCAATGGGCGACGCACGAGGTGCGAACGTTGTCCTCCGTTACAAAGTAAGGCACGTTGTTTGTCACTATTTCGTCACACTTTAGATCTATATCGTTAATATTTGAACAAATTAGTCGAACCATCGTCACGCTTTCGATCAGTATCACTTACTTATCACGTATGAGTTTGATAGCCGTCGTAAGCGTGATAACCGGATTGTCTCTGGGATCTGGCATGGTGATCGACTTTTGTATGGTGCAATATTGTATTGTAGGTAATTCAAACATGTTTTTACTTTATATAGTGTAGTTTATTTGCCCATAACAACAGTATTTGCACATAACACTACTATAGACAGCCTTCGTGGCGCAGTTTGCGAGTTGACGGCTGTGAAATGAGAGGCCGTGGGTTCGATTCCCACACCGAGGCAGATGTTTGTGTGTCAGATAGATATTTGTGTCCGGGGTCTGGGTGTTGAGAGACAGAAAGTCTCTTATAGTCCCTGATACCCACAACACCAGACTCGTTAGTGTGGGGTCGGGGCTATGTGTGTGACTGTTCGGTGTTATTTATTGCACTGAACAAACATGGAATCTACGGGCCGCTGTACTCAACTACTCCACTGCAAAACGCCATGGTCCGCCGCAGCGATTGGCGATTGCAGGTATCCATACCGCCTAGCAAATCTTGGTGCAGGAAGACTAGATGCTGTTGCAGGGTCAGCAATGGCCGCAGCAACCGCCACCACAAGGTCCGCACATCTTGCTTATGTCAGAGTATTATGATGAGTATATATAATTATGATAATATATTGAAGCCTAAAGTCTGTCTAAGTCGTAAGAAGAAATAATATTTTAAGTTGTTATGAAATATTTTATGTTGTTATAAATAAATTTCAGGACTGACCATTGAACTTGGTACCCATTTAGATCTCACTTCTTTTGTCGTTGAAGTCAACAACTGAGGCATATATCATAATATTGGACTTGGCTCTCATTTCACATTTATGTTTTGAATGGATAAAAAATTGCTTCAACCAGTACAGTGATACTAAAGAAAATGGTCGTGAAAATTGCTGCAGTTATGTTTCGTATGGTATGAAATTTTAAAAGACCCAACTCTCAAATTCCCATTTCTTTCATTAAATGTCTGCTTTCATGATGCACCCTCAAGTAATTGTTTCGTGGGTGTCCATATGTTGTTTTGTAATATTCCAGCTTTCAGCTACAACAAAAAAACATTTAAAAACTAAGTTGCTTAAAATAATAAAAGATAATATAAGTTTATCTCTTTCGACATTTTTTCTAAATATCAACATCATAAGTACAAATTAATTTTTATTCATATATATTTCCCTAACTCTTAAAAATAACTTAAATATCTATGCATCGTTATGGAATGCTTTAGTCTCATAATAATATTTAAATGAGTTGAACTTAATGACGTATCGGTAGTAAATAGATATGAACTAACTGGACGTTCTATTTGTAAGATAAGATGAACTATATATAAAGGCATATTAACTCTAGGATAGTTACGAGCTTACAACAGCTCTCTAACAAGTTACTTGGTAATCCATAATATGTCTCAGTATCGTTAGAATAAAAAAGAAGAAGAATAATAAAGAAGTAAGATGCCTCGGTGGCGCAGTTGTAATTGCGCATGCGTTACGATTGCTGTGCTGAGGTCTCGGGTTCGATCCCCGGGTCGGGTAAAGTGATATTGGGTTTTTCTACCTATAAATACTCAGTATTAACCCGGAGTCTGGAATGGTGCCCGGTGTGGCAATAGGCTCGCCCCCTATCACATTATGGGACCGAAATTCGGCGAAAAGTGGGTGTACTGGTTACACCTCTGCCTACCCCTTCGGGGATTACAGGCGTGAGTGTATACGTATGTATGTATGTAAGATGCTACTCATACTATATTGTTCTAATATTATTACTAATTCCAAAACTAATTCTCTGTTCAATTTCTTCATTTTTGTTTCAAAATATACATTTTATTTTTAAGGGTTATCTAGAACGGAATATCAGTATTAGCCCGGAGTCTGGAATGGTGCCCGGGAATGCTAATGGACACGCCCCTATCACATCTTGGGACGGTAATAAGCTCGGTGAAATATAGGTGTACTGGGTACACCTTTGGCTACCCCGTCGGAGATTTCAGGCGTGTGCCGTATGTGTGTAAATTCATTTTATATATGAATATTTTGTAATACATATACATACATATACAATCACGCCTATAATCCCCGAAGGGGTAGGCAGAGGTGTACACTAGTACACCCACTTTTCGCCAAATTTCGTTCCCATATTGTAATAGGGGGCGAGCCTATCGCCATACCGGGCACAGATTCCAGACTCCGTACTGATACTAAGAATTTCTAGATAGAAAGAAACCAATATCACTTTACCCGACCCGGGGATCGAACCCGAGACCTCAGCGCAGCAGACGTAACGCATGCGCAATAACAACTGCGCCACCGAGGCAGCATCTATATATATTTATTTAATATGTATATTTTGTAATATACATATATTAAATCAATTGATCAATCGGAGTCACGTCCCGGGGACCAGCTAGTAAATAATCAATTATTTCAAGCATAGTGTGTCTTTTGACAGCGAACTCTACACAGCCCATCTATACTTACCGACTAGAACTGGACGGTAAGTTTAGTCTAAATATACGATTTTAGTGTAGTTTATTCTGTCGTGTCAGTATAAAAAATACCATTTTCCGTACAACTCAACAATGGTACTCAAAGGTCATGCCACGAGAACTTGCATGTACATTAAATATTTACTTCCATACGAGTACTGTGAGCATGCAAGAAACGGAAAATACCTAAGTTATAAAATAACCAATCAATTTAAAATAAAACGTAACTAAACTTCTAATCTAACCTAACTAAATATAATTGTATCCTGGCATGGCAAAGTGACCACACTGCACCTGATGGTAAGCGTATCCAGTTAGAGTATCACGAAGCGAGATACATTTAACATGTTCATGTTTCATTCATTCGGGGTAGTTTCAGTTTTAAGCCCATGATTGATGGCTCTGACTTGAACCTATAGGTTACACGCAATCACTAAAAGGAAAAAGAGTTTTTATGTACTGCAGAAAAAAGTATTGACACTAATTCGACGCGGTTAAGCTTTGCAAAACTTAAAACAAAAAACGACGAAATCAAACTGCCAACCAAACGCAACAGTTCGAAATTTGAATTACAAACTAGGTACTGCATGGCACTACACAATGCTCACAACCCCGAGACATAAGATGTTAATTCCTAAACGACGTCTCTATCGCGATAGACACACGAAGATAGCTAGCACATAAAAACTTAAAATAAATATTGTGAACTTACTTTTCAAGCAATTTTGATTCTGTTTTAACAAAAAGGTTTCTTTTGCGTATTATATATGATTATATATTGACTAATGTATAAAATCAATCAATCAAAACAAGAAATCATAGAAGTTTTTTATTACCATCAAGTTTTACAGTCCACTACATCTAGTAACATTACTGGCTTAATCCAAATCCCGCAAACTAAAACAGTTTCTTGCACACTGTTCCTTGGAGCCAGAAATAGAGCAGTGGAACCAACCTAGAGGTAACCTCACATACGAGAAAACTACCAGCCAAAAAAAAAACTTAAATTGAATATGCTTAACTTATAGATTATTAGTCTCCTGGAATGCAATTCGGAATTACTGAGCTTTCACAATATAGCGTTCGGTATCCAAGTTAGGACTTCCTTAATCATGCGAGGTCTATCGAACACTAAACGTAAATTGTATGGGCCGTCGTAACTCAATTTGCTGGTGGTAGGATATTCGTATCCGCCCGGATAGCGACCACCGTACACAGGGCGAAAAACCCGCCATAGTGGCACACGCAAGTGTGTCGCGTTCCGGGATCAGCCAGTGTATGTCCGGTTATCGTCGGGGGGCTAGAGTTGGGGTACGATGTTTGGCCGTGCGGGTATAAGCCGGTTCACAGTCGGTTGGAGGCGTGTTGATCCGTCGGCCAGGGAGACCTGTAGAAACGGTGGTACCGCTGGCCGCCCGCGGTACAGTACAGGGGCCCAATCGTGGCTAACCACCACGAGAGGCTGCCCCACCATGCCGCGCATAATCTTGGGTGGGTCCGTCGTGCCGGTTGGTGACCGGATGTGGGGTCCCGGCGGCCTATCCCGGGAGGGTACGGGGGCCCTTCCGTCCGGCGGATCAGCTCACCTCCTCTCGGCTCTTTTAGTGGACCGGCGCTTGTTGCGGCCTTCTGACTACTCTGACACTAGACCCCTGACCGCTTCTTCACCTCCTCCTCCCATAACTCCATGTCAGTGCATACAAAGAGAGCAGGTTTTACAGCGGTGCGTAACCCCACCACCGCCTTCACAATGGAGTTCGCTAACATCCGCGGACTCCATTCTAATCTTAATGCCGTCCACCACCATCTTGAGACGGCCCGGCCTGCTCTGCTCTTCTTGACGGAGACGCAGATTTGTAGTCCGACCGATACTTCATACTTGCTTTACCCCGGATACTCGCTTGAAGAATGCTTCAGGCCGAGGGCCGGGGTATGCCTGTATGTTCGGTCGGACGTCTGCTGTCGCCGTCTGCGCTGCATGGAGGACCCCTCCTTCTCCACCCTGTGGGTACACGTCGACCTCGGCTCCCAGAGTCGGGTTTACGTGTGCCTTTACAGGTCACACGACGGGGACGTAGAGACAACTCGGCTATTTAATTATATTAGCCAGGCGACAGACGACGCGCAGGAGCAGTTTCCAACAGCGGAATTGGTAGTTCTGGGGGACTTTAACGCACACCACGAGTTGTGGTTGGGCTCCTCCAGAACTGACCATGCCGGCAGGACTGCTCATGCATTCGCTTTGACGAATGGCTTGACACAGCTGGTGGACCAGCCTACCAGGATCCCAGATGTGGCAAGTCATGCGCCCTCTCTGCTGGACCTACTGCTGACGAGTCATCCAACCGGGTATAAAGTGACGGTTGGTGCTCCCCTGGGTACCTCCGATCACTGCCTGGTTGGGACGTCGGTTCCTTGCGCTTTGCCTCCACGTCCCGTGAAGGTCAAGCGCAGGGTCTGGCACTACTCGTCGGCAGATTGGGATGGTATGCGGGATTACTTCGCATCCATCCCTTGGCGGCAGCGCTGCTATGATGGAAAGGATCCTTCAGCGAGTGCTGACGCCATTGCTTGCGAGATCAGAATAGGAATGGAATATTACATTCCTTCCTCTGAGATCGCAGGCAAGGGCCGAGGACGCTCCTGGTTCAATCGTGCATGCGCCGATTCTGTTGGCAAGAAACAGGCGGCGTATCGTGCTTGGATCGGGGGTCGCGCTACGAAGGATCCCAACCTCAAGTCACTCAAAGCAGCCTATAACCGTGCTGCCAAGGTCTGCAAGAGGGCGTATGTTAAAGCGGATGCCCAGCGCGTCTCCAAGATTGGATGTGCTTTGGCCGATAACCCAACAAGCAGTCGTGCTTATTGGAGCTTGGCTAAGGCCGTCCAATCTAATTTCTGTCGCCCTTCGCTGCCACCGCTGAGATATCGAAATGGAAAACTAGCCCATAGCTCGCAGGAGAAGGCCGATTTACTGGCAAACCTCTTCGCGGCTAATTCGAGACTCGAGGACTGCAATGCTCATTTACCAACTACGCTGCCCGGTTGCGGTCACACAATGCCTGATATCCGTATCAGGCATTGTGATGTGCGGCGTGAGCTGCAGTCTCTCGACGTCCGGAAGGCTAGTGGTCCTGATGGTATCCCAGCGCTTGTACTTAAAAAGTGTGCAGCGGAGTTGTCTCCTGTACTGACGCGCCTATACCGATCGTCCTACCTCTCAGGTATTGTGCCTGAATCTTGGAGGGAGGCTAATGTGCAGCCGATCCCCAAAAAGGGTGATAGGTCAGACCCTAACAATTATCGCCCAATCGCCATAACCTCAGTGATGTGTAAAGTCATGGAGCGACTGATAAACAGCCAATTAGTTCGCTACCTAGAGGATCACTCGTTGATCAATGACCGCCAATACGGTTTCCGTCATAACCGATCAACGGGTGATCTTCTAGCGTTCGTATTACATCACTGGGGGGAAGCGATTGACAAGCATGGCGAGGCTCTGGCTGTGAGTCTCGACATAGCCAAGGCATTTGATAGGGTCTGGCATCGTGGCCTTCTCTCCAAGCTCCCGGCATACGGTCTGCCCGACAACCTGTGCAAGTGGATTTCCGGCTTTCTGCATGAGCGTAGAATGCGTGTCCTCGTTGATGGACACGCTTCGCAGCTCATGTCAGTAAATGCCGGAGTACCACAAGGTTCTGTGATTTCGCCCACCTTGTTTCTTCTGCATATCAATGATATGTTGTCGCTTGGCAACATTCATTGCTATGCAGACGACAGCACGGTTCATGGGCGTTATAGCAGCAAGCCTCCTGGTTGCCGGGCGGATACTGAGAGGAGACGAGAGGATCTTGTCGTTGAGCTCAACCAGACCTTGGATCTCATCTCATCATGGGGTACCAGGAATCGGGTTGAGTTTAATGCCAAGAAAACCCAGGTGTGCGCGTTCTCGTGCAAGAAGTCTCCGTTTTCTCCAATCCCCGTTCTTCAGGGTGTTCCACTCGCAATGCGGAATGACCTTAGTGTCCTAGGTATGGATATCCGCTGCGATCTTAATCCAAGGAGTCACATCGAGGGCGTAATATCCGCCACTTCACGCAGGGTCGGAATCCTGAACAGGGTGCGGCGGTTTTTCACGCCTGGTCAGCTCTACCGCTTATATAAAGCGCAGGTGCGGCCAGGAATGGAATACTGCTCGCACCTCTGGGACGGTTCCGCAAGGTACCTTCTCGATGCCTTGGATGGGTTGCAGCGGCGGGCCATCCGCATTGTGAATGATGCAGACGTGAGTAACAGCCTGGAGCCGCTACAGCTGCGTAGGGATATTTCCTCGCTTAGCGTGTTCTACCGTCTGTATCATGGCGAATGCTCTGAAGAATTGTTTGATCTTATCCCATCCTCTCCCTTCCATACCAGAACCACGCGTACTGGCTTGCGGAGCCACAGCTTCGTGGTGTCCAATACCCCGGCCCGAACCAAGAGGTTCGCAAACTCGTATTTTTGCCGCACCATCAAGCTGTGGAACAGTTTGCCAGCTACCGTGTTCCCTCCTTCCTATGATCCTGGGTCCTTTAGGCGTAATGTGAAGAAGCTAAACAGCAGGCCGGCATGATTGTGTTGAGTAGCGGGGGATAGACTGTCTCTCGCTACTTGATACTCTATCTGGACGGCACTGCGCTTACCATCAGGTGCAGTGTGGTCACTTTGCCGCGCCAGAATAAAAAAAAAAAAAAAAAAATCATCTTATTTGCAATTTCTTCGAGAGCCGATTGCAAGATTAATGCCTACGTCGTTAAATAGCGTTCACGTGGAAATGTGTGCGTACCACAGTATAAAAATCGTACAGTGACAGTGGTCACTGAAGTCTTTTAGACAGAGCCATCTTGCGGTAAAACAGAGGATACTCTTCCAAATCACTTTGTAGTAGGAACGGTGCAACAATTTCACTCCGGTGAGCAGCGCTTGCTTCTATTGCTGAGAACCAGATTACGGCGGCTTTTATGTGAAAATAAAACCCATTCACAGATTATATATTTATTATACTGTGGTGTCCGTGCAGGTGCGGCCATCGCAACTCCGTTTATGGTGTTTCAATTAAATCGCTTTTGACCGATGTGCTCGGTCGTCAACCCTGAACACGGGCCTAGAGTGTATGGAAGAGACCGTTGAAGTATGAAATCATTGCTCGTTAGTACCTATGATTATGTGCTTTAACATTAACTACTAAATGTCGTATCTTGAAAATAGTTACAACGTCTTGCTTTCTCTGACAAAGTAAGAGACGGGCGTGGTATTGGTTTAGGGCTCCCATAAGCATTTAGCCCGTTAAAAGTCGGGTCATTGTGGCCAACAAAACACGTCAAGTTAATTACTAAATTAGCAATATTTAAAATGCCAGGATATTCTGGCGCGGCTCTGAAAAGACACGAGTGGTAAGTACAATACAGTCTAAATTATTTTGGCCGTTAAGAGTTGTTACACACTGTCCCCAAAATGATACCGGCCTGAAGTAATGGTAAGTTATTAAGTTAATAACTTACCATTACTTCATATACACTGATTAACTCCAAATGCACTACTTTGGCGGGTTTTTCGCTATATATATGGTGGTCGATACTTAGTCGGGTCCTTCCAGGCGATCGCTCGTACCCGTCCATGAGGTAGTCACGCTCCTAGTCACCTAGTAGTGTGACAAATGTCACTAGTATGCGTGAGAAGAACATTGAGTTTTCTCAGTTTATTAAAACATTATTCTATTAAAATGTCACCCAAAAATAGAGTTACTACTGCTTGTCCTAATTCTATGACACCACACAGGACGAAAATCGCATTGGCTGATTATCTTCTACACAATTCTGAGGGCGATTTAAGGGCATGTTTGCGATGGGCGCGGTTCTGTTTGAAACTTTTTGCGTTTCCATCAATCCGTGCCCCGACTGTCCGACTACCCGAAGAACATAGAGCAATGTAACAGACCTGCACATTTGAAAAAAGAACGAATAACAGAATTGTCTTAGAACATTCATGACGAAAAAATTGTGAACGAATGTTTTGTAAAATCATTGACACGAATTCAAACAATTCTTGTTACATTTAGTAATTTGTTTCCAAACTCGATGTTATTATTGTATCTGCGAAAATACAGTAAAACGAAGTAACTTTTTACTTCAAGGTGAAATGACGAAGGCGACGGCGTATGGTGTAATAAAATTTCTCTGTATAATATTGTGCAGAAAAACGACTACTTTCAACCTTAAGATATTGATTAGAGTGTCTCTGCCATTGCCGCGACGGAGAACTAAAATATTACGTCCAAAGTTCATTAAAATGACCGTGAAGTTGAATAATAACGACACAAAAATCAAATTTAGCCAACACGTTTGGTATGAAATAACTCGTTTTCATTAACCAGTTTTAGTTTATCTAAAATTATTTCCAACAGATGGTTTTAAATAATTTTATGTTATTTATATATTGTAGTTCCTCTCATTAGTAGAGGAGGCCCGTGCCCAGCAGTGGGACAATGTTTAATACAGGGCTGGTATTATTATTATATATTGTAGGGACGTGTTTGTAAATTGCATACTCATATTACATGCGAAATACAATATTTAGGTATTTATTTTATCTGACAATAAATTATGCTACAAAAATAATAAATGATATTAAGCAGCAAATCTTCTGCTCAGTCTTGGTAACGTACTTAGGTTGGGACACCGTCCTGGGTTTAAATCCCAGGTTGGATAATTCAAATTGGAATTGTAAAAAACCATACTGGTTCGAACCTTTATTTTGTTGTCGTTTTATTACTGCCAAAAAAGCAGCGATAGCCTAGTTGGTTGCGGTACGGACTGCCAAGACGAAAGTCGTAGGTTCGAAACCCAGTGGCATACATCTCTGACTTTTCTAAAGTTATGTGTGTATTAAAATGTTAATTATCGCTTGCTTTAACGGTGAAGGAAAACATCGTGAGGAAACCTGCATATCTGAGAATTTTTCGAAGGTATGAGAAGTCTGCCAACCCGCATTAGGCCAGCGTGGTGGACTAAGGCCTAACCCCTCTCATTAGTAGGAGGCCCGTGCCCAGCAGTGGGACAATGTTTAATACAGGGCTAGTATTGTTATTGTTTATATTGTTATTACTGCCGCCCACTCCGAGCGAAAACGGTTATGCTGGACACACATATTGTTATTAACAAGAAAGATTTTATTGTGAGTCGGTTCTACATTATTTACTTTTTATTTTTACTCTATGCGCAAAGGCCTAAGGCTGTATCGTCTGACTTTGCAAGTTTTTTCCCTGGATCTTTTGTGTTGGCCGCCTTAGGCATTCGAAATGGCTCCAAGTTAACGATGTCCGTCAACAATTAAGCTTAGGTGCTCAACTACTATTCCATTTTAGACAGTGAGACTTTAGTGACTTTAGTTAGATTTTAGTGAGACTAGAGGCCGTGGGTTCGATTCTCGCACCGTTACAAATGTGGCAGATGTGTTGTGGGTCCGTGGTCCCTCGGTAGTTAGTATAACCTCGATACAGGTTAGGACTGGATTGTGTATTTATTACTATTACTATATTATACACCAAGCGAATACTTCTCTTCGAATGTATATACAAAATAACGGAAATACGTCAGTAACCTGTTCTCTTGTTTGTATACAAAGGTTAAAGAAATCCAGTTGTTTTATAATAAAATCATTGAAAAAATTGCAAAACAACTTTTTGCGGACGACTCGCGTGTATATTTGAAGACGGTAGGTCAAGTAAAAACGCGCCTGTGAGAGCCATACCAAAGGCAGCAAGTCATTTCATTTAACAAAAAGTAGACAGGTTACATTCTTGAAGGCAAAAAAGGCAATTCAATTTAACCTAAGCGGAAATGTTGCGTACAATCTGAACAAACTACATTTTATGACTATTTCAAACACTTTCACATTATACTTGTTATGGGCATTTTTCGACTGTTTAGAAGCCGAAAAAATTACATAAATGGATTTGGAATGTCGACTAAAACTTTTTTAAACCAAATTCCAAATTTATGTACGCGACGGACAACAAACTGCTAAATGAATGGCAATGGGATAGTTTTGATAATGGACAGCATTTATAAAATATATTTTCTTCTGAGATCACCATCACCATACGATCACCATATAAAAAAAGACAGTGTTGACAATGTTCGGTATAAATACATTGAATACAACTTTCATTACAAGTCCATGATTCGTCTGCGTGGTACCTGTGCTCCACTTTTCACACATAACTACAAGATAATCCCAACATCATTGGAAGAGTCATCTGAGCCCGAATTACAACATCATTATAATAGTCTGTGATACTTTTTTTTTATTCCGGCGGGGCTGACTCCACTGCATCTGATGGTAAGCTCAGTGCCGTCCAGATAGAGTATCAAGTAGCGAGAAACAGTCTATCGCTACTCAACACAATCATGCCTACTTTAAACATGCATGCATACAAACATTTATACTACATGAATCTTGTGAAGACTAGAGGACTTTCCTTTCTTTCCGACATTTTCGCTATACTTAGTATTGGAATCAATTTTAACAGCTCGCATGATACTACCAATTAAATAGCATCCGTTGTGCTGAACATGGCGCTCCTCAAGTTGTAAATGTAAGCAATAAGGTTAAGCTAGAGGTCAATAACTCCTTAACTCATTTGGTAGAAATGCGATCCTATGCTTTACCTTTCACCAGCTAGTATTTAATTTATCCAATTCATCAACTCTTCGCTTCTGTCTACAGTAACGACTACACCACTTTTGCTGAACTGTCAGCCGGCTGCCAATAGTTTTTATAGAAGAGATTTATATGGTATGTTTTATGGTATTGGTTGTGGGCTCCTTTCTCCGCACTTAGCCCGATGAACGTCGTGCCATTGTGCGTGGGTGTGTTATGGTATTATATGTTAATGTTTGAGTATGATTTTAATGACACTACTAAAAAGAAAACTGAAATTTCATTACATATTCTATTTGCAGAGACTTAAAAATAACTGAAACAAAGTTTTATACATATGAATTTTAAATTCGTAGGTGTAAAACTTTGCACAAAATTAAACATTTGATGCGATCTAATAAAATGTGGTGACTTTGCAAATATGACTTTATACAATTTCAAAGGTCAAACACTGAAATCGAATAATATTGAATAAGAAAATATAAGTAAGTATATATATAGCATTGTATTAAATGGGGATTGGAAAGAGGAGGGGTTCAGGTTTGCGTGGATGAAACCTTACTCCGTACGAAGTATAACAGCAAGCTTAAATATTAGACATTAGACAGTGAATTAGATATTAGACAGTAGTACTTAACCAGTCGAGCTTAATATTTCCAACATCAAGGACTTGAGTGTTACTACTGTTAGTTTTACTGTGCCTGTCTACGTAGAACGCAATAAAAAGCTGTCCTGGCTTGAACAGGCAAAAGGAAAGTACTAGAGAACAGGTCATAATAGACTTTAATGTAGAAACAGAATATAAAACTTAATAAGTAAACAAAAACTTTTGTAAAGAACATTACAATCCTTAAACCGGCTTTTTAACACGATTATTAAGACCGAAGGACAAGTTACTTAACGCTTATAATAATAAGGACAAGTTAAATTTAAATGGAATTTAATTTATATTTCAAAGCAATCGGACGTAGGTACTACAAGTAATTTAAGGATCAGTATAGACTATAATTTAAAGTCAGGTGTTCTTGGGCGAAAGATAAGCTATAATTTTTTTTGAGGTCTATTTCTACTACGTGTTTATGGATTCTTTAACGATTGACATTGTATTCCAATTCGGACATTCTTGACGCTGAGGTGAATCTCAGTGACACCATCTTCTGTCGACGCCAATGATGGCATGCGCTAGTGATACTCCATGAACTGACTCCTATAAAATACAAATCATAATAGACTCCTATAGATAAATTTAAATAAGGGACTGACACATGACTGATGCATGTGTCTGGCGCCTGACATAACTATCAGAAAACTGACTTAAAAACCGTCATCGACTTTCCGACAAAAACCGCGATTTTAAACTTCGTCAGAACTGCAACGTTTACGAATGCCTCAGTGGCGCAGTTGTAATTGCATATGCGTTACTGCTATGCTGAGGTCTCGGGTTCCATCACCGGGTCGGGTAAAGTGATCTTAGGTTTTTTTATTCATAAATATTCAGTATCAGCCCGGAATCAGGAATTGAGCCCGATACGGCGATATGCTCGCCCCCTATCACATTATGGGAACCTAATGAATTCGGCAAAAATTACCGGTTACACCTCTGCCTATACCTTCGCGGATTACAGGCGTGAGTGTATATTTATGTATGCAACGTTTTCATTTGGACACTGAATAGCCGCTCGTAATGCATACACTCGAACACATAATGTAACTGAAGCCTTTAAGATCGCGTTAAACATTTGAGACCTTTTTATTTGTCATAATTGTATGTATACAAGATAAGTAGCTGTTAGACGGTCGGCCAGTTGTGTAGCGTTTTCGGGCCATAAACTTTCATACGTGCTCCAACCGTTTGGCTCGCTAGTCGTTCAACACCACTCACCGTGAATAAAACCTTTTAGAACGACAGTATCATTACCAGTTTGCTGTTCGCCATTCACCTGCTTAACAAATAAACTGATGCATGACAGTTTTATTAAACGCGGTACGTCCATTACAATTACGTCAGTTGATTTTTTACCACCTGTCTACATCCTACGTGCTTCAATATGTATGCAGTCTACGGCTTTTTACAATCCGTTTGTTTAAAGATAAACTGATCGAATTCTATGAAACAAAATTAAGCAACCCGGCCATCTGTTTTGTTCTCTAACTTCGTTTAAAAACGGTCTGGCCATTTTGTTCCATTAATTCGATTTTTAAAGCATGTTTAGTTTAATATTCTCGAAGAAGCGTACTAATTTATAATGGCGCATTTCCAATCGGTGTTTCAGTAAAAATCCATTTTGAACGCTCTATTAAATTGGAATTTGTGTTGACTCTTATTAATTATGCACGGAAAGTTTTTGCCGCTAAATTAATTTAAGGAGGTGTTTGTCTACTTAAAAATTATTTTCTATTTGCGTTGAGCATATTTACATTCGTATTATTAATTGGTAAAAACGATTGAATATAAAAAATGAACGTTTGCCAATAAAAAAAAATAAGCATTTCTCAGAATGCAATGCTAAAAAATGTGTGCAAATAAGAGTTTAGTCAAATAGAAAGTAGATTCAGACAAACCAAATATATTATCTCAAAAGTATTTTTACATTGGGAAATAATATTAGCAAAAACTTCATTTCAATATTTGCATTGTATCTTGCGGTAAATTATTTATTAGAATATGATAGTCATTATTGCCTGCGTTTCTTTTATTTTGTTGCTAGAATATTAAATATTTTATTCTCATCTTAAAGATTATATCGTAAATTACTTTTATAAACTCACAAAAAAGATTTAATCTAAAAGTAAGAAGAATACGTAGGGTATTTTATCTTGTTTATTCAAAGAAGTGTACGTTTTCCTATTATGTCTTTTATCATATTGTTATGTTATTTAACATATCATATATTTTAAGTTTATTTGCGTGTATCAAGAATCATCTCTGTTTGCCAAATTTTATCAAAATCCGTCCAGCCGTTTTGCGTGATTAACAAACATACAAGCTTTAACATATTTATCATATTACTAGGATTAACCATTCCTGTAATAGAGAAGAGTTCTATAATGCTATTAACAATATATACCGAGTCTAGACAATTCTATACAAATCAGAATCACGCATATTATTCTGGTCTAAACCGCATAACTGCATTAGATTTAACCTGCTTTCACCAATGCATAGCGCGTTCGTTTGTAATAAAAGGATGCATTTGTTATGTCTAAATAAAGCAAAGTGAAAATTGAAAGTTGAAAATCTGAACTTCGAGTGTCAATAATATTTCAATACACATATTAATTAATGTTAAATAATATTAAATAAATAATATCAACCCTGTTGCAGACACTGTCCCACTGCTGGGCACGGGCCTCCTCTACTATTGAGAGGGATAAGGTTAAGCCTATCACGCTAGCCTAATGCGGGTTGGTAGACTTCACATAACTTCGAAATTCTTATGAGAATTCTGAGGTATGCAGGTTTCCTCACGATGTTTTTCGTCACCGTTAAAGCAAGTGATAATTAACATTTAATACACACGTAACTTTAAAAGTCAGAGGTGTATGCCGTTTGGGTTTCGAACATACGACTTTCGTCTTGACAGTCCGTACCGCAACTAACTAGATTATAATTATCGCTGCTTATTAATTTATTTATTTTTCAAATAATATCGGCCCTGTATAGAACACTGTCCCACTGCACGGGACTGATCGACTGATGAGAAGGGTAGGGTTTAGTCCACCACGCTGGCCTAATGTGGGCTGGTACACTTCACATACCTTTGAAATTATTACAATAAAATCACATATAAGCAGGTTCCTCAGGTTCTTAAAGCAAGCTATGATTAACCTCTCATGTATCACTAGGACACCGGTGTAACAATTCGTAGGAATCATTTTTTATGTATGTTCCTCGATTACTCGAAGACGCCTGGACCGATTCGAGAAATTCTTTTTTTTTATAAAAAGTTATATTCTCAGGTGGTCCCATTGACAGCAAGTCAGGATCTGATGATGGGATCTCAGAAAAATCAAGGGCAGCCCTCAAATTTTATAGTGACTCATAATCTGTTTTTTATTGAAGTCGGTGTTTTTTTAAGAATTAAAAAACTTTTATATATATTTTAAATTTTTTAAAATTAATAATCGCATAATATACACGTCAATAAGGGCGATTATCGTCTGTTTTTGGCAGGACACCGGCGTCCGCGAATACGTGCCTGGTATGAATACACACGCTACTTTAGAAAAGTCAGAGGTATATGCGATTTGGGCTACATTCGAACCTCCAACTTTCTTCTCGGTTTCGTACCAAGTGGTTGGAAGTTGGAAGTCCACATAGCCTATCGATGTTATATATTAACTGATATCAATTGATGTTGGACTAATGCTTATGAAATACCATAATACCATACTTATGAAAAGGTCCTGAAGGAGTAAATTGATCACCTGATGGCAAGTTTTTTTTAGTGTCTCGATAGGCAGACGAGCAGACGGGCCACCTGATGATAAGTAGTCACCGCCGCCCATAGACTTCTGCAATGCCAGGGCACAGAAAAGACACTGCCAGCCGTTCTGTACCTTCTTTTCTACCGCAAGCGATCTTCATCTAACATTACAACTCAATGCTAGAAGAATTATAGGTATACGTGATTAGTCGATATTTAAGAAAAGGAATCGAGATTGGGACAGGGGTCAGAGAGGGTTGTTACGCTAATAAAAACTTCAATAAAAAACAAATTATGCGTCACAATAAAATTTGAGGGTTTCCCTTGATTTTTCTGTGATTCCATCATCAGATCCTGACTTGGTGCCAATGGGACCATATGGGAAGTATACCCTTTTAAAAAAAAAAGAATTTCTCGAATCGGTCCAGGCGTCTTCGAGTAATCGGGTATCATACATAAAAAAAAGGATTTCGACGAATTATTAACCTCCTCCTTTTTTTTTTGAAGTTGGTTAAATAGTGCATAGGTAGCAATTATTGCGGTTAAACTAAAAAAAGCGATGTCATTTTTGAAATTTGCATTAGACATCGTATAAAAAACTGAATTGCATTGCCTCATTTAACAGTTGTTACCGTAATAATTACAAAGTATTATGCGGTAGACAATCTATTCTAGTGAAAGGCAGATGCGATTGTCAGATATCAGTTAGGTAGCTGCCGAACTGTCCTCTCAAGAGTATTTACGATACTAACAACGCAAAACCGTACAATGAACAAAAGAGCGTTTACTAACTAATCCATAAATAGAATATTTATTGCTTACACTACTTTATTTACATAAGACATTAAAATAAATACACCCAACAGTCACACACAAAGTTCTGACCGCACACTAGGTAAAACCTGTATCGTGGGTAACAAGAACTACGAGGGAAAACGGTCCCACAACACCCAGAACCGAAACCACATATGTTTGTCACACAAACATTTGTCTCGGTGCGGCAATCGAACCCACGGCCTTCCGTTTCACAACCAACTACTCGCCCGCTGCGCCACAGTGGCTGTCAATTCTCTAAGTATTTCTCAGTTTCACATGTAAAGTTCACTTATTAACCGACTTCAAAAAAAAGGAGGAGGTTCTCAATTCGACATGTTTTTTTTTTATGTTTGTTACCTCAGAGCTCCGTCATTTATTGACCGATTTAGAAAATTGATCTTTTATTACAGAGAATATGCTTCCAGATTGGTCCCATAGAATTTTTATCAAAATCGGTTGAGTAGTTTAGTTTTAAAACCAAAATAACTTGAAAAAATAATTGCCATTAATAATTGATTTCAATTATATGTAATTAATTGATGTAATTGTAACAAATTGTTTTTTGCGTTTTAGTTGTGTCTGGGTTTTTTTGAAGACGGTTCTATTTTTATTTAAAAAGTAATAGTTTATTTTAGCCACGTTATATAATATAATAATAATAATACTAGCCCTGTATTAAACATTGTCCCACTGCTGGGCACGGGCCTCTACTAATGAGAGGGGTTAGGCCTTAGTCCACCACGCTGGCCTAATGCGGGTTGGCAGACTTCTCATACCTTCGAAAAATTCTCAGATATGCAGGTTTCCTCACGATGTTTTCCTTAATAATAATTATATTTATATAATTAACATTTTAATACACACATAACTTTAGAAAAGTCAGAGTTGTATGCCACTTGGGTTTCGAACCTACGACTTTCGTCTTGACAGTCCGTACCGCAACCAACTAGGCTATCGCTGCTATTTAACCACATTAATGTAGATATTTCGATATCCTTTGTACGTCTTGCATGTATACATGAGTTGTAAATGTAGAGTTGTAAGTCCCTAGAAAAAGAGGTTTTATAAGTAAATTGAGGCCGTATTTGTTATGAGCACATAATTTATCTTATTTTATAGACTATTAAATCTAGGTGTTGGTAAGTATGTTACTTAGTAAAGAAAAAATAATAATAAATAAAAAAGCGTATAGTTTTAACATATTTAGTTTTTAATTCGATTTAGTTTCAATTCTTTTAATTTATACCTATATAACTAATTTTTGGTCTGAATGTTATAATACTACTTGTAAACAAATAAAACTATTTCTTTCTTTGAAAAATTTGTACCCTATGTATAAATAAGCGTTTGTGACATCGACCGCTTCTTCACCTTCTTACCCATGGCGTAGTGTGAAAAAGCAGGCCAGCATAATTGTATTGAGCAACGGGGGAAAATTGACTCTCGCTACTCTATACTCTAATTGGACGGCACTGCGCTTACCATCAGGTGCAGTGTGCTTTTCACTTTGCAGTGCCTAGATAAAAAAATATACATGTAATGAGCCAAAACATTTATACAAAAATATTGTGCAGTCTTACAAATGTTGCATGCTTGTTTCCCATACATATGAAGGTTAAACACTTGTTAATAGATAGGACATTGGAAGAATGAGGTATTTATTGAATGATCGTAGTCAATACGATAACGTAGAATCAATATTTAGTTTTGGAATTGAAATTGAATACATTGAGGTCTTATGAATTCTTACGCATTTTCGTTTTCCATTCCTTATTTGAATGACATATTGGGCTGAATTTTAGAGTTTTAACCCTTGATAACCTAGTGTGGGACTCCCTTTTTTTTATTGTTGCGGGGAAAGCGTTTTATTACTGCCACCCGCTCCGTGGGGAAGTGAAATAAGAATAAAACGGTTATGCTGGACTAGCCGGTCTTACGACTCAGCATCCCCCTCGCCCGGATGATGGCTATCCGTGCTGCCGCTGGGCCGAGAGTGTGGGACTCCCTGCTGCACGATGGACCGGTGACTTGAAGAAGGTGGCGGGTAACCAAGACCGGGATGGTTGGCGTTCATTTTGGAGGGCCTACATCCAACATTGGACGGCAATAGGCTGAGATATACAGAATGATATACAAAAGGAGGTACTAATAAGAGCACCATTTATAGAGCTGATGATTACTAACATATCGATTATGTTGAAAATCCCGTAAACCTCATCTTAACTGAGTAATTGTAATTTGTTTTTTTTTATGAAATCATTCGGTTTTTGATTTTTTTTAGTGCCTCGATAGGCAGACGAGCAGACGGGCCACCTGATGGTAAGTAGTCACCGCCGCCCATAGATTTCTGCAATACCAGGGCACATCAAAGCCGCTGCCTACCGTTATGAACCCTGAAGTCAATGTTAAATGCTAAAGAACAAGTTTTTCAGAGATATTCTTAGATATTCGGTTGACACTTAATGAAGAGTTTTAAAAGTAACAATAAAATTTTCAGTTCTTGCTACAAAAATGCCACGAAAAATTCAAATTCGTTCTCACTGCACTGCTCGTTCAATAGAGTTATCACAACTTGTCGCCAGGTGGCCAAAACCTAATATGGCGGTAGTGGACAATGTACATTATTACCTTTGAATATATTAAGTTACCGTGACAAAAGCAACCTATTCATAAGGTTTTGTCCTTGATGTACGAAATATATTGTACCCATTGACTAGCAACTTAATTATAAATGCGTGCTGAACAAATTAGGCATAATGTGTTTCAAATTTAAAGTCGCATTACACTGATTGCGGTTATATATTCAGTTGCCTCATTATTTAGATTGTGTTGAGTAGCGGGGGATAGACTGTCTCTTTTTTTTATCCTGGCACGGCAAAGTGACCGCACTGCACCTGATGGTAAGCGCAGTGCGGTCCAATTAGAGTATCGAGTAGTGCGAGACGATCTATCCCCTGCTACTCAACACAATCATGCCGGCCTGGTTCTTCACACTACGCCATGGGCAAGAAGGTGAAGAAGCGGTCGAGGGTCTATTTTCAGAGTACTCAGAAGGCCGCAAAATGGCCAAACATTGTACTCCAACTCTAGACCCCCGAGAAAAACCGGATGTACACTGGCTGATCCCGGAACGCGACACACTTGCGTGTGCCACTATGGCGGGTTTTACACCCTGTGTACGGTGGTCGCTATCCGGGCGGATATGAATATCCTACCACCAGCAATCTCAATCAGCAGTCTCTCACCACTTGATAATCTATCTGGACGGCACTGCGCTTACCATCAGGTGCAGTGTGGTCACATTGCTGCGCCAGAATAAAAAAAAAATATACACTTTGAAGTTTGATCCGCCCATTGGCCGATCTGTAACGAATCGAGAGGCCACGAGTTTGATCCCTGAGCCGAGTGAAATGTTTGTGTGATCCATCAGTATTTGTATCGGATCTGGGTGTTGTGGGACTATAGTACCCCGTACATATCAACGATACAAGTACTAGTGTCAGCATTTTGTGTTGTAATCCATGGAGGCATCTTAAGCTATTACACCTTTCTATATTTTGCTATCCCATAGGAAGCGTGCATTTTTTCGGGACAAAAAGTTGCCTATGTCATTTTCTGATCCCTAATCTGCCACTATGCAAAAATCATCTCGATCCCTTGCCCTGTGAAAATCTAAACTATCCCACGCGAACTGTACATTTTTCCGGGATTAAAAGTAGCCTATGTGCTATTTCAGACTATAATCTATCTATGTGCCAAATTTCAACCAGATCCGTCCAGCCGTTGTAGCGTGATTGAGTACCAAACATCCTTCCATCCACCCAAACATTCACATTCATAATATTAGTAGGATAGAAGGATTAGTAGAATTGTAATGTCTTACTGTGAAGTGTTGTTGGTCTACCCTATATGTAATAAATAAATGTAGTTTATCTGGGATTATAATATAATAGGCTATTTGACAACATTGAAAATACACTGCAAATTGTGGTCATCCTGTTAGACAATAGCTTAAAAAACCATATTTCACTTAATTTTAAACAAAATAATGTATATTTTTTGCAAATTAAACGAAAAAAAGTGCAACTTTTTTTTTAATTTTATATGAGATGTGAACACTCCGTGATCGGTTGCAACTCTGGTGACGTCACACGCAAGTAAACATAGTTCCTTCGAGTGATTTATTTCGCGTTTTATGTTTATGGGTGATAAATTCTATTGTTTATCTATTTTTGAAGCAGTTTTATGATAATTGTTGATAAAACAATTATCATAGAACTTAGCTTTGCTTATCATTATTAGCTTGTTTACTTGCATGTGACGTGTCATATGATCAGCGCCATTACTGTATATTAGAGATGTAAACTTTAACATTGTTTTTTATTAAAAATATAGTAGATTTCCCGGAGATATCAATATAGTGTGCTTATTATGTAATAAATAATAGTTTTAAATCATTTTCGAAAATTAGTCAAATAGCCTATTATGCCGTATGGCAACAGGTTAGAACTTTACTTACCACGGTGATATAGTAGGTACTGATGCACACATTACTAACATCACTAACTACCCATTTACATGTGCATACTAATATAGTATATATTTCAACAACATGTTAAAAATTATCCGAACCTTATTTCAGTTTATTGTATCAAGCACGATTCATTCGAACGTTATAAAAAGTGACGCAAAAAACATAGTCCAAACTCGTTCATTTTTGCGGTCGTTTAAAATTCAAGAGCTGCATCTTGAAAGAACTTTCACCGGCATTAGAATTGCGGAAAGGGTTGTCAAAATGTTTAGGTACAGTATATAAATTGTTACAGTTATGAACTAAGATAATGCCATATTAGGTTACGTTCATTGTCTGCTGTTAATCGTGCAAGCTCTGGAATGAAATGATGTGTTCCCTGAGCGCTATGACATGTCCTTCTTTAAACGAGGCTTAAGAAGAGTAGACCTTAAACGGTAGGCAGCGGCTTTGCTGTGCCCTGGCATTGCAGAAGTCTATGGGCGGCGGTGACTACTTACCATCAGGTGGCCCGTGTGCTCATCTGCCTATTCATGCATAAAAAAAAATCACCTAAGCCGGATTTTCCTGAAGTTCCACCTGGCTGGGTTTGATATCACGTGGACAGATAAGGAGAGCCTCTCTGTATCTTTATACCCATCATCACCGACACAATGGAACAGTGCAACAGGACTCCCCAAAGACAGGCTTGTAGTTATGATCCGCGAGGAATATCACAAGAGAGCCCTGATAGATACCTACTGTACAAATATTTATGGGAAGACATCCCTGAAGTAATATCATACATGTTCTGAGTAAACGTCTTAATCTCTATTTAGTTGTATACTTTTTGCTAGCATATTGTGCGTATCTGTATGTATAAAAGAAGAAACTGACTGAATGACTGACTGACTGACTGACTGACTGACTGACTGACTGACTGACTGATCGATCAACGCACAGCCTAAACGGCTGGGGTTAGAGACTTGAAATTTTGACAGTAGGTACCTTTTATTACGTAGGCATCCACTAAGGAAGGGTTTTTGGAAATACCACCCCTAAGGGGGTAAAATAGGGGATGAAAGTTTGTATGAAAATCCGTCATTTTTGAAGTTAAATTCATGAAAATTAGTATTTGGCATTTTAGTTAGAAATAAAAAATATATGTTTCAGGATTTTTTGAAATTCCGCCCCTAAGGGGGTAAAATAGGGAATGAAAGTTTGTATGAAAATCCGTCATTTTTAAGTTAAACGCATGAATATTGGTATTTTGTATTGTATACTTTTTCTCCCAAACATGACCCCCACGCGGGCGGAGCCGCGAGCAACAGCTAGTCATAAATAACACCGAACAGTCACACACATAGCCCCGACCTATCTTATCTTGAGTCGTAGATATCGGGAACTACAAGGGACTACAGTCTCTCAACAACCAGGCCCGATACATAGATTTGTCACACAAACATTTGTCTCGGTGGGGAAAAGAACCCACGGCCTCTCGTTCCACAGTTGGCTAGTCACCTACTGCACCACGGAGGCTGTCAATTGAATTTTGATTTTTTAAAGAAGCCGATTTTTTTTCTTTGAGATTATGCCGCCGCTGCTAAAGCCGGAAGCGGACTTCTTACATATAAGTTACTAGATGTTGCTCGCGGCTCCACAACAATCCATGGAGGCATCTTAAGCTATTATCATTACACCTTTCTATATTTTGCTATCCCATAGGATGCCTGCATTTTTCCGGGATAAAAAGTGGCCTATGTCATTTTCTGATCCCTAAACTACCACTATTGTAAAAATCATGTCGATCCCTTGGTCTGTGAAAAACTAAACTATCCCACGGGAACTGTACATTTTTCCGGGATAAAAAGTAGCCTATGTGCTATTTCCAGACTATAATCTATCTCTGTGCCAAATTTCAACCACATCCGTCTAGTCGTTGTAGCGTGATTGAGTAACAAACATCCATCCAAACTTTCGCATTTATAATATTAGTAGGAAGTAGGATTATCACTAGTACGGTCTAGGCGGTCTGTGTAAATACCATTGCTTGGTTAAGTTTTGCTGCCAACAGCAGTGTGTAACGTAATTTGTTTTCAGATTGAAGGACATTGAATGAAATTAATGGTCATTATTATGTTTACGTTTACGTAACGAATTGATGAATGAGTGCATTACCGTGCAGTTATTTTAATTCAAATTTCGAACTAGATTCGCTTTTGTTTATGAACTAGAGTTTCTACGGCGTGATTAAGTCCGAGCGACGCGACGTCCTCATTTCATCATTCTGCGCATAAAAACAAATTATCTATTTTATTTGATATTCTATTAATAATTAAATTGATATCCTGGTAGATTAATCAACTTTGGTATAGTTATTCGAAATATCATAAATTATATTTTACTTCTAGAGTATCTCTCTTTCATGAAGAGATATTGACCGTTTTCCACAGGGTTTTGGCCAAATAGATACGAATGTAATTAATTTGATATTGGATATTATCATTGTAAATGATGGCATCTATGAAATTAATTACGTTGTTGGTTTATTCATTTGCCTGACGCACAAAAGAAATACACTTACATCTCTATCTGCATGAATGAGGGTTGATAGGAAATGTACGTAAATTATTATTGTCTAATAACTACTATAATTAAAACAATATTATATCATGATTGCATGTTTAATCATATCACGCTCCAGCTTTCCACGACCCAATTCTGTGAGCAGTTAGATTCAAAATCGAATAGCGACGTGCATTTTATATCCCTTACAAAGTGTAGAACCATAATTGCTCACTGTTCAAAAGATCCTCACAGTTATATTATACGGTGACGATCACAAGTAAACTATAAGTAAACAATAAAAGTCTTCATTTGCCTACATTTATTTCCATTTTATTGGCTCGTGACTAGAATTAAATACACGTATGCTTGATCATTTAATCAACTATCACATTGGATTTTAAACTCTGGTGAGTTGGCTATAAGATTCAAAATTAACGTTGTATGTCTGTAATGCTATATTTTCTGTGTAAGTTTTAAAAACCTTGTTCTACATTGACTATTCGCAGTTCACTAACAACTCAATTTGCTTAAATGCTTTAATGTTCACAGCTTAATATGACCTTGACATATAACATTGGTAATTTCATGCGTTATGCACACATTAAGCTTCTTTTGTAGGACCATGACAATAACAATAATTATAAGTAACATCTAATTATAATTCTTAATTTAATGTAGCTTATTTATATGTTATAATTCTTATTTTATTCAACTACATTTTACCCGCAGTCTCGATGGCCCGATTGAATTTCTTCGTATCCTAGGAGACTAAAATATCATAATATTCCGAGCAACTTTTCCAATTACTCTTTTCCTGAAAATCTTATTTGGACTATTGTAAAAATAAAAAAAACATAGGCGGCGGTCAAGGGGGTGATTGCTGAATAAGGGGAAATTTAAAACTTTGTTATTACTGTGTCTTTCTTGAAACAGCGTCCATGAAGGAGTAACTTTATTTGTTTATGATCGCTTTTCAATAATTATAGAACTTCATAGGCGTGCTTATGTCAAGAAATAATCTGAGCGTGATGGTCACGAAAGTTCAGTGCTTTTCCCAAAGTGCCCAACATGTCTAAAGAAGTTTTCACTTCAAAATAACAATATTAGTCCAGCGTATATTAATGCGGTAACCATGCGAACAGCTTTTAATTAAAATTATGATTTCATTAAGATATTATGTACATATTTATTGCTACAATAAAGTTACCAGAACTAAATAATAGATTAATTTATGGTAGAGCTCTTTCAGATTTAAGATATTAGTTTAATTTACGTCAATATACTTACAATAAACTTACAGGAGGTGTGAATTCAAAGGAATAGATAATAAATTTAACGTTTTTGGTTAATTTACGTAAATATACCTAATCTTATGTTTTAATTATCTAGTTTTTTTTTTTTTAGATAACACATTAAAACACAGTTTAAAAAATATATTTACGTAAAAGACTAATAAATAGCTATGAGACTAATCTTACTATCTCAAAGTATAAATAGAGCTATTTTATTTTGCAAATTACGTTTCAACTCATATATCAAGTTAATCGGCAAGATCATAATAGTAATATAACTCGTGTCTGAACTGAGAAGACATTCATCAAGGCGATGTATTAAAACGGTCAGTGACCTACGGAGGCTAGACCAAATCAAAAACCTACATTTAACTTGAGAATAATTAACCAAAATATTATAGTCATAATAAACAAGTAATTTTAGGCAGGGAGGCTGGAAGAGTTTATACATCTTGGAAGTTTTATTTAACAAAATTGATTCAAGTACTTTTACTTAAATTACTTAATATAGTGGTCACCGGTCCTTGACACGTGTGAAAATTTTCAAGTAAATCTGACGTCTTGAGGGTGTTGAAAATTACGTTGAAAGACTCCTTGATCCTTGCAATATATAGATAGATAGGATATAGGTCAAACTAATATATAGCGTGTAAAAATAGGTCGTCCTGAAAAAACTTTATAATGTGATAATTATGTCATATTTGTACTTTTTTATATTAATGTTAATTTATATTCATATTAAATTAACATGTTAATTAATTTTAATGTTTAATTAACAGAACCTTTTTAATGTCTACTATTGAAATCAAGACTTAGGTACACGAACAGTCATGTTTTTAGCAAAAATAACTTACTAGAATATATGTGTATGCAATTTGCACTTAATAAGATTGAAAATGACATTAGTCATGTTTTGGGACTCAAAATAAAAACTGAATTGCTCAATTGTTGTAACGGCCAAACAATGAACAGCTTTGAATGGGATTTGTGAATATATTGACCATAGATTATACAATTTTTTTTTACGTTGCCACGGCAAAGTGACCATACTGCACCTGATAGTAAGCGCAGTGCCGTCCAATTAGAGCATCGAGTAGCGAGAGACAATTTATTCCCCGCTACTCTACGCTACACATACACAATCATGCCGGCCTGCTTCTTTAGACAACGTCATGGGCAAAAAGGTGAAGGAGCGGCCGAGGGTCTAGTGTCAAAGTACTCAGATGGGTGCAAAATGCCAACTCTAAACCCCCGACAAAAACCAGGTATACACTGGCTGATCCCGGAACGTAACACACTTGCGTGTGCCACTATGGCGGGTTTTACACCCTGTGTACAGTGGTCGCTATCCGGGAGGTTCTGAATATCCTAACACCAACAATTTATGATTATTCCATTTAAAATGTAATGATATAAATGTATGTTCGCCATTAGCTCACGAGAGAGACTAATGAGGAAGTCCTACGTCACATCGCCAAGCAACATCTACTTTTACTCATCACAAAGATGAAAAATCTTTTATATCTAGAGCATATACTGAGACACCATAAATACAGACTCTTGAAGCTTATTATGACGGGGAGGATCGAGAAGACGACATATACGTAACTTTGGTTGTTGATGTTTGCACGTCTGTCGAAATTGTTGTGCTATGATGAAGCGACGGTGGGGTCCAGCTGAAAATCAGTGCTGTTTTTCAGCAGCGTATACTGAGCTGGTGCCCCTTCCACCGCACATGTTGCAGCAAAATAGCCTAATTATGTAACTATATAGTATATAAATTTTTTTTTGTTTGTGTATTGTGTGTGTGGAAAAATAAATGGTTTAAATACGTCTTGATTGCAAAACATTAGGGAGTGGACAGACATCGCGTGAACTGCAAAGCTTTTCAGACTAGCGATAAAAAAAATCGGATACTCTCAGCTGACAAACTTCAGTCATTGGAGAGGCTTTTAATTGTTTAATCTTATTCCATCCTCTCCCTTCCACACCAGAACCACGCGTACTGGCTTGCAGAGCCACAGCTTCGTGGTGTCTACTATCCAGGCCCGAACCAAGGGGTTCGCAAATTCGTATCTTTGCCGCACCATCAAGCTGTGGAACAGCTTGTCAGCTACCGTGTTCCTTCCTTCCTATAATCATGGGTCCTTTAGGCGATGGGTGAAGAAGCTAATCAGCTAGCATGATTGTTTCGAGTACAGAGGTATAGTTGTCTCTACTACTACTTGATCAAGATAATCAAGTATCAAGATATTCTAACTGGACTTTCTGCTTTACCTCAGGCACAGTGTGATCACTTTGCCAATATAAAAAAGTCATAGGTGTATGCCATTTTCTTCTAGTTTCAAATATACGACTCGACTCTACAGTCCGTACCACTACCAAATAAGCTATCAATGCCTTACTTCACTTACTATGAGTTGACAACTGATTTCCAACTCCTCCCTATATTATTATATGATTGACTTCGTCGGCTTGGCTCATAGGAGTAACAGTGACGGGTGTATGGACGGGATAGTCTCTGATTAAAGTATAATAATTAAAAACTGCCACGTTCTCATAAACCTATAAAGATAATTTTTTAAAGTCCGTTTTGCTCTTTGCCCTCGTTTTTGCATTAAACGTAATAGCGTTATTAAATTTATTTATTTGTGTAATGGCCTTTTGAAATCATTCCTTATTTATCTTGATATCAAAATTATTAATCGTCACACCGGACACAAATTGTGAACTCATTCGAAATTATTTTAATGGCATGCGAGTTTCCTCACCGAGTTTTCCTTCACCTTTATAACGTGGTATTTATGTTGTTAAGCTTTAAAGCCTCAGGGCAATTGCTATTTAATTCTTCGCAGTGTACAGAGCAACTAATTTGCAATTCAAACCTGAGGAATCGATTTACTTTGTAATTAATATAGCTTCTCATTAACAATGATACAGGGCCAAAGATAATCTAAATTTTAATATCAGCACACGTTTCGATGGATATCAAGCCGAATATTCGTATAATATTCTCCACACTCGCGTTCGGATAGGGATATTGAAAGGAGAGTGATGGCAGGTAATAAAGTAAATGGTGCCTTGCACGCGATAATGAGCAGCCAGGCGGTGTCACAAAAGGCGCGAATGGCTGTTCATAATGGTGTGCTGGTACCGACACTTATGTATGGAAGTGAAAGTTGGGTGTGGCAGAAGAAGCATGAAAGTGGAGTTAATGCGGTGGAGATGCGTTCCTTACGGAGTATGTGTGGAGTCACCCTTGCTGATCGCATGAGGAATAGTGTGATAAGAGATCGTTGTGAGTTGAAGAATGATGTGGTGACTAAGATAGAAAGAGGTATGCTGAGATGGTTTGGCCACATGGAGAGGATGGATGAAAGGCGATTTACGAAAGCTATTTATCGTGCAAATGTGACTGGAAGAGTGGGTAGAGGGCGCCCAAGGAGAACGTTTACGAATCAGATAAACGATCTTCTCCTAAAAGGGCAAATCAGAAGTACCTCCAACCGTCGTAAATGTATGAGAAGATGTATGAATGTGGAAGAGGCGAAAGAAGTGTGTCAGGATCGTAGCTTGTGGCACTCAATAGTCTCTGCCTACCCCCATGGGATACGGGCGTGAGTGTATATGTATGTATGTACTCGCGTTCGGCAACTATCGGCATATCAGCCTCCATGGCGCAGCGGCCAAGTAATCCGCTGTTACGTGTCATAGGTTCGATTCCCGCACCGAGACAAATGTTAATGTGACAGACAGATATTTGTTTCGGATCTGGGTGTTGTGGGACCGCAGTCCCTCATAGTTCTTACCCACGATACAGGTTTTACCTAGTGTGGGGTCAGAACTATGTGTGTGACTGTTGGGTGTATTTATTTATTCTGCCTAATGTGTTCAACGAATTATGTTTTTACATAATTTTATCATATATAACATCCATGAATAGATAGCGAGATGATCTACACTCACTTCACACGGGATCTCTGGACATCTGGATATTTGGATTGCCCTGATACCAAGAAAAAAATGCATGGCAGACTTGAAATAGTGAAAAAATTCAGTCCAACCAAATTTTAATATCACGTGCTAATTGGCCATAAATATTGAGATCGGGGAGCAGGTACAAGGCATAAAGGTACATGTGCAAGTCGTCATTTCTCTTTTTCGACCTCGCGCTGAGATCATAATGCAACTGGTTAATGCATAAAACCGTTTTTTACTTTTTCCTTGCAAAATATTTTTTTTGCCAATTGAAACAAATGTTCGGCTCTGTGGATTGTGTACATAAACAAGGATCAGTACCTACTATTGTGTAAGGTGGAAATTAAGTTAAAATTGTGATTGGCATTGCGGATACCGTTTAAATACAAAAAATTGCATATTCCTACCAGTAGAAGTCGGTAGCGAAAAAAAACTATTTTTAGAGTAGCTACCGTTACCACCGTACCGTTCACAGTACCGTCTTTAGTGTTATTCAGCCCATGGTCTTCCCGTGGCTGGCTTACTTTTCTGTATGGAATTACTCGAGTCACGCTCTATTTCAGGGAATTTTGTAAACGAATTAACACATTTACAAAAAGGACCGAGTCCAGCGGTCGTCCGAATGAGCTATACCTAAAAAATAGCACTCTCTTCACTGAATTTATGTGCGTCATATGATGTGATTGGTGGTGAACTTATCGTTATAGCGACCCTGTACCGATTATAATTATTATTATCAACCTTATTTGTATAACTCGACCGCTCACATACCGGTATCATTTGAAACTTGATACTTGAAAAGTTCAATCTAGTTAGAGGTGCCCTTGAGCTAGTTGCTTCTACTTTTATTCAGACTAGAACGACTTAAGCAATCGTCTTGGTTATCTGATAAATCAGTAAGTCATCTTGTTTTAATATCTCCATGGAATTCCATTCAAAAATTGCGACCTGTCTTCACATTTGATTTATTTTTTACAAGCTTTTTTCGGGTGGAATCTGGCCAGACAATTTTGAATCAGATATCTTCAACTTTGAGCTGAAATTTTGTGTACATGTTTAGTTTGGATGGCAATGCATGGTCAGCTGTGTGACGTCATTCTAAATCAAACATGGAACACCCAAGATCACGGACTAGTTAAATTAGATTAAATTTTTTGTGTACATCTTTGGCGCTCAAATCAATTGATAAAACAAAGCTATTTTTTATTCAGGGCACATTTAGAAAAGAATGCGCATATGCATGAAAATAAGTCATAAAGATGCAGTATGTGCTTACACAAGTAATATATTAATGCTACTAAGATCCACGCAATAGCGATTTTATACATATACGCCTGTAATCCCCGAAGGGGTAGGCAGAGGTGTACTGGACACCCACTTTTCGCCGAATTTCGGTCCCATAATGTCATAGGGGGCGAGCCTATCGCCATACCGGGCACATGTTCCAGACTCCCGGCTAATACTGAGAATTTCTAGATAGAAAAACCCAATATCACTTTTTCCGACCCGGGGATCGAACCCGAGACCTCAGCACAGCAATCGTAACCCATACGCAATTACAACTGCGCCACCGAGGCAGTCAACAACTCTTAATAAAATAATCAATAAAATTCAGTGCGTTAAGCCAGTGCCGAAATTTTAGGATTCTATCCCGGGTTTACATATAAATAGTGATAAAATTTGACCTAAAAATGTAAATGTAATATTTTTTGAATGTTACTCTGCTGTTTAAGAAAAACATCTAAATAGTATGAAAAATATGCGTGAACTAAAATATAAACACAAAAGCATGCATGTCGAATTGTGAAACTTTTCTTGTGTCGGTTAAATAAATAATAGTTTACTTTAAATTTCCTTGAAAGAAGCCGGCTATTATAATTATTATTACAAAATATGACGTAAATAACAACCATTAGAAATGCTTGTTATTTTCGTAAAATGATTTATATGAAAAACTAGCTGTTGCTCGCGGCTCCCCCGCGTGAATAACCTTCACGTTCTTCTTTCTTGTTTGGGAGAAAAAGTACATTATACAAAATACGAATTTTCATGCGTTTAACTAAAAAATGAAGAATTTTCATACAAACTTTCATCCCCTATGTTACCCACTTAGGGATGATTTTGAAAAAAAATGTGAAACACGTATTTTTTTATGTCCTACCAAAAGCCTAAATATGAATTTTCAGATCCCTACGTCAAGGAATTATGGATTTCCCATACAAATTTTGAACTCCTATTTGACCCCTTTCAAGGTTGTTTTTTGAGAAAAAAGATAGCCTATGTCCTTCTCCAGGAAATAATCTAGGTCCTTGCCAATTATATTTTATCCCAATCTGGTCAGCCGTTTAGTCGTGAAAAGGTAACAAACAAACAGAGTTACTTCGCATTTATAGTATTAGTATGGATGCATCCTTATGCAATCCTTATCAGAGCAAGAAAAAAAAATTTTAACGTTACATTATACCATTGGTAAAATTGTAAAGTACTGCATATTATTCCACATAGATGAAGTAATAACAACATAATGATGAAAACATTACCATAAAACTAATTAAAAAATAGTTAATTTAAGTTGTTTCATAACGCCAATAAATGTTTCATTACAATGAATTAATTCAGAATTATTATATTCACTACTTTCTCTCGCATGCCGGGCGCTTTCATTTTTAAAATACGTTAAAATATTGTCCAGACAATAAATCTCTGCGCGCATGCACTGAGCCGTACGTTAGACGAAGTCACAATTGGTGCAAGCTGAATTGTTGCATTGGAAAAGAAATAATGTAAGACTGCAAATCAAGAAAACAATATTTTTTAAATATATTTAATTCAGTATAAGAGTTACAGCTATGATAGCTAAAGACAGCTATGTTATAGCATGCATATACCCTAAAATATAAGTTGAATCTATATCAATATATTTTACAATAGTTTTACAAATTTCAACATAACACATGCGCAAATTTATGCACTGCTACATATCTGAACTACTGTCCCGGTAAACATGAGCTGAGCCGCCTCCTTTTGTTTTTATTATTATAGTTTAGGTATAAGAATATCTATGTTATTATTAGTGTAATAAGGCAATAAACTAATTTTATCATTGTTACTTTCCAGATTGTAAGCTAATGTAATCCCAAAATACCAGTCTAAAATTAAATAGTCAGAAATAAAAAGCATAAGTACATAAGATGCTTATCACGATCATGTTTTAGCCTTCAGTCACACTGCGATGTTAGGAAGTTATTACAATAGTAATCATACGTTCTCCCATCCCCGTTCTTCAGGGTGTTCCACTCGCAATGCGGAATGACCTTAGTGTCCTAGGTATGGACATCCGCTGCGATCTTAATCCAAGGAGTCACATCGAGGGCGTAATATCCGCCACTTCACGCAGGGTCGGAATCCTGAACAGGGTGCGGCGGTTTTTCCCGCCTCGTCAGCTCTACCGCTTATATAAAGCGCAGGTGCGGCCGGGAATGGAATACTGCTCGCACCTCTGGGACGGTTCCGCAAGGTACCTTCTCGATGCCTTGGATGGGTTGCAGCGGCGGGCCATCCGCATTGTGAATGATGCAGACGTGAGTAACAGCCTGGAGCCGCTACAGCTGCGTAGGGATATTTCCTCGCTTAGCGTGTTCTACCGTCTGTATCATGGCGAATGCTCTGATGAATTGTTTGATCTTATCCCATCCTCTCCCTTCCATACCAGAACCACGCGTACTGGATTGCGGAGCCACAGCTTCGTGGTATCTACTACCCCGGCCCGAACCAAGAGGTTCGCAAACTCGTATTTTTGCCGCACCATCAAGCTGTGGGACAGTTTGCCAGCTACCGTGTTCCCTCCTTCCTATGATCCTGGGTCCTTTAGGCGTAATGTGAAGAAGCTAAACATGCATGATTGTGTTGAGTAGCAGGGGATAGACTGTCTCTCGCTACTTGATACTCTATCTGGACGGCACTGCGCTTACCATCAGGCGCAGTGTGGTCACTTTGCCGCGCCAGAATAAAAAAAAAAACGACCGATTTCTATCTAAGTATAAATTTGGCATAATTATTCTTTTAATCAAAGAATTACAATAAATAAGCTTTTTTTAAAGGTGGAGCTTGTCCTGGGTACAAGAATAACTCACGAAAAATCTGAAGAAATCTGCACGACGAAAGCCTTAAGGAAACTATTATAAATTTTAATTAATTTGAATACTAAAATCAGTACAGCAATGATGACGGATACTAATTTTGCTATGATTTTGTCACTATAAAAGTATTTAATCACCAAATAGATTGGCAACAATACCACGTCCTTATATAAGCGGATTACTTTGTAAGGGTTAGTAAGAGCAAGTAGGTTGTAAATACAAAATAATTTTGAAATCAATTATAAACGCAGCGTTTCCCTCCGACGAATGTGAACAATTCCTTGTATTATAAATCTCGACCAAAGCCACGCGCGCATGCACCGTGTTAAATCGCAACTTTTAATTGTAATACGAATGAGTCGACGTTTTAATGCCATTTTTATAGATAAAAATAATAATTGGGTTTGAAATAATTTTATTATTTTACTTACGGAACTCTATAGTAACATTTGATATGCGGTGAATTGTAAATACATGTTATGGTGTATTCACACATTTACTCCTTAATAAACTATTTTTAAAATTAAAGATGCAAAATGAAAACAACTATTTTTGTTCCGTATTAAATAACAGCGTAGAGAACGCGGTACGTTAACTTAAATCATTTTGGGTTTAGTTACTTCAATATTACATATTAATGTAAGAATCATCATAATCTGTGAAATAATGCTGAAGTGTTAATCGTTAATTCAAACATATTCATGCATTCGTCGACAGTGGAAGCAGCTTTTATGCAATCAAAGGTAATAGTCCAAATTGTATGAACCGTAGTAAATTTTACGTAATACGCATCCTTATACAGACAAACAAGGATTAAAAGCATGCTTCGAATTGATAATCTCTTTTTTGTGTTCGCTAATACATAACCAATAACATACGCGAACAGAATATTAAAATTGATGATTATTTTAACATAGATTAAACTATTTATAACTTTATAATAATTAATTTAAATGAGAAAATGTCTTACCAGACATTCCCATTAATTATCATTTGTTTTTATTTTTAACTCTCGCATGTCTACATAAATAAAGATTACTAATTTGTATTCCGTGATATCTCATCTCTTCTATACATATTATAAAAAACAGTCCCCTCAACTCGTCTGTCTGTTTGAAAGGGATAAACTCACAAACTACTGAACAAATTTTCATACGGTTTTCACCAATAAACGAAGTGGTTCATAAGGAAGGTTTAGGTATATAATTGATTCAAGTTTTATTGGAATTTACCTGAAATATTATGATGATCGTTGAAGATGTCGGTAAAAATTATACAAAATAGGCTACGAAACACCGCATAAAGACACGAAAATAAAATATTTTCATTAAAAAATCCCGTTATCGTGGGACATTGCGCTTCTCTTGATCTAATACCGTTTTTTCATATAACATATACGATTATTTTTATATAACAGTACAAATAGTATATGAACATCATTTACTATTTAATATAAGCCATACATGTTCGAAGTTAATAGGTTGGTGCGCCTTTACCACAAAAATTGTTATATATGCTCTGCTACACGTGCGAAGCCAGGGAGGGCCGCTAGTATATAATAAACAAACGTCTGGCAATAAATCTGTTATAGCTCTTTATTTATTATCAAAAGAACACGACGCGTACGTTGAATTTCCATCTAGACAAAGTTGTGTAAGTTATACTAGGTCCCGAGTCCTGAGATCGGGTGTCTGCCACGGGTGGTACTAATAAAATATCCTACGAGAAGGATCACGTTGTGCCCGGAATTAGAAAGCTATATAAATCTTTGTTTTTTTTTTACAAAAATAGGCTTGCGATTGACTACTATCTCGCCTTATGGTAAGTGATGGTGTGGTCTACGACGGAGCACGCTTGCCCAGAAGATAATTCAATCTTGACTACCAAAAAGATACCCAGATCATAATTTTCGGGAAATATAGATTCCGGCAAAGAGTTCCACTCTCTAGCGGTGCGCATGATAAATGGACTAGCAAAACTGTACTAGCATCGTGCGCGCTGGTGGAATATCAACCATGTATCGATGACGCTTCGCAGAGTCTATTACTTTATTTCTTTTATTAGGATTGCTTGAATTAAACATGAGCATAATAGATTACACAGAAATCTGTATATATAAAAGAAGAAACTGACTGACTGACTGATCGATCAACGCACAGCCTAAACGGCTGGGGTTAGAGACTTGAAATTTTGACAGTAGGTACCTTTTATCACGTAAGCATCCACTAAGGATGGGTTTTTGGAAATACCACCCCTAAGGGGGTAAAATAGGGGATGAAAGTTTGTATGAAAATCCCTCATTTTTGAAGTTAAATTCATGAAAATTAGTATTTGGCATTTTAGTTAAAAATAAAAAATATATAATTCAGGATTTTTGGAAATTCCGCCCCTAAGGGGGTAAAATAGGGAATGAAAGTTTGTATGAAAATCCGTCATTTTTAAGTTAAACGCATGAATATTGGTATTTTGTATTGTATACTTTTTCTCCCAAACATGACCTCCACGCGGGCGGAGCCGCGAGCAACAGCTAGTACATTATAAGAGTCTTAAGTCTTACGACTTTTGTCGCACAGTAAAATAAACCGCGATAAAATCCATAAAATTCGTTTTAATTCAATGTAATATAAGTTTAAAAATCTTACTATAATTGAAATAAATTAAAAAGTCATGTGCATATTTGCTGTACATTTTCAATCTTAAAAACAGATATCCTTTTTTATAACGTCGGCGCGTTGTCGTGCTGTTTTTTGCAAAGAAACACGACCGATGATGTAAATAAATAAATACACATAGTTCTGACCCCACACTAGGTAAAACCTGTATTGTAGGTATCAAGAACTACGCGGGACTACGGTCCCAGAACACTCAGATCCGAAACAAATATCTATCGGTCACACAAATATTTGTCTCGATGCGAGAATCGAACCCACGGCCTCTCGTTTCACAGCCGGCTACTCACCTACTGCGCCACGGAAGCTATCATTTGGACAATGACGTAAAATCACAGAGAATGAGGTAGCATTTTAATGAATCAATTCAGAGATACCTCGGTGTGAGCCACGTCGCGTCGCGCCCTCTAATTTCAAGGATA
The DNA here is from genome assembly GCA_905220505.1 of Laothoe populi. Taxonomy (NCBI): domain Eukaryota; kingdom Metazoa; phylum Arthropoda; class Insecta; order Lepidoptera; family Sphingidae; genus Laothoe; species Laothoe populi. Next base: position 6,538,589 of record HG992154.1, read on the forward strand.
ATAATCGAATATGCGTTCACCTCCTGTTTTATCGCAGTTAAAAACGATTTATCTTTACCATCTTGGCGAGAGGTGGTAATGATGAATGTCGAACACACGAACCAACGTTTAGCGTCCGCCAATTGTAGTCTTTAAAACCTGTGTACACCGATGTACACTATAAACCGGTAGTACCAACCAAAATCCCAGGATCTTCTTTACTGCTTAGTTACTGCCTCGGATTCCTCAGACAAGAAGTATTTTTTTTATCCTGGCACGGCATAGTGACTACACTGCACCTGATGGTTAGTGCAGTGCCGTCCAGTTAAAGTATCAAGTAGCGAGAGACATATCCCTCGCAACTCAACACAATCATGCCAGCCTGCTATGAAGCTTCTTCACACTACGCCTAAAGGGCCCAAGATAATAGGAAAGAGGGAACACGGTAGCTGGCAAACTGTTCCACAGCTTTATAGTGAAGTGACACAATTCTATCGGAATCGCCCTGATGAGGTGCCATAGCCAACTACATACGTGTGGAACGATTCTCAAAATCCTGCACACTGAATGACAACGGCGTCGAAAGCAGCATCGACTGCAACTGGCGATGGCATCCTATGGCTATAGCCGAATGCAATGGTTCCATTAGTCCCGTAATAAGGCAGGAAGGAGTAAAGGGATTCTCCAACCATTTGAACAGCACGTGTGGATCGGCTTAACCAAATTAGTTCCACACAAAAACCTAACGCGAAGTAGTAACATAAACGTCGGTGAAAACTTGAACTTATTTAATTTGTTTTTTTTTCTCTCTTTTTGTACTATAAATGTAAGTATAACTAATTTTACCATTTTAACCACTCCTTTTTTTATATATGGAAAATACTTCACATTAAGGACACAAAGTGCAGGAATATATTATATACTCATTATTAATATTCGAAAGCTTGTTATTGGCAACAGTTTTTCATTATCTATGTAATTATTACTACGTTCATTGTATTAGTCCGTAAGCTTTCTTTAAAACGAATAAAATAAATAAAAACAGTAAAATAAACCGCAATAAAATCCGTAAAATTAGTTTTATTTCAATAGTTTCTGTTTTGTTTCGTACAGTGATAGAATTTTCCACAGGGCTTAATTCCACTGCGCTCCCCACACCTCGTTCCTTTTATTTAAGAGAGGCGACGCACCAATGATTCTGCTGGTATTATGTGTTCGTGAACTGTAGAGATAGTAAATAGTAGAGTATTATTAGGTGAGCCATTGCTCGTTCGCCGACCACTGCTAAAAAAATAAAAGCCAATGAGAGGTGTCAAGGGACACCCGGATGGAACGAAGTTCCTTTCGATTAATTAGTGAAGGAATAGTAATTTTTTTTTTTTTTTAAGTTATAATAATATTTTTTTTATTATTAACAAATAAAATAATAAAATTATATTATTAAAATTATTAATAATAATATATTAATAATATATAATAATATTAGCAACAACTGCAGCAAGTAAAATTACCTATAAACATAATGACAGCTGTTAAAATACATTTAAAAACGTTCCAATATAAAAGTGTCGTGACAACTTTTCGTAAGATTTTTTTCCGTCTAGCCCTCTTTCACAACGCGCGATAAGGAACTTCGTTCCAAAAACAGTTCCCACCTTCCCGAATAAAGGATATAATAATCTCTATGCAATTGCAATACATTACAAAATCGTGTATCAACTTATTTCATCATAAATGTTCTAGCGGCTAAGGCGCATAAAACGTAACTTTTATCGATCTATCCAGCCTAGGTCAACACTTGATCACCTCGAATGCGATACTTAGAACCGTTTGATACAGTCTAATTAGCACGCCCGTGTAACATAACATATGGTCAATAAGTACTCTATTATTTACATTCGTGTGTAGCATTACAATGCATGTACAGCGGCCTTAGAATATTTACCAGATTTGTTTGCTTTTGAAATTAGAAACATTATAAAAAATATTATAAAATGACAATGGCTCTGGAAAGTCGAATGAAATCGAATTCGTTGAGCTGCTTTAAGCTTTACTAAAGTTGTAATAGTGTGGAAGTCAAAAAATCCTACTACATAAGAGAGATAAAAATGTTTGTCACACAATCATGGTTTAAAATTTGCAGATAAATTTAGTTAAAATTTAAGATATCCAAAACTACGCTTGGAAGACCTAGATATTTATTTAATATCATAGAAACGTTTTTGCAAAATAGATAATTGTTGTTTTTTTATTCAGATATAGTAAATATGTACTGTCTTGTTACGACATTCTGCCTAATGTTTCGTACATACTTTTAATTTATAAATTATATATAATTTATCATAAAGTAATGTAACTACGTAAAACGTAAGGTTTCCGAAAACAAAAGAATAGATAGAATCGACATACGTACAAACTTTCCACTTTGAGCAAGCATCACAGTCCCAAAAACATATAGTCAACATTCTTATTTTGTTCAATGTATCGTCACAAATGCGGACTGCAATTTAACAATTAAGGATGGCGAGCGATGATTCCGCTCATCCTTCGGTCACAAGGGGTTGGCAGATCGCACGAAAGTTATTATCCGGTCACATGTGCAATTTGTGTGGTTACGTATCGTTATTGCGTTCAAAACTATGTGTGAATAGTCCGGTTTTAGGGTTGTCACTTATATGTCCGATATTAAGGACATAAGTCTACTTTCACGTCAGTAGAACATATTTTTTTGGGCCTCGATAGGTATCTGAGCAGACGGGCCACCTGATGGTAAGTAGTCACCGCCGCCCATAGATTTCTGCAATGCCAGGACCCAGCAAAGTCGCTGCCTACCGTTGAAATATTAACAATGATGAAAATTATGTTGAAACTGAAGCTGTTGCAAGTATACCCCGCCGCGCCGTTTAGAGATTTTCTATATAATTCTAATATGTATTTTATTTAGCTTTATATAATTTTATAATTCGTACTATTGAGAAAATGTTATTTTATTTTTAGTCTTTTTTCTAATTCATAAGCTTTTGTTATAATTGTAACAATTTGTATACGTCTGAAGGACTAGCTCCCATGGGCATGAATAAATAAAAAATCTACTGTCACGTATATTATTACCCTTTGAAACATAGGTAGTGCTGCGCGTACCGAGAATTGTGGAATAGTTAAATCTTATGGAGAAGGAGTGCAGAAAGTTAAAATTTATAAGAAATATGGCTAACAAATACATAAAATAAAACATTCACTGTTTACATTCAGACTGTCAATGTCAAATACACACGCTAATGACATGTGTACATGCGCTTAGTTGACGTAATATAACAAAATTCAATAAAATTTATGCAATGGTTAAAAAGGTTCAATAGCATTCAAAGTTAGAAATATTACATTTCTTATTGTCGAATTTCGACTACCGGGCAATTTCTAGTATTAATTATTGAGTAAATAGATTTTCTCTAGACCTTTTTAAGAGACATGAACTATATTAGACTGAATCAGCAGTCAGTCACAAGCAGTAGGTTAGCAAGATTTTGTATTCTGGTATGGTATTTGACTATAATGCACCTGTTATTTGCTCTAAGAAACTCAACGATATTATAACGCTATCCACTCGGACATAAATATATATGAAATACGCAGGCATTTTTTTCCTATTAGATTTGTACTGTTAACTCATCATTGCTTTTACAGCTTCACCTAACATTGTGGCCGGCGCTCCAGCCAGAAAACGCAACATTTGTCGAAGGCTAAGCTCAAAGACGCCTTCTAAAAAACCTTCAATTAATCCGTCGCGTAGCTTGGAATAGTTACAGAGTCGTCTCAATATATTAGTGTATCGAGAAGTTGAGCCCCGACCGGGCTCCTTGAAATCGCCGGCGAGTCCTACGTCGACGTGCGTTCATAATAGAAAAGACTAGTTGGCTATTTTTGGGAAACCGTTTTATATTATTCTTCATGGTCTAGATCAGTGTTTCCCAAACTATGGGTCACGACCCAGTGGTGGGTTGCGAGCGAATATTGGTTGGGCCATGTAAATAGGATCATACTTAGACCAAACGGAATATAATTATTAAAACTGTCTTTTATTTATTGAACAGTACATTCTTATATAAGCCTCTACTTATTCACGACAACGAAAAGTGAGTCTCGAATTTGGAATTTTTTGTTAGGTGGGTCTCTGTCCACTCAACTTTGGAAACCACTGGTCTATATTATAAAAATATTATTATTAATAAATATAAAACATAAGTTTTCAAGATTTCATTTGCATTTTTATAAACCAACTTCATTTTTCCCACCAAAACGCTATCAACTGTCATGGCCTCTCGTCTGACGTGACCATCCACAAAACTTGACGGCGTCGTCGTGTATGACTGATGGGTGTTTCATGTCGCGCGCTAATTGCTTTATTTTTACATCTTTTTTTCTTGAAAACATTAAATAAACACGTATAGCTTAACAAATTGATTTAGTTTTAGACTAAAATCTATTATAAAAACAAAATTCTATCAGATTTAACTTACTGTTAACTACCCTATTGTGATTGCAGTTGGATAGACACAGTGCTGTCTCGATACCAACCGTGATGGGAGCATTTGGATACGCATGAATAGATTTACGTGTAACCTATTGCCTGGTCACATGATTCGTGATACATACAGACGACGTACATTATGCGCCGTTATGTTCTACACTATGTGTGGATACTGGATAATACTAAGAGTTAGGGTTGTCACTTTTTTGCAGCATGTTATTATTGTAAATCTAATACAACATTTATGACTAGTACATTAATGTGTAATCTTTGTTACCTTGTTATAATAAGAAACTGAAGCAATAAGGGTTGGCCTTTTATCGTTCAAGCATAAAAGCTGCACAAAAGCTAGTCCAGATTTACAGTTTAGTGCCAATTTGATCAAAATAAGTATATAAGGATATTTAAATAGATTAATTTAATTTAATTCAATATATTTCGAAAATATTTTGATTTTAAGTTTTATCTGTAGTACTTTCTATAAACACTTTATAGAGAATATCTTAAACACTATGGTATTGTCTCAAAATTTACGCAAATTTGATTTAAAATGTATCAAACATGTTCATTATACGGATATGTAATGTAAAGTCCAACAAGTCTTATTTAAACGCAACGTTCTAGAATAATATTTTAATACTAGCTTGGCAAAGTGACCACACTGCACCTGATGGTAAGCGCACTGCCGTCTAGTTAGAGTATCAAGTATCAAGAGACAACTAGATCTAGATTGTTCTGGAAAGAACATTTGCTAAAATATTCCGACCACGGTGTTTACTGTACATGTGATGTAATGGGTCGGGGCTTGGTTAGCGGAGGTCATGTGAGTTCAATATCCTAGCTCCTCAATATGTATGGCAGCAACAATTGGCATCACCGAGGAAGGCCAGATGTTCTGATGTTTTTTTATATATTTAAAATATCTTTTTCCCTGCGACTCTTTCCGTGTGTACATTTAAAGTATATTTTGTACATACCAGTATTCGGTGGAAGATAATATATTATATATACAGATAAACTCACGCCTCTAATCGCCAAAAAGGTAGACAAATGTGTAACCACTTTTTGCCGAGTTTATTACAGTCCCATAATGTGATGCGAGCCTATCGCCATACCGGGCACAATTCCAGACTTCGGGCTGATACTGCGTATTTCTAAATAGAAAAACCCACTTTACCCGACCCCGGGATCGAACCGAGGCAGTCTACGTCAGAAGAAAATAAAGTTACGTAAATGATGTGCAAGTAATTTACACGAAACTTGCTCTTTTAATTGATGTTACACCATAAGTTGGTAAATGTAATAATGACAAAATGAACCATATTATCATGATTGGTAATGTAACGTAATTTCTACCCGCAATGTTATAAGCAATAATACAACATGTAGTTGATGTGTTACTATATAATTGGCATGTATGGGCATTAACATTTGAAGACATATATGGGTAATGATAGAAAATCAATATTAGAATGTATTGTCGAAGGAATTGAAAGTTTAGATAAATCGCTAATGGTCACGTTACGTATGTTTTGAAATATTATAAGAAACTTAATATATTCGAGTATAAAACACAGATAAAAGTTATCATGTTATCTGGTAGCCGCCCCGTGTTCGAAACTCGACTGTTATTCGTTAAATTCTAAATTTGAATGTCACACAAAATTCCCAGCTGGAAGATCATTCAGTCAATCTGCCAGTAATTATTTGCTGGCACCTTTTTAAAATTCTTGGCGGCAATCGCCATGTTGTGCGATAGCGACTGTTTGACCACAGACTATTATGTAGCTATTTGACACTGGCAGCATAAACGTAAACAAACCACAGACAAATTTGTATTTGACATTGGCAGTATGAGCATAAACAATTAATATTTTATTTAATTTAATATATACGTAATTTAAGTACAAATTTTATAAATCAAATCTGACTCTCCTCCGTGCGCACAAGGGAGTATAATGTTTTTTCTTTAGGTATTAAAATATATTAACCTGTAAATGCATGGTAATATTATTAATTTCATTCTAATTATAAAAAAAACTATACAACTAAAGCGTGCCTTGCGTCTCAACATCTAAAGTAAAATGTGACCTCAGTCTGCACCGAAAAGGTCTGTAGACTTGAGAGTTATCCTTACCGTAGTTTACTATGATAGTCCTCGAACATCTTTCGAAAGTAAATGACTACATTACAAACACAATTAGGTAACACTTTGAACAACCGGATCACGTAAACTGCGGTGCTCATTGTCCGACAAAAACAGAATGACTTCTGAATTAGGACATTTACACGTAATGGTGGTACAACCTTTTCATGGCCTCGTTATAATGTTTTTTTTAAGAAGTTGTACTGCAATATAATGTAAAGATTTATGCTAATTATGTTTATTAAATATGTTTATGAGTCATATAATTTATAGCGTACTAGCTTTTGCCCGCAAATTCTCATGCGTGTATACGATATTTACCGTAGGAGCTCTGTCCGACAAAATAAATAGGCACTTTACTTTATCCTTTATAAACATATTCCCGCGGCAGAATCGAACCCGCAGCTATGATTAAAAGTAATTATTTGTTAATCGAGGATATAAGCTGAATTTCATTGAAATATTCTCAGCCGTTCCAGTGTTACAAAGTAACATTAACACAAATTATCGTACATAATATTACAGGATGTAAAAGATAATTATGCCGAAATGTATTTCTTTATTTCTAACGAATTTCTTAGATATGATTTTTTTATCCCAAACTTGACAAATAATGGATTTGTCATATAAACTTCCATCCCTTTTATTACCTTTTCATATTTGCGAGCACCGATACCTATGCCTATCAAGGGTTCAAGCCAGTTCATGTTTAATTTTATCAAAATCGGCTCAATGGTTTAACCGTAATACTTTACAAACATACAGTTTCGGAAATATATTAGTATGACTAGGGAATTAAAAAAGTCTTAAACAACGTTACTGCTAAAGTACCATAAACAAATGTCTATGTAATTTACGCAATAATCTCGCACGGACATAGTTCGTAATTTGCAGACTACATAATCACAAAAAGCTATTTATTAAGACCAATGACCTCAACACTTTGTATCACAAAACACCGAATTGTAAGATGATTGTTTGTTATTCATGGAGTGTTATGGTGTGATGGTGCACAAATACCGATGCGTATGCATACGGCACAGGGCTGTAGCTATGGGATATTGAAACGCAATGTATTAAGATCTGGAGAGTTACTCTTGACACTCGATTCCAATTTAAAATTGCGATTGGGTTCGAAAACTATACAATTGGCAGTCTTGAACGCCACACCAGCGCACGATTTAACTAAATACGGCGGGGAATTTTTAGTAACTAAATTAAAAAGAGTATTTACGATCGCAAGTTCGGAAATATTCTATTTGTTGAGTGAGTTAGAGTTAATAATTTAGCTATTCATGTAAGTTTTTACTTTAGTTTTAAGGCAACTCAAGAAACTTGTTTAAAGTATAATTACGAGGAAAAAATACTCAAAACGTGGAAAAAGGTCATCGAACATATTGTGTTTTTTTAACGGTAGGCAGCGGCTTTGCTGTGCCCTGGCATTGCAGAAGTCTATGGGCGGCGGTGACTACTTACCATCAGGTGACCCGTCTGCTCGTCTGCCTATCAAGGCACTAAAAAAAACCCGCCCAACTATCAACTTTGCCGACTCTGGTTCTATACAAGTCATTTATCTCCTTAAATTGCCAGATGCCGGTTCACACGCAATACTGTTTTTTACCGTAAGCTGTAATCAATACAGAATGCAACCACATAAAAAGGAATAAAATCACATTTCCTATGCATCCTATGCATGTTTTCGATATGCAGTTTTATGTAAATTAAAGGTTTTTTTTATTTTACATTTATAAAGTAGGAAAAAGGTTAAGTCGTATGGAAAGGACAATAGCCTAGTGAGTAGTACGGGCCGTTCCTACAGATGAAATAGGTTCGAAATCAGCCTCAAAAAATGCGCCTCTGATTTATATAGTTACGTGTATTTTGTAGTCTACGTAAAACAAAGTAGATGTCTCTACTACATGAATAAACTCAAAAAAATAATACCTAACAGTCACACACATAGCTCCGATGCCACACTAAGATACCAGTCTTGTGTTGCGGGTATCAGGGACTACGAGAGACTTTCGCTCTCACAACACCCAGACCCCGAACACAAATATCTGTCTGTCACACAAAAAATTGTCCCGGTGTGGGAATCGAACCCACGGCCTCTCGTTTCACAACCGGCTACTCGCCAACTGCGCCACGGAGGCTGTCAAACAAAAACAAATATAAAAACGTAATGCCAAAAAAAAATCAGCACAATATTTCACCGTCCTAGTTTTATGGAATCTGATGTTTCCCAATTGTTTGTGAGGTTTGTAAAGAAGGTAACACGTGACCAGAATGTTGGTGCGTTGCTTAACCGTGTCGCCAGTAATGGACAAAACTGATTCACGATGCACCTACCCAATGAGTTAACGTCTAGGAATATTTAGGTTATTACCATAGACATACTGCCTCGGTGGCGCAGTTGTAATTGCGCATGCGTTACGACTGCTGTGCTGAGGTCTATGGTTCGATCCCCGTGTCGGGTATAGTGATATTGGGTTTTTCTATATAGAAATACTAAGTGTCAGTCCGGAGTCTGGAATTGTGCCCGGTATGGCGACAGGCTTGCCCCTATCACATTATGGCACCGTAATAAATGCGGCGAAAAGCGGGTGTACTGGTTACTCCTCCGCCTACCCCTTCGTAGATTACAGGCGTGAGTGTGTGTGTGTGTGTACATAGAGAATGGACTAAGCGCTCTCTATCCAGCGAATTAAGCGAACCTTAAGTGAATAATAATAATAATAATAATACTAGCCCTGTATTAAACATTGTCCCACTGCTGGGCACGGGCCTCCTCTACTAATGAGAGGGGTTAGGCCTTAGTCCACCACGCTGGCCTAATGCGGGTTGGCTGACTTCTCATACCTTCGAAAAATTCTCAGATATGCAGGTTTCCTCACGATGTTTTCTTTCACCGTTAAAGCAAGCGATAATTTACATTTTAATACACACATAACTTTAGAAAAGTCAGAGGTGTATGCCACTTGGGTTTCGAACCTACGACTTTCGTCTTGGCAGTCCGTACCGCAACCAACTAGGCTATCGCTGCATTAAGTGAATACTGGCAGAAAAACCTGAGATAAAATGGTCGAGCGGCCAGCAGTTGTCTTTTTCTAGAATTAGCTTATGACGCCTCCATGAATGTATCTACATATTTTCTTACAAAAATTACTTCCACGCGGGCGTAGCGGCGGGCAAAAATCTTTTACAACACAAAAAAATTGCCGAAAAAAGTTCGATTGTCTGACAGGTGTATTATTTAGGTACTTCAATATTGTGGAATAACAGTAGCTATATAATGACAGAGGGTTATAAAACGAAAAGATCAAGTGTTAACACGGCTAATACAAACGGTGTTAAAAATAATTAGTCCGGTACTTGACATTTATAGTCTCGCTAAAACTCAAAAAGGCCTGACCGATTTGGATGAAATGTGTGTATATTTCAATGGGTGCCTGGAAGGTTTGAAAACATAATTGAACCCGGTAGGTGGCGCTACTATCGGTATATCACTAAAGATTTGCTGGGATTTGTGGGAGAAATGCCAGGTTGTGATGTTTAAAATATCATATTTAATGTGGCGCTGCTTTTCCACGCAGGACGACGTCTACCGGGCTCGCTAGTATCCAATAAAAATATCCGTTACGAAAATCAAAGCTGCGACCTTTCATTTGCCAATTACTCGACGGCAGCACCGCGAAGGTCATTACAAAGCTAATGCAGTTTCGATAACATCTCAACATGTAAGTTAGTGGTCCTTCGTTTTTGTTGAGATCTGCTTAAGCCTGTTGAATAAATTTTTTTTTGATACAATATTGTATTAATATTCAATTATATCCTTATTCCTGAGTAAAAAATCACTATTGCTGACTGTGGAACGAGAGGTCGCGGGTTCGATATTCGCTCCGAGATAAATATTTGTGTGACCTAGAAATATCTGTTTCGAATCTAGGTGCTGTGAGATCGAAAGTCTTTCTTAGTTTCTATTCTAACACGCAACAACATAATCGTACATAAATGTTTTATACAAACTAAAAAAGAATAGTTAAATTTTAAGCTCTTATAAATTACTAGACTCAATTATAATTACATAACATAAAGCTTAGAAATCCGCAAAGTAAAACTTCAAGGGAGTACAATACATAATTCGAAATAAGCAATGTAACACGAAAACATATATTTTCGGTATTTTTTCCTGTTATTAAACTTACATTACCTATTTTTCAATTACCTTGTAGTTTAAATAAATGGCCTGTAGCAAAATTTACAACATTGTAGTACGCATTATACCGCACTTCAAAAATAAAAGGTAATATCTGTTACATAAAAATATAAATTATTTCATATTCAGTGTACAAATTAACTACAAGACAACAAAATGTTATTCAGCACGACCTTACAGAGCATTAAATTGTCTAAATGCAAAAAACAACACAATGATCACAATGGTTTATTGGTGTACGTAGGCCCATCTGATAAACGAACGGAATTTAAGGTTTAAGGCAAATGAAAACTAAAAAAACATTTTAAAAGTATATTGATATGATATGGAATCATAAATCATCTGCAAGCAAAGTCGTCTGATTGAGAAGGATAAAGCTCATTTAATCCAAAGTAAACTTTGACGTCTTCAAGATTAAGTATGAAATTATAAAATAATCAAATACCCGGTATAATAATTATTATTTTTATCTCCAGTGGTTGTGAACTCAATACCAGAACATTTGTTGTTGCTCTACCGACCTTAAGAGCGAAATGGGGATTGTGAACTGTATTTTTGGGTCTAGATAGCACGCTGTCATAAAATGTTGGTTTACTGTAAGATAGTGATATACTCCAACCCATTCACGTAGTATTAATAATTGTCTACAATGCAGCTCGACTAATAACAATAGTACATAGAGATATCTTTATATAACAGACATTTACACGTCATATTAATGTTCGGATCGGTGAAGCGGACCGTTCGTTCCCCTGCAGTGACTGCCAACTAGGGGGAACAGATTGAGATATATGCACATGACGTAAGCTCAAGCATTTGTTGACAGGATTAGGCCAGAATACAAATGTCAAAAAGCATGCTTTTTGCATATTTTAATTCACGTGCCTTCAGAAAATAGCCATAAGAAACTGTACGATCAAACTCTTTAAGCCTGACGCTACTATGATTCTGTCCTTCTAAACTATGAGATCTTTAAAGACATTGTCATTATAATTATCTTGTTAGCGTATCATATAATTCACAAGTCTTATTGAAATGAAAACTTCTTTAGGCACGTTGCGAACTTTTGGGCAAGGGGAAAAAGCACTGAACTTGCGTGATCGTCACGCCCAGATTATTTTACTTTTTATATAAGAAAACCTATGAAGTTATATAATTATTAACAAGCAATCATGTGTTAAATACTCTAAGGCAATCATAAACATAAAAAGCTAATACTTCATGGACGCTGTATCAAAAAAGAACACATTAATTCCAAAGATTTAAGTTTCCAATTCTGTCAGTAGTCCCTATGACTACCGATGTTATTTTTAAGTACTGTCAATTGTTTTATTTTATCCATTTTAAAATAAAATAAGTTATATTGTAAGTTTAGTAAGCAGTGGACAAAGTCACAGGTATCAACTAGTACATAATAAAACTAAACAACATACTGGAATTTAAGTAATTAGTTTTAGGCTTTATTTTTGTTTCTAAAATACATACTTACGTACTCACGCCTGTAATCCCCGATGTAAGTGACCCCATGATGTGCGAGCTTATCGCCATACCGTGCACAATTTCATACTCTGAGCTCATATCACTTTTAACCCGAGATCTCAGCACAATCGTACCACGTACGCAATAACAGCTGGGCCGTAGCAGTAGTGTAAATACCTATATTATATTTACTTTCTGTTCCACTAAACAATATAACTTTGTAAAAACGCCAGTTAAAATTTAACACTTCGTCACGCATGTATGACCTTAAACGTGACACTGGTAAAGCAAGGTTAGAGCTCAAGTACCTACTCTATTTAACCATATCTTTAACACAAACGCCATAAAACTCCAGTACAATAATAACTTAAAAATGAAAATATCAACCAATATTTTAAACAGCTCTTTCAACTAACCATCTCAAATAGACCTACTTCATCCTCCCCAAAGTAATTTTAAGACCAGTAGGCGGGAAATGTATGAGATCTTTTTGTATCCTGGCACGGCAAAGTGACTACAATGCAACTGATGGTACGCGCAGTGCCGTCTAATTAGAGTATCGAATAACGAGAGACAATCTATCCCCTGCTATTCAACACAATCATGTCGTCATACTTTTTCACACTACGCCAAACGTACTACGTAAAGAAGCGGTCGAGGGTCTAGTGTCAGAGTACTCAGAAGGCCGCGAAACGGCCAAACATCATACCCCAACTCTAGATCTGAGAGACCAAGAAAAATGGTTACCTTGCGAGTGTTACAAAGTCAATAGCATGACTGATTCCGATTGATATTGTAAGGACATAAATATGTGTACACATTAGCGTTATGAGTTAACGCACGATTTAACATTGACCGAATTGGTGTAGTTCATGTGTGATTATAGGGCAATAAAATTAATAAACCATTCGTTTTATGGCTAAAGTGGCTAAAGGGCGAATGATTACATGACGATGTAAACCATTGGGGCGGTCTAATTATATCGACCGTTGGCGGGCTATTTGATTTCAGCGTGAATTTTAAACAAGGCTCAAAAGATGCAGATTAGCTGATTCCGAATATTTTTGTCGGGGGACTAGAATTGGGTACGATGTTTGACTAATCCCCGAACGCTTCTTCACCTTCTTACCCAAGGCGTAGTGTGAAGAAACAGACCGGCATGATTGTGTTGAATAGCTGGGGTACATTGTCTCTCGCTACTCGATACTCTAATTGGACGGCACTGCGCTTACCATCAGGCGCAGTGTGGTCACTTTGCCATGGCAGAATAAAAATAAAAAGAAATGTAATTTAATTAATAAAAAGTAATATAATTGAAATAAAATTAAATTTACGGATTCTATCGCGATTTATTTTACTTTATATTTAAACTCTTATAACTTTATATAACTCAATATAGCAAAAAATTGTCGCTAAAATCAAATAGCCCGCCTATCGTGGGTATAATGTCGTAAATATTAATACTAGCCCTGTATTAAACATTGTCCCACTGCTGGGCACGGGCCTCCTCTACTAATGAGAGGGGTTAGGCCCTAGTCCACCACGCTGGCCTAATGCGGGTTGGCAGACTTCTCATACCTTCGAAAAATTCTCAGATATGCAGGTTTCCTCACGATGTTTTCCTTCACCGTTAAAGCAAGCGATAATTAACATTTTAATTTTTAATTAAAAAAAAAATGTCGTCAACATTAATAATAGATAACAACAGCCACACATAGTCTTGATTCCACACTAGGTCAAACTATATCGTGGGTATCGAGAACTACGAGGAACTTCGGTTCCATAACAGCCAAACCGAAAACAAATATTGGTGGATTATACAAACATTGTTCATAGTACGGATCGAGCGCGCGGCCTCTCGTTTCACAACCTTTCGTTTAAAACTTATAATAAAATATATATTTCTCCTCATGAGTTATTTAATTCATAGCTTATTTAATGTACCAGGAAATCCTTTTATTATTAATCATTTAATCAGCATAATCTGACTTTGTAAAATAATAGATTATATATATATATAGATACGAGTTTTAAGTCGTGGGAATCAAGCACAACGAGGGACTACGGATCCACCAGAACACATAGAACAACCCAACACCCAGAACCGAAACAAATATCTGTCTGCCACACAAACATTTGTCTCGGTGTGGGAATCTAACCCACGGGCTCTCGTTTTAAAGGCGGCTACTCGCCCGCTAAGCCACGGACGCTATCATTCAAAATTTTAAAATAATCTGCCGTACATTCTAAAAAAGCATGGGACAGAAGACATGCATGTGATCCTAGAAGAGTATACCGTCTTTTCATTGAATTAAGGTACTGAATCCTATTAAACAAAAACATGTTGCAAGAAAACTACCACAAATTCGGTTCAAAATAAAATTTATAGGCACTAAAATATAATTAACTGTATTTGCTTGGTCAATAAATAATTTATAGAGCAAAATGTTAATTTATACAAAATTATGTTTATATTTAAAGCTTTAGTAGGTCAAATTTGCAATTTCACTTAATAGTGACATTTCCTTATGGAATAATATATTACGAAAACAAGTTTTTAAACAACGTCTTAGTTTTATTATAGCTTAAAACTATTTTTAACCGTAACTTCCCACATAAATTCTTTGAAAATATATTATGCATGTTTCTTCTAAATGTATGAGAGTATCAGATATTAAGAATTCTGCATAATAATTACCCAAAGTCAAAGACTTTATACCTTTACTTAATTTTTTTTAGTCTGGCACGGCAAAGTGACCACACTGCACCTGATGGTAAGCGCAGTGCTCTCCAGTTAGAGTATCAAGTAGCGAGAGACAAACCCCTCATAATAGTTGCCGATCTGAAGAATATTAATTGAAAATTAATAATTTAATTAAAATTATGCATTTAATAAGCTAATAAAATTGGAAAATGTTATAACAAATGGTGATTTGCAACTTCTTAATAACAGAAATATTTCATTATAAGTTATAAATAATTTCGATTTCTAATACAATCTTACAAAATTGTTTATCATTTTATTAGTTACACATCATATATTCTGAAAGTCTCATGCTCAAGAAATACTAGTAGTTATAGAAGTGACTCCAGCTAAGATGCGCGCGTTGATAAAATTATGTCGACTCTAAGACACGATAAAAAATCTACCGAGTCTACCGAGGTTAACATGCTATCAATGATAGTCCGACAAATGATGTTAAACCTATTGGCAGAATCATCACAACAGGAATAATTATTTAGTTTTATGTATTATTTATACTATATACTTATTATGTTTATATGTGTAAATTTTATTCTGTTATAGTATATGTGTAGATATTGATATATTCTTCTAACGTAGAATTTTATTTGAGCACCTACCTTCTTGTATTTCTGGACTACCTCAGGTTGACTGGTAGAGAATGCCTCCAGCATTAAATCCGCCTATACTTAAATGTATTGTTAGCAACATCAATAAAACTGTGCAAGATGAATATTTAAAAAGGCACAAATACAATGTTTATCATTTTATTGATTAATTTACATACCACTGTACACATCTCAGTGCTTAATATTAACACAAACGCATGCCATATTCACATAAGGCTTCTCTTTATAATTAATCTACCAGCATTACCCTCTAAGCTGAACTACACGCCCAATTGAACTGATTACACTTAGGTACTGCACCGCGAATGAACCCCGAATGTACTCACTATCGACCCGACTGTTACACCACTGAACTGAACACCAGAGTGCGGAAAGCACTCCGTTTAAGCTAAACATTTACCGATCCCCACTTAGTTTATCATTATTAATGTACCCGTAACTACTCTTCTAAATACCTTCGGTATTTCTAATAATAGGAAATACCCTAACAGTAAAAAGTGTGTTAAATAAATAAAAAATAATAGTAATTTTAAGTTATTTGTGGGTATTTCTACAAACCTTCACAAGACCAAACAATTTTATTGATTTTCGACACATGTTACCGAGATATTTGTCGTCGATATTTTGTATGTAGAGAAATAAACATAGAATAAAGTAATTCCATTTATTAGATTAGACTTATGTCTTCAACGACAAACTTGTCGTAGAACGCATGTTAGGGGATTCGAGATATGAATCATCGACAGTTTGTCTACGTGGTTGTTTAGCCGTTCTCGAGATATTTCGTGGCACGCATCTTAGGCCGACAGAAGTACAAATAAAACGTAAGAAGGAGCGGGAACGGGAACAGAAATTCCCGTGAGGCTCCGGTCGCATTCTAGATCTGCACCTGTTCTCATTCTGGATCTGTATTTATTTGTATGAAAGAGGAAGCAAGCGATTCGTCTGGTCGTAAACTCCTGCCTGCTCAAAGCAATGGCATCCAGAATTTTGAATTACAAAGTACTGTTTGACACAATATCCGTCACCGTGAAAATAATGTTCGCAATATCACTAGCTACATCAATGCTTACATATTAGTAGAAATAGATAAAGCTGTAACATTTGCCATGGAGAACTCTATCATGTCGTTATTAAAACATATCCATGAGTACTATGGGTGGCCATGACCACTTATCATCAGATGGCCCGTCTGCTCGTCTGCTTATCCAGACAAAAAAATGAGCATTTCATCCCTTTTCCGAGAATACCGTAAAGATAAGCAGTTCTGTTTGTAATGTTAAATGTTTAAGCAATAACCAAACCATAATTTACACCGCGTGAAATAATCAATGAGAATAGTATTTCATAACGCGAATGAAGAGATCGAGACTAAAATGAAACAGGCTATTAAGAGCTAACGTAAGAGCAAATCAGGCGTATGTGTCAGATTATAATGACGATAGCTTTGCACGAGGGTCGTGGCACTGTCACACGAATATTGACAAGCATCGTGACTTGTCACGCTCTGCTTATTAACCGACTTCAAAAAAGGAGAAGGTTAACAATTCGTCGGAATCTTTTTTTTTTATGTATGTTACCCGATTACTCGAAGACGCCTGGACCGATTCGAGAAATTCTTTTTTTGTTTAAAAGGGTATACTTCCCAGTTGGTCCCATTGGCACCAAGTCAGGATCTGATGATGGGATCTCAGAAAAATCAAGGAAAATCAAATTTTATAGTGACGCTTAATTTGTTTTTTATTGAAGTCGGTGTACTTTTTATGAATAAAAAAACTTTTTATGATAGAGTATATTAGGTATTACAGTTGTGTTTATAATCGAGATACTATCGAACATGTGGTATTTTTTATGATTTTTAGCTGTTATTATGATGGCTATATAAATAATAATGTTGATCCTACTGTAATTATTACTAACTTTATAACATATTGCTATCTGTTTTTTACAAATTGTAACAGGGTTCTCAAACTTGTACCATCTGGTATCCGCTATAAGATTTTCAAGTCAACGTCGGATCCCTTTAAAAAATCAGTCTGAAAACGAAAAAAGATTTTTTTGTGGAAATGTAAATAGATTAAAGGTCGCGGGAGTCCGCTGGATGCGGGTGGCGCAGGGCCGGTCATTGTGGCACTATTTGGTGGAGGCCTATGTCCAGCAGTGGACGTCTTTCGGCTGACATGATGATGATGATGATGAAATAGATTTGTATTATTTATGGATATGACGGGTGGTCTTGTTTCTCTAGTCGTTTCTAGGAGCAATTTTGCGCCATGAACATTACGCAAATATTGTCGCGTACCTACACCCTAAAACTACTAAACCTAAAGGGATATCTCACATGAAGAAAGAGTTCACAAGAAGAAAGAGAGATTCTTGAGTCATCCGGCTGCTTTCCAACCTAACAGCGCTAAACTAAGATAATTATATACCTACATGACAAACTGAGATATTATGAAATCACTAACTTATTATGTAATAGTCCACTCTTGACATTCCGCTGAATTTCTACAATTAATCACTCTAGGAAGCACTTGGAGCTTGCGATAATATTCATAGAGGGGGCCATTAAGCGCGACCTTTGGTTCATGCAATACTAACATTTACACTCGTCGTTAATAAATCATTCATTTAACTGGGGATCTGCATTACACCTAACGCTAATAATCTCTCTAAAACTCATTGCATTGAAATTAGAAAAATATATACACCCAAAAGGCACACACAGTTCGGACCACACACAAGGTAAAACCAGTATCGTGGGTATCAAGAACTACGAGGGACTATGGTCCCACAACACCCAGACACGAAACAAAATCTGTCTATCACACAAACATTTGTCTTGGTGCGGGAATCGAAACCACGGCCTCTTGTTTCACAGCCGGCACGCCCGCTGCGTCACGGAGGCTGTCAATTGTACGCCATATCGACAATTCTTAAATGCATGACTAAGTTATTCCGATTGAACAGTGCCAATTTATCGCTACCTTGTATGATTATCGAGTATTTTGAACTAATGTCCGTGAAGGTAGAGCTGCCTATTATAACTCTGTCAAGCAGAAAGTCACACTTCCGCACCTGTAGCAAATAATGAACATGCTGTATCATTGCTAGAAACCGAATCTGAATCGCCGCGCCCCGCCATGCAACTTTCAATCTTACTGTACATGAATTTGAGTGATGGGATGATTCACGGTGCGCGTCTTTTAAGATTACACGGATATTAAATGTTATGTATTTCTCAAGCTCAAATGTCAATGATTATCTGTCTCTCTCTAATCTATCTGTTTAATGTCTCTAACTAGTTTTGAGGTGTTCCTATCAATGTTGTATAAACATTTTTTACATGTTGTTTGTACATGTGAAAAAGTCGTATTCTACATGCAATGCATAAAGATTAAGAAGTTGAAACTTGTCCTCCTGTTTCAGTAATTAAGAAAACTCATTAGTAGTCGCCACCCTATGTACCCAACATAAGGAAGCGACTACAAGAATTTATGATTCTAAGGGTTCGTACCTTTTTGCCTAGTCTTTTTTACTCTAAACAGTAAATCTAATAATAATATTATGTTGTTCCTCAGACTATGGTTTCACCGCAGGTGATTAGTGGTAAGAGGTGATGAGCTATTGGACCTTAAACTTAGTTGTTGCAATACCACATAATATCAGCATAGCTAAGTAATTATTAGTAGGCACTAATTTTTTACGTAATCGTATGTATTTTGTATAACTTTTTAGGTTTAGAAAAGTACATAAAAACTTACAATAGCTATTGAGGACTTCTACACGATTACAAAAACCAAAAATGTGTTTAATATTATAAGGCAATTTCTCTCAAATATAGATAATTTCTATTATTAATGTTAGGAACATCACAAAACCTTTTAAATATCCATCTTGCATAGTTTTGTTGATGTTCCTAACATGTGTAAATCAATCCATAAAATTATAAACATTGTATTTGTGCCTTTTCAATATCCATCTTGCATAGTTTTGTGATGTTCCTAACATCAGAAGTGGGATTGGCTCCACAGTCTTATCATTGGCTTCTTCATTTGTAATTAAAAAAAAATACCCACAGTATGAATATTAGTACATACATATACATATACGCTCACGCCTGTAATCCCCGAAGGGGTAGGCAGAGGTGTAACCAGTACACCCACTTTTCGCCGAATTTCGGTCCCATAATGTGATAGGGGGCGAGCCTATCGCCATACCGGGCACAAACTCCAGACTCCGGGCTAATACTGAGGAATTTCAAGATAGAAAAACCCAATATCACTTTACCCGACCCGGGGATCGAACCCGAGACCTCAGCACAGCAGTCGTAACGCATGCGCAATTACCACTGCGCCACCGAGGCAGGCATGAATATTAGTAAACGCGATAAAATTGAACTGGTTACAATTGTGTTGTAAACGTTGCTATACTAAAGCAACTTGTTGTCATAAAAAGAACGCGAAATTTGAGTCGTGGAATTTAGTGAAAAGATCATTAGACCTTACGACGGAAAATATAAAACTGTGCAGTAAAATTGACGGATGGGGTAACTGAATAATTAAGTAAGAGTTGTGTTTGATGTATAAAAAAAAGACAGAGAAGAAAGCCTGGTGAATATCGATGAGAACCTAGAGTCAGCTGTTGAACGTGTTTTGGGTGCTGTCTGTTAAAAGAAAGTGTGCTCGGAACGATCACATGTCAGGAGAGGCCGTATAAGGGTATTTCCTATTATTAGAAATACCGAAGGTATAAATATCGGAGGAGACTAGTTGGGTACATTAATAATGACAACCTAATTGGGAATAGTAAATGTTTAATATAAAACAGAGTGTCTTCCGCGCTCGGGTGTTCAGTTCAGTTGAGTGGAAGACGAGACGATAGCCAGTATATTCGTGGTTCGTTCGCGGGGCAGTAAGCAGTGACGTAGCTATAGCTTTTACATGGGGGGGGTCCGCGGGTAAATGCCAAAAATCTAACCGCTCAAATCATAGTTATTTAGAAATTACTTAAACATAGAATGGGAAAACGCTAGTTAATAAAAATTTGCTACTTGCTATTTGGACTTTGGATGGATGAAAATCTGCCGTAGATTTTCATTCATTTTTGTTTTATTGATTACATAACAACTGTCAAAACATCAAGTGTCAAGTGAAATCAATTTATTTTTGGTAAATAACTATTTTAATGTTGCTTATTATCAAGATGAGATGTTAGAACTCAGGGAGAAAATTCTCACGCACTCGAATCAACTTCGTATACGAAAAATAATTCAAATTCGAACTTTTTTCGAGTGAATGTAAAGTTAAGCTATTATGGAAATGTCGAGTCCGGTGTTTCTCGAAGGTCTTGATGGTACGAATATAATGTCAAATGTATTGTTCATAAATAAATTATTTTAAAATAGAATTCGAAATCAAAATATTCTATTTGAGCTATTCTAAAAATTACCATTCGAACATTTCTCGAAGGTTATCGCTCGAACTACTTCGACTGATACAGACCGGTCGAGACGTACATCTCGAATTCGAACCATTCAATATTGTGTCCTAACTTAATGATGATGATGATGTCCTCCAAGAAGTATCCTTCGACGGCGAACCTTGCATTTTTGGAACAAGTTTTTTTCGCCAATGTGAGCATATGTGACTAGCTTGTCCTAATTTTGTTTTAAAAGCCCTGTCACAGGACGTACAGAACAGTTGTCTAGAAGAGTAGCTGTAAGAGTCAACTCAAACTGGCGCAGAGTCGAAACGTTGCGTCACGTCTTATTTTTTAACTACAATGCATGGCGACGCGCGTCGTGTACACTTAGGGCCACAGTACAGTACGGTACAGTTTTAGGTCTTATTTATTGCAGCTCACGCTGGGCGTCAAGGCATTGGATACATACATGTTTCCTCAAAATGTGCACATGATTTTCGTACTGAGCTACGCCATTCGGTCTAGTGACACGAAAGTTCTTCCCAGCAGTCGCAGGGTACGTCGCAAGATGCTAAGTAACGCTTGATGATATTGTAGTAGGTAGAAAATGACATCCAGGCTTACGCCATTCTTGAGCGAGTTTGCCTTAAACCACTGAAACCTAATGGTGTCTAAACCATATGGCGTCTTGACAAATTTCATATGAACTGCATCAGGTGAATTCTCCAGATAAAGTGGCAATATTGTTTCCTTAACATTAATATTTTACGACTTTTATAGCTAAGCGGCATAGAGTCTATGCTCTTGGAGGTGGTGCGGTAATGTTGTACGTATGAAGGCCTCTAGACACCCAAAGATATTGTTTTATTTTGGTCCTAACTTACTGCGTATATGATGCCATATGCTGATGTGTTTACCCATAAAAAGACTCAATCTCGTGTTTTTATTATGATTTAACTAAAAGTCTTAGAAAGATAAAATACTTGGAAGAGTCCAAAAACATGTCCAAGAACTGGATAGTGGATGCACATTTGATGAGGCCCGTGACACTATGGATATTAAAATACTTATAGATTTTTAGTTCGAAATTCAAATTTTTTAGTAGAATCTCATAGTAAAGACTCGAATTCAAATGGATATGGATGCAACATTCGAACAATATAACTTCATAGTTCGAAATTATGTAATAGAGAAATTATTCGAACTGTAGATTCGAGTACGAAATTATTTTGAATGAAAGGAGAATTGCCCTCCAGGTACTTATGGTACATCATATACCATCACACTCATCACTACTAAGTAGTCACTACTTAAGACTCGGTCGTATTTTTTTAAATAGATGTGCCCTGAAAAAAAGCAGCCTTGTTTTACCAGTTGATTTAAGCGCTAAAAAGTACACGAAAAAAATTAAACTAGGCTCAAAAGTTAATTAAAATCTGTTAATTCCAAATATGCATATAGCTGAATGCTGCAAAAATTGACACTTAAATCAAATAGCCTGCTAACCGTCTATATTATCCGCTATCAATAATTCGCGGTTTTTTATTATGTCGTAGGCTAAGCGGGGTGTCTGGACCCCCTGGACCCCCCCTTATATACGCCCATGGCAGTAAGTAATTGTAAACAGTTCAATGGCCGCGTTGTTCAGCTTAGAGGGTAATGCTGGTAGATGAATTATAAAGAGAAGCCTTAAGTGAATCCTGAAATGCGTTTGTGTTCATATTAAGCACTGAAATGTGTAACAGTGTTATGTAGCTAAATCAATCAATAAAATGGTAAATTTGTGCCTTTTTAAACATCCATCTTGCATAGTTTTGTTAGGCATACAAAAAAAAGGCATAAAGATCAGTGCCCCAGATAAAATATATGTAGGTAGGTACATAATTTGTGCAAAAATCGTGATTCAGATGTGTATAACCTCGTAAAATGACACCTAAATTACACATTACGAGATAGGTAGATTATTTCTTTGCTGATAACATGAGATCACTTAACGACAACCGCGTAAAATCCGATAAGATTGAAACTCAATAAAATCTATATCTTAAATTGAAGATAAATAATAATAAATCAAATGTCGTTACAGGGATTACAGTATGAAAGAAATTGTTTAATAATGACTGTCATTTTTAAAGAGCTGGTGATCATTAATTCCCGACTGTTCAATATATTATGCGTTTCAAAGCCATAGCAAACGCAGCTTTTGCTTGTTTGAATAGAAAATGGACCCCTGGTTATACTTTACCTTTAATGGAGTCGTCATATGAAATAATATTTGTTTATAAATAGTAAACAACGTGTTCAAAGTGAATTGGCAGATGAGGTAGGCAGCGGCTTTGCTGTGCCCTGGCATTGCAGAAGTCTATGGGCGGCAGTGACTACTCACCATCAGGTGGCCCGTCTGCTCGTCTGCCTATCGAGGCACTAAAAAAAAGATGTTCATAATTCATTGAGTTTCTCTACGATTTACTAATAAACCATTATGTAAGTATCCACGTTCTAAATTATAAAGCATCTCTCTATTTTAATAGGTAGACTCTGTAATCTGCATTGACTTTAAAACACACATTCACGGCATTGAGGTTGTAATTTTTTTTAGTGTAAGCACAAAACCGCAAAGTATTTATGCGGTTAAAGTTTAATTAGTTCTCAAAAATGTTCAAGATTTTCTGTTGCGAAGGTTTTGAAATACATTAAAATCGTCCTTATAAGTACCAAGACTGTCATAACATTTTAATATAGGTCAACCACGTAGGTAAACGACAGATTGACGGATTACAGTGTAATATAAATCATTTTTAAACCACCCAATGGTTTATTTTTTTTAATAAGAATAACGCTTAAGACGTAATCCAGATATATACATACATAGGTAGTAGTAATAAATAAATACATTCAACAGTCACACACATAGTTCTGGCCTCACACTAGGTCAACCTGTATCATAGGGTATCAAGGAACTACGAGGGACTACGGTCCTAAAACACCCAAACTAGAAACAAATATCTGTCTGTCGCACAAGCATTTGTCTCGGTGTGTGAATCGAACCCATAGCATTCGGTTTCACATGGCGCCCACAACGCCACGAAGGTTTTGCAAATTTTATAACGTAGTAGTATATTTTATAACGTAATTATTAAATATAGTTTATCTTTTAACAAAGACTTCGTACATAATAACACTTGGGCATTGTGTAAAAAATGTAAACAAATAATTCAAACAACAGCACATTATGTGAATAGTGATAATTTTATTTTGTGCGAAAGGCCTTGAGATCTCATACGTTTATCTTTCCATTGCATCACTTTAAAATGGAGCACAATAGATTTTATTCATCAGTCATTACAATGGTGTTTTATAAAATATCCGTTGTCTGTCAGTATAGATGGGGACACGGGATACCTACTTTAACCGTGGTCTTCTGCCGCCCTTCTACATAAGTGGGGAACTAATATTATTGTATTTTTTAAACCCAATAAAAATTGTATTCTTTTTTTTCACTCAATAATAGCTCATATACTACGACCATGGCAAACCTGGAAATAGCTTAAAACTATTATACCTTTGCTTGAAATATTAGACACAAATTGTGATATGTTCTTAAGCTATCTGTCCATTGCTGCAATTTCTATTTAAGTAATTTGTAAAGCCATGCTGCAGACAGTTTTGTTTCCAGTATCGTTTATGCTGGCTGGAACGGCCGATTCATTTTAAAAATAAAAAAATAATGTTTCACTCTCAATAGGCTTTCGTACCGAACTAGGTAGGTATATATAGGATTATACCCATAAGAAAAAAGATTTTGCTGTCCAAATATCTGATTTTAAATAATAATGTCAGCGCTGTATTATACACTGTCCCTCTGAGCATGCTGCTCCTCTACTCTCCCTCTTGTTAGGGCGTAATCCACCACGCTCAATTCGAGTTGGGGACATTATCTTTATAAAATTATTTCTTTGTTTTCTTTTTATGAATTAGGATGTACGATAAAATATGAAATAAATAAACAATTCGCATTTTTGCCGCACCATCCCCCTTCCTATTATCCAGTGTCCTTTAGGCGTAGTGTGATAAAGCTAAACAGCATGCCGGCACGATTGTGT
Source organism: Laothoe populi (assembly GCA_905220505.1). Classification (NCBI taxonomy): domain Eukaryota; kingdom Metazoa; phylum Arthropoda; class Insecta; order Lepidoptera; family Sphingidae; genus Laothoe; species Laothoe populi. The sequence goes on from HG992154.1 coordinate 6,563,836, forward strand.
TGAGTAGCGGGTATAGGTTGTCTCTCGCTAATTGATACTCTAACTGGACGGCACTGCGCTCATCATCAGGTGCAGTGTGGTCACTTTGCCATACCAGAATATAAAAAATAATTATTCGTCATCTATAACCAATAGGCAAAGCCAGGTACGAACAGTAAGTTAAATTTTAATGTTAACTTTAAGGGTATTGCACCTGCAGTCAATTTCGTAATTGATACAATTAAACATGTTTACTATGAACTAGTATCCCATTAGAATGATAAGATAATTTAGATGTATATTTACATCTTGATAATGATTTGCATTATAAAAACCATAGGATGGTTGGGCTACCATCAGATTTCAATTCGACCTCGTATATCAACTTAGAAGTGCAAGATGAAATTTTTCATTACCTTTTGCTTGATCGTGGGTGTGGTGAGTAAATTTGTTTATTTATTGGAAGGCACGAGGAACTCGGTAGCTTTTTTTAGGCTCGATAGGCAGGCGAGCAGACGGGCCACCTGATGGTAGGTAGTCACCGCCGCCCATAAACTTCTGCCATGCCAGGGCACAGCAAAGCCGCTGCCTACCGTAAACTGAATTACTTACTTACCGTAGCTAAATCTATCTGCTCATACTGGTGTGAGTTACCTATCGGGACTGCCTCCACATTATAATTTGGCACTCATTGTGTGACAATATAACAATGCAGTTAGATCCTAATATTTCTCTATAAAAGTCTCCATATCCTTCATTCAATATCACCCCTCAGCTTAGTTAGTGTTTTTTTTTATCCTGGCACAGTGACCACACTGCACCTGATGGTAAGCGTAGTGCCGTCCAATTAGAGTATCGAGTAGCGGGGGATACATTGTCTCTCAACCAAGCCCGAGACAATGTATCCCCCGCTACTCAACACAATCATGCCGGCCTACTTCTTCACACTACGCCATGGGCAAGAAAGTGAAGAAGCGGTCGAGGGTCAGAGTGCTCAGAAGGCCGCAAAACGACGAAACATCGTACCCCAACTCTTGACCCCCGACAAAAACCGTTTCTCTTCACTGTCACTCCAATTCAGGAATCCAATGCTCAATTTGTAGATTCGCTGGTTTTTAAAATGTTTAAACTTATCTTCCAATGATTGCATTGTCAACTTTTATGTTTTTTATTATTATTTCAGGCGAGCGCAGCATTAGTTCGACCACCATATGCTGATACTTACGATATCACATTACATGAACCGAGACAATATGATATATTTGAAAGCACAAGGTACGTTAGATACAAAAAGAATTAGTCTATTAAATATACCAAAATTGATATAGCTACTAAATTTTAGCTTAGACAAGTTAATTTATTTCAGATTTTGTTATTTTTGTTCAGTTTTGTCCCTGACTTGTCATCTAAAATAATAATAATCAAATAATAACTAATAACTGCTGGCAGTAGGCGAGTAGCCGGCTGTGAAACGAGAGGCCGTGGATACGATTCCCACACTGGGACAAATGTTTGTGTAACAGACAGATATTTGTGTCCGGGGTCTGGGTGTTGTGAGACCGAAAGTCTCTCGTAGTCCAGGGACTTGTGTTGTGGGTATCAGGATACCAGATCTAAGACTCGTATCTTGGTGTGGGATTGGGGCTATGTCTGTGACTGTTGGGTGTTATTTATTTATTAACTTTCAATCTCAATGTTTCGGTTAACTAACGGCGATGTTTGTTTCTCATGTTTATCCTGTAGAAATGTCATTCAAAAACTAGTAGAAAACTTACGCAAAGTAGCACAGGATGCTAGAGAAGCGATTGGCACCTTCACTACTGGAGTTCAAAACGAAGCAAAACAGATCCGAGAAAAAATTGCTAACGATATAAAGAGATTAAGGGATAGAGTTGCAACGGCCATCGACAATGTCTCTGATAAACTTATCGACTCTGGTGTGGGCGTTGTCGGTTGTGTTGCTGTAAGTACATTGACATTTAATAAACCATGGGTTGCGGTCACTCGGGTGCCTTTTCTTTCATGAAAAGTTAACAAAAAATTGGTCAATAAAATATTCTGCTTACAGACATCATCAGATATCAACCCTTTTAGGGTTTACCCTGCGTGATAATGATGATTAGCTGCCGAGGACGGCCAAGCTTATAAAGATGTTTTTCGCGTAATAACGTCTGATATTTTGCCTGGAATCGAATACGATTTGTGCTTTGTGGAATACCACAAATTAGTACAATATAGTACATTTTTTTACCCCTATCAATAATTTGATGGAATAGCTAAAAGACCTTGATTGTGGACAAATTTTATAATCAATAACATAATTATCCATTTCAGACTTCCAGGGAAGAAGCAGCTGTACTATTTAACCAAACATTGACCAAGTCATTAGCATGCGTCGACGATCGCATAAAAGAGATTTCCACTCAATTAGAAGGTTTAACTACTATCGCTTCTAGTGCCACGGACTTTAGTAAAACAGTTATAGAAGATATGAGACAGTGTACCGCAGAGAACGGTAATATTCTGTCTATTGGCGCTTGTCTTGGTAATGTTGCAATTCGTACAGAAATGAAGGTAGCAGTGTTTGCAACACAAAGTGCACTAAACGTAAGTATAAAATCTAAATGTATATTGTTTAGTAGAAGACAACCAACCGAGCAAGTAGATCTCCCGATAGTAATCGATAACCAGCGCTCATATACACTAATACCAGGAAAAATGTTGGAGCGTTCCAACGTTTGAGGGAATCGGTATTTCAGCTGGCTATTTTCGTCACTTCAAGAATGTCATTAAATCTATGAAATACCTACAACAGCCACCCCTGAACTTTCTTAGAAATAGTCATAACCACCCTGTTTGAACTGGCCATGACGGACCGCACGGAGGAAATCAAGTGCCATCGTCACTCCCTGAAACTTAACCTCCAAGTGTTAATTTAACACTAGACATTTTCATTTAATTCCCTTGAATGTAATACAAATTAGTAGTTTTAAATGAAACTGATTCAGTTACATAATAAAATAATTTATCAACTACCACATTTTATAAGAATATTTCAAATGAATAATTATTGTCATTCAACAAGCATATGCTATCCTCGACCATAAACGCTAATAAATAAAACATGAAGATAGAAGAAAGCACATTTGAGTAGGCACTACTAAGTAACCTATTCGTGGTTAGAGACCATAAATACTACCTCTAATATTTCATTGCAAATTCTTCTCAATGTTATTGCTGCATAACCTGAACAATTACCTACTGTTGTCATTTTGTCGTAGATGGGCCGTCTCAGTTTGACTTTAGCTACATTGCCAGCAGCGCTCGAAGTGTGCGCTGGTACTCGCCTAGTTGAAGCCGGAATAGCAACTACCAATATTGTAATGGAAATCGGCAGTTGCTCAGCTAATTCAGTATATTCATCGTTAACTGGATCAAATACTGAAGCTTCTGGATCCTTGACAACGAATACTGGCCTGTTAGCACCAAATACTGGATTATTGCTGGCTTTACCGTCCGACGAGTCGACCATTATAAGAAAATAATGTAAGTCAAGCATGAGTTGATAAGAAAAATATTTCTTTTCAACTTTTATAGCGTTGATATTTAAGTGTTTAATTTAATGCGTGTTTAATAAAGTCTTTATAATATTTATGTATTTTATTCGTTTTAAACCTGTCTTTATTCCATTTCGTAGATCATATAATTTAACTTTCGAACCTCTCAAATACCAGTGTGTTTTCACGGTATTTTAACGGTAATAACTGTAAAGTGCCACAGTATCATAATTGAATCTAAGTTACTTGGTCTATACTGTTAAAGTCATATAAAGATGTAAAAATGAAAATTCTATGAATAAAACACAACCTACCTATTTATACACCTAGAAAATATACATATAATTAAAACAATGATTCTTTTTTCAAAATCACGAAACATGGCAGATGATCTTTTAGAAACTCTGATTTATAGATTTTAACCAAAATAGACTTACTATAATTTTGTGATATTAATCAGATCACCTTGCATTTTAAATAAAACATCACACAACATTTCAAGATATTGTAATAAGGCAATTATAACATTTGTGTATATTTATTCTTATTGATTGCCACAACACGTATTACGTGGTAATTACCGGTAAAAAAAACTAGTAATCAAAAAAATCTTATCGAGGACACATAGCATGTCGACCTCCATCCACAGGCAGTGTAGCCCCTGTAATGTTACTGGCAGCCTCACTAGCCAAAAATGTTATTACTGATACAACTTCCTTGATTTCACCCGATATTCCTAAAGAATGGGTTTGTTTACATTTTTCCAAGTATGCATCATACTCTTGTTCGTTTATCGCGCCTTTTAGATGAATGCTAGTAATAATAACGCCAGGATTGATAGCGTTTACTCGAACTCCTTTTAAACCAAGCTCCAGAGCCACATATCTCGTGAACTCGTCTAAAGGTGCTTTTGAAACGCAATATTCCAGAATGTTAGGGAAAGATCGCAAACCAGTCACACTAGAGACGTTGACAATGTTGCCTTTACTTTTTACGAGATATGGCGTTGCTAGCATAGTCAAGTAGTATGGTCCACGTACATTGGTGTTCATAACGCTGTCATATTGCTCTAATTTCTATAGAGCCAGGACACAAAATTCCAGCATTATTAACAAGTATGTCAAGTTTTTCAAATGTCCCTATGGTTTCCTTTATTGTTCTTTCAATGTCACTCTCTTTATTCACATCAGCAACAATTGCCAATGGCTTTGATTTTTGTGGTGAGATTTCTTCGCATTGTTTGGCCACGTCGTTTAAATTTTCTACGTTTCTACCAGTTAAAACAACATTTGCACCTAACTTTGCAAATTCTACAGCAGTCGCTGCGCCGATACCAGAACTAGCGCCTGTAATAAGTACGACTTTGTTCGCAAACATGGTCGATATCTGAAATAATAATAAAACAATGCCTACTGGAATATAATTTATATACATATTACAAAAATATGATTATTAGCACCTGTGTTAGTCACAACTTTAAAATAAGTAAATTACTGCACACCACTTATAAAGAAGAAGTCGAACGATAAAAGCGCCTGTGAAAAAACACTAGCTGTTGAACATATTTAAAATCATAAACGAGTATTTTTCTTAATAATTGTATAGTACGCGACAGCTCGACGTGACAATTTTCTAGTGATGTGGCAAAATGTAGCAGGTAGTTTATATCGATATTTAATTTATTGCAATGCAAGAAAATAAGACTAAAAATAATTAAAAAAGTTTATTATAAGTAACATATTTTATAATAATATTTTATTCATCACAATCAATATCAATTATGGGTGATTTTAATTGTTTATTGGGTCCTGCTAATTTATATTCATATAGTATCCTGGGCAAAGTTCTAAAAAGCCGGTATAAAACGCAGCCATATCCAATGTCTGATTGACCGGGTAATTATAATAATTGTCTTTCCGTTTAAGGTCACAATTTACTAATACTTTTCAGATTAGTTCTTGTGCTCGTAACACTAGCAACACTCGCCGTTCTTGTATGCAATTTTTAACTTTAATGCTATGGAAATAAAAGCTTGTTGCTGTACTCCCGACTTTTTTTTTTAATATCCTTCCTGACTGGAGGGGTTGAATTAATTATTGGTTTTTTGTTTTAACACGTGACGAAGAAGCGACCGAAGTCATTTTAATACACAACGATAAAGAACAATGTGAGATTGATATCGATAAACGCGGTCGATGCGAACTCGTGAGTCATGCAGCACTACGACTAAGACGTCGCGGGCGATGTGCGGGTATGCGGGGTGATCCCCTCCCCCGCGCCTCACCTCATACCCCGATTGCCATGTCGACCTGTCGCGAACTATAGTTACATGTACGAAATACTTAAGTGTCGCACTAACATAATATTTTGACTACGGCATATCGTATAACACATCTGCTGTTTTTTTATAAGTGCGCATCTTTTATTCACCAGTATGTTAATAAAAATCTAAAAAAGTCGCTAAGTTTAAGTTTTCGCCAGCGCTACGCATAAATTGGAGTTGTCCTTGAATCTACCAAGTATCTTGTGTCTGGCTCTTATTTTAATTTTATTAAATTAGGAGTCTAAACTTACTATTATTTACTAAAAATAATTTACTTACATGCAAAAAATCGTATTAAATCCACCACAGTAGTCGTCACAAACGATAGATAGATTAATACTAGCTGTTTTTCGTAAAATCACTACTAAAGATACTAAATATATTCTAAAACGACTGTCATCGAATGCTTGTAAAATCGTAATTATAATTTACGTAAAATTTATCAAAAAATAGATAAGTGCGGCAACCAATAACATGAATGTAGGTACATTCTAGAGTTTTAGTCACATAATCACGCTAGATATGAAAAGACTCCCTTGAGTAAACCCAGTGATTATATTGCATTGATATTAGAATTTATTTCAATGCCATTATTGATGCTTTTACAAATGTTTAAAATTCACTTAGCAATCATACAGGTTAACTAAGTATAATATCATTATAGAATTCTTTATATTTAAAACATATGCTATTTATATAGAGCGTTCATGGCATCCAGATTTTTGAGCTGGCCGCCAAATACAAAGGCGACTAAAGTGGAGGTTACACTCGCACGAAATACAGCGTTATTATTTGATATTTTTTTTTACATAGGAATGTTGAAATAATTTTGAACGGTGAAATTGAATTGTGTCTAGTTAATTTTTTTCACAACGTCACAGCATTGCGTTCAGTATAGTTCGTGTCGAACACGTGAATGATATTATACATATTGTTTTTTTTTATTTGTCGTAAAACTTTAATTATCCGTCGGCTGTCGCGTATTTTGATATATTATATGGAATTTTTACTATAGTCAAGTATCCTATTCCAAATTGGGTAATATTATTGGAGTTGTACTTGTAGTTATATAGATAAAACATTATCATATTAACTTCGAATTTCGCAGGTTTTATTTCTGTGGTTTTAACATCGTTCAATTCTTACAATATGTACACACCACCAATAACAGAAAAGTAGCTAGAATAAAAGTGCATATGTATGGTATATATATTGTATTTAATAATAATAAATTCGTGTATACAAAAAGTCGGTATTTAACGCGGGCACATGGCATGGCGTCCTCCGTCAACAGGAATAGTTGCTCCAGTTATGTTACTTGCTGCGTCACTAGCCAAAAATATGATTACTGAAGCGACTTCCTTGGATTCGCCGGGCCTGCCGATAGCGTGTGTCTCCGCACATTTCTTTATAAACGCTTCATACTGTTCGTCGTTCATACCTTCTTCTCCCTTCTTATGTAAACCAGTTGTAATGACACCTGGGTTAACAGCGTTCACTCTAACACCTTTCAACCCTACTTCCAGAGCAACGCATCTTGTAAATTGATCTAAAGCAGATTTGGACATGCAGTATGCTAGAACGTTCGGGAATGATCGTAGACCAGTCACACTCGATACATTGACGATGTTTCCTTTGGTTTTAATGAGATGCGGCATCGCCAACATTGTTATATGGTAAGGTCCTCTTACATTCGTGTTCATCACTCTGTCGTATTGGTCCAAAGATGTATTTTCAATTGTACCACTCTCCAAAACTCCAGCATTATTGACAAGTACGTCGAGTTGTCCAAAGTTATCTATTGTTATTTTAACTATATTCTCAACATTACTTTCATTGTTCATATCGGCTATTAGGACCAAGGGTACCAGGTTACTTGGAGAATTTTCCTTACATATTTTTGCCACATTACCAAGTTTATCCTTGGTCCTACCAGTAATTACTAGCTTTGCATCTAGTTTAGAAAACTCAACGGCTGTTTCTGCGCCGATACCGGAGCTGGCTCCAGTAATAAGAACGACTTTGTTCGCAAACATTGCACCTGACAGAAAATAAAAACAAAAATTATGGTTTCTACAGTTTTTATTGATGATTACTATTACGCGATATTATAGTTCACTATACGATATTTTGTTTTATCAAGAAATGTTTATTAAATATTTTTGGCACAAGAACTTAATGTTACATATTCTTATAAAAAAAATGCAAGTTCCAAACAATATAATCATCAAAAGTGGCTGATCAGATCTCGCAACATAAAGCGCTTTTGCTACAAAAGTTCATGTACAAGAAAAAGGAATCCACATTTTTATGAAAGTACGCCGATTTTTTTAAAGTACGTGTTCAGCAAATTTGTTTCTATGACGTATATTTATAGCTTAAACAAGGTACAGGTGCTAACCGCCTTATGTTACGAGAACTGATTACTGACTTTTGAATTTTGATGATTAAAATGTATAGGTACTATTAAATTTGTGGAATCTAGTTCGTGATCAGCAAACTGGGTCGCTGATAATGTCGCTCCATGAACCCACACTACTCAATAACACGTACCTACTACGTTTTTTATTAATGCGAAATGTATTACGTGTAAGTATAAGTCTCTTTTCGGAAAGACTCGGGCGAGAAAAGATTCGTTACGAATATGGTTTCTTGAGATAATTTATAAATAAGACATTTTTATAATAATAGTATGTACATACAAATAAGTTTGCAATCAAAATATACTACTATTATTGACTTAAATATTATCTTGGACACGCAAATCTGGACCTAAATCCATTCCTGCGCAATATTTCAAAATAATACAATACCTAGTATCCTGCTTCGTCTATGTGTTATCGACGAAGCAGGATACCAGTGACTTGTGAAGGACACGGAAGCGCAAAATACATGATTTGCATTATTTAACGAGATGCTAAAACACTAATGTTGACATAAAAACCTGTTAGTCGTGCTAGTTTACGATGGTTATATTACAACACTGTTAATAAACGCTGCGCAATAATTCCACTAAAACGAAACAAAACTGTAAGTACCTGTCTGGAATACTATCACTATTCACTTCCGGCGATGGGTACAGAACAAATGAATGAGTTATCTCCACTGATGTCTTGACCTTGATACTGAATGATCAATAGAGCAAAAATAATACAAGAGGTCCTAGTAGCAGTTCAAAAGCTTATCAAGACGTACTTATCAACCAAAAAAAAATTACCTACGTACACCTAGGGACACGAAAAAAGTATCGATACTTTGTGGTATCGATACTTTGCCTTTCATACCGATACTTTTGTACTCGATACTTTGTGTTCGATACTTGTACTCGATACCAACTTTTTGACTGGTATCGTATCGAAAAATCTTCGAAATTACCCAACTTAATAATTGGCTGTTTATGCCAACGCCATCTAGTTCAAGTGTCGCTGGCGGGTAACCAATGAATAGCCAAAACTTGCTGACTATTAGTGGACTGTATTTACTGTATGTGTTATCACTTCAACGATCTCCGACGGACTACGAACTAAGGATGTGGTTTTCGTCGCTTGCATAAAGTGTGCATGCGGCTACTTTTCGAGGGCGTAGCCCTCTTGAAGTGGTTGGATCGTCGCGGTCCGTGAAAGCGGACCGGCCCTGGGGGGCGTCGTGCCATGGTGGTACGACGAACGATGTCCGGAGGTGTGTAGATCGGCGTGCAGAATACCGAGGGGCTCTCGTGCTCTCCTCTTCTTGCCGTCCACGCGACATCAAACCCAGCCAGGTGGAACCCGTTGGGGAAGCCCAGCTTAGGTGATCAGCAGCAGACGGCGATGGTGAAAAGTGTCACGAGACCCTCGAAGTAGGTGGCACGCCGAGGTGTGGTGTGCCATCATCGCCGGGTGCCTTCCTTGGCTTCGTCCGACGAATCGCCATCCTGAATTGGCCTGGCGAGAAGAAGATCGGGTCCTCATCAGGAGCTATCGGCTCCGCGAAGTATTCCTTCCAGCGTCGCTCGATGATACTCTCGTGCTCGATGTCCGTCGTGAGGTTCGGCTGGAACTAGCGTTCGAAGTGTGCGGCGATGATCTCGGCGCGATCTTCAGCGCGATACCGTGGTTTCCCGTCGTTGTGCAGAAGCGGTCGTACTGGTTCTGGGGTGTTTGTCACGAGTCGACACAGACGATGTAGAGCGGGCCAGTCACCCACTGTCGAGTCGACGTGATCTTCCCAGGATTTTCCGTTGAAAACCTCCAATTCGGCGTTCACATTCTCGGCGAGACTGTTGAGTCTCGTCTTCAACCGAGGGTATCTGGTTTGTTGCAACCGCATTCGGTTCCTCCTCTTTTGATCGATGAGTTCTCGTATGCGGCGGGGTAGAACTGGGATCCTACCCACTGTTGTCACAGGATTCTTTGCGGCGTCGAAAGCTTCCTGTATCCGGGTCGTGAGGTCTTCGGTGAGTCGGTCGAGGTCCGAGGTGTCGACGATCGCCCGAGTCGGTGTGTTGGCTTCTAGTGCTTCTGCAAAGATGTTTCTATCGTGTAGCGTGACTTCTGAGGATTCACTCTTGACACAGGTTCAGGCAGAACGACTAGTACCGGCTGATGGTCAGACAGCAGTTCATCGTTGAGAACCTCCTGCGTGGGCTGGCATGGGAGTCCGCGATGGATGATGATGTCGAGGACGCACGGAGAGCCGATCGTATCCGTGGGCAGATAGCGTGTCGGCACACAAAAAACTAAACAAAACCAGAAATTCTTCATTACAGCCTGAAAATAGGGATGAACTAAGCCACTACTTATCTGCGCAGGTTTCACCACTTTCTGTTGATCCTTTAAAACAATGGGAACATATGAAAGTGGTTTTCCCTAAGTTATATCAGTTGGCACAAGAATATTTGACCATTCCTGCGACGTCAGTTCCCTCGGAAGGATTATTTTCTAAGGCAGGAAGTACGATTACAAAAACCCGAAACCGGTTATCGCCAAAAAGGTTTGACAAACTTTTACTTTTAAGTGATTATTCGGAGGAGGAATGGGAACTTTAATTATGTGCGACATACGTAATAAATAAATATATAAATATTATTTGATGTACATAAATAATTAATATAAATATTTTTTTATTAAACTTGTTGAATTGTGAATTTACAGTTTGTTATAGTTTTTTTTATAGTCGAAGTTATCCTTCCTTTTTTGAAGTCGGTTAAATAGCGATACCTTAAAGTATCGATGCTTTGAAGTATCGATACTTTTGCTTCGATACTTATACGAGTACGATACTTTTTTTCCATACTACTCATGAGTACAGTATCGATACTTTCAGTTCGATACCGTGTCCCTACGGTACACCCATTGACGTCTGTATAATAGACGTCAGTGCGTACTCGTTACCGAACCACAGAATAATCTACGTTCTTTGAGCACAGACTAGACAAACAGACAGACTACACTCTACTGACTCTACAGATCTAGCAAAAAATTGTTATATTAGTCATAGCTATTTAAATACTTGTCACTAGCGACATCTGTAAATTGTGGCAGTTTCAGTTTGCTTATTGTTTTTTTCTGAATCAATGTATAAAGTAAAACTAATTTTACGGATTATATCGCGGTTTATTTTACTTTCGAAATTTTGAAGGCTTTACAGCCTTCGTGGTCACGGGGCAGACTGAGTTGTATGTCGTCACGAAAGTATAGGGTAAGTATATAAAGGTCGTGTTAAAAAAGTAAAAAAGGTAAATAAACTGCGATATAATCCTTAAAATTAGTTTTATTTCAATGTATAATATTCGTGAAACCACAATATATAAAGGATCCGTAAAAATTCATTTCTCTCATTTCGTGAAAATATTAAATGGTGACTGGGCTTAATGCTTAGACTGATCGGTATACTTATCAATATCAATATGCGGTTACTAATAATTTAGTTCGTTCAAGGACAGTAAATTATTAATTATTTTGTCATTGTTTGGTACGCGTGAAATAAATAATATTCTGCACAATTTGACGCATGCTATCCAGAGAGTATATTAAAAAATCCTATCAGCTTTTACATAATTCATAATGGCAGCACTGGTCTGCACAAATAAACACGAACCAAGTTTTATTCACAAGACAATTACACGCATGGCCTTCATTTAGACTAGTTCTTACTCGATTATTTAGAAGAGCGCTCCTATCTACAACATTAGTTCAAGATACAAATGTACTATTTTAATAATCTAGTACTATTAGTACAGTAGTCCAAGTCAACGTGTATCAAGAATTATCGACTTTCGATCTCTTTCTGAATCACGGTCAACAAAATTGTTAACATGTTATGTCCTATTGAGAAATAAAACAAAAATGTGCCATCTTACACGGAATTATTCCCAATCTTGTACACCACACTGAGACTGAATGAATTCCTGTTAGTACTAAGTACCTGTACTATAATATTATACCATTAATTCATTCGGTCTTTTCTGTCGTAATTTGAACTAATTCCTGAATCGTATCATTTAAATTTTAATTCATTCATATCGTTCGTTCTTTACTAATTTTTGATTGCATAGCATCATAGCATAGTAGTTTCAAGTTTGGCTATTTTTCGCAACAACCTATTTATTATGTAAATATACGTTACAGAAAAAAACATAAGATGTCTTCAACAACATCCACCGCTAAAACTGATTCATTTGACGAATTCTACTGTGAGGTTAGTAAAAGTAGTACATACTGAAATTAATTTTTTAAAACAATTTCTACAGTCCAAACAGCAATATTGAAACACGAAACAGCTAATATTATATTGATTTGTTAACGCGTTATTTCTAGGTCAAAGAAATTGAAAAACGTGATTCTGTACTGACTCCGATTCAACAAATTGAGCGATTGCTGCGTCCCGGATCTACTTATTTTAATTTAAATCCGTTCGAAGTTCTCCAAGTTGAACCAGATGTTTCACTCGACGAGATTAAGAAGAAATACAGGAGGCTATCCATTCTGGTACATCCTGATAAAAATATGGTGAGACATTATACTTACAAACTAGTTTTTTTTAAACAAACATCCTAAGTTCAACATTATGCTATGTAATACATTAGCAATAACAACTTGCAATTTGTTATCCTACAAAGCAATATGTCTAGTGTGAAGACAATATTTTATTATTTTCTGTCATTTTATTACAATAAAATTTAAAATCTTTTACCAAATTTATATATTTTGTTCAGGATGCATTGGTCCTTTTAGGGGGTTACACCCGTCAACATTTCATTTTTATCCACAGATTGGTTGAAACCGTGAGACCGGCCTGGACATCATGGCATAGGTAAGGAACGGATGTGGAATGTGAATGGAACAAAATGCATAATATTATGCAAGACGATGCCACTTAACTAAACAAAGCCACATTTTAGTGTTACACATAAAACTAGATTTTTAAAAAATATTTTAACAATTGGCACTTATTAAGAATAGAAAATGTCTGCAATATCCAGTAAATCCAAGGATAATACAATAAATTTAAAGAATTACACTGTTTCAAATTAATCAGTCTCGATTTTGAAATAGAGTGGACACAGAAAACACAGCTTAGATTGTACATTTTTTAATTCAATTTCTATTCAATTTTATTGTACTCTTGACTACAAGAACCTTTCTGGGTATTTTGTATATTCATCACAATAAATATTTCTTTAACAAAAAAACATATGAGACCGGATTTTTACTCCTTGTCAGAGTATTCAAATACCAAGTCCCTTACTAATAAACATTCTATACATCTGTTATTATACCATGTTTTGTCTTGTTTCCTCTAAGATATAAAGATACTGAATTGAATAAGACAAAACATTGAGTATCTAGTGTGTCTAATAATGTTTTTTAGTAAGGTTTAGTAAATAAATTCAAATCATTATTTTTTAGAATATCTAATAGTATGTTGTGCATATATTATGAAATGTTTTGGTTTCATTATTACAGGATAATTCAGAACGAGCCCAACAAGCGTTCGAAATAGTAAATAGAGCGTGGAAAACACTGGAGAATGACGATACGAGAAAAAAATGTCTGGACATTTACGAAGAAGCCAAAGAAAGAACAGACCATATGGTAAATAATGACAATAAAACATGTGCTATTTAAATAAAATATTTGCTTCTAATAAACTAATCTTTGCTTAAGTCCCTCATTCTTAATTGACTGGAATCGAGAATTATCACAATAGATAAAAATACAGGTGGCATTTAATATTGCACTTTAGTAAGTACACACTTGTGATTACAAACAAAGATGCATCAATAATACATTTATTTCAGATAGAGCAGAAAAGGAAAAAGTTCAAGAAAGAAAACCGCTTAGAAGAAGGCATCCCGGAAGATGATCCTGTTAAGTACAAACATGCTGTGTATGTCATGACAATGAAGGTATGCATTATTAGTTGTAACATTTAATATTAGAAACAGAAAGTTTGTTGTGATGGTACATAGACTGTGGTCTGGACATGTTCCACTGAACAGGTTAAGACATGTCGAAGATGTCTATCACTTGTTGGTGGAATGTGTCAGGACCAGAAATACTCGTGAGGTTCTGATGAGAACACTAAACATAAACCTTATCAATGATCGAGCATTCTAGAGTGTTCTCTCAGAACATTCCAATGTTCCCTTTATATTTTTAACACGTTGACTGCGGCGCCAAATATTGCGACGCTACGCCTATGCGGCTGGCACACGCTAGGTGCGTTTCCCGCACTCGCGTAACAATCCCGAACGCCAGTGCGGCGCTACGCGCCAGGCGTGTTGTATATATCGCTAAGCTAAAAACCACGTTTGGCCGTGCAAATTTATAAGCCACTTTTCCCCTCGTATTTATGGTACTGTTGAATTACTTGCAATAGCAAAAATAGCAGCGATAGCCTAGTTGGTTGCGGTACGGACTGTCAAGACGAAAGTCGTAGGTTCGAAACCCAAGTGGCATACACCTCTGACTTTTCTAAAGTTATGTGTGTATTAAAATGTTAATTATCGCTTGCTTTAACGGTGAAGGAAAACATCGTGAGGAAACCTGCATATCTAAGAGTTTTTCGAAGGTATGAGAAGTCTGCCAACCTGCATTAGGCCAGCGTGGTGGACTAAGGCCTAACCCCTCTCATTAGTAGAGGAGGCCCGTGCCCAGCAGTGGGACAATGTTTAATACAGGGCTAGTATTATTATATTATTATACAGTAATTGCGCATCGTTTTAATTTAAAACTTAAAATAAAACTAGATATTATTACCATTATTTATTTAGAGCAACAGCTACCAAAGCTGTTATTGTATTTTGTGAAAATGTGTGTTTCTGTTTAGATGTAATAAAAAGGTAGATCTTTTACGTGTTTGAAATAAATTTTATGTATGAAATTTGAGTATATACTTATATTCGTAAGATTTATCGAAATAACTCGCTCTAGTTAGCTTTAACATTTAGGATAATCATTCCTATAAATATAAATCAAACCATGGCTATCTAAGACAAGTAATAAAATATTAAATAAAAATACGTGGGTGAAGCCACAATCTTTGTATATATTTATTTACAACGCACCTAGCGTGTGCCGGCCGCACAGGCGTCGCGCAATAAAAACACACCTGTTGTGTGCCGGCCGCACTCTTGTATAGAGATTTTTAAAACGCACCTAGCGTGTGACGGCCGCACGCGCGTAGCAAATTCAAAAACACACCGTGTGTGTGCGCCGCAGTCAACGTGTTAAGGAGTTTTTGTAAATAATATGATAGAGAGTCATATATGGCTGACATGGTTTTACAGAGACCAAAAGACTCTAAAAATCTTATTGGATAAAAAAAACATTTGATATTTCAATTATTTTTATGTTGCATTTGGATTAAGGTTTTTTCATACCATTAAGATATGTATTTGATCATTGATCTATCTTATGTAATAAAACATGCTGGCTGGAGATTTGAACATGCATGCTCTAAAAATGGCTGCATGAATTTTGATGAAATATCCTCTTTCATGATGTATGATGCTCTGGGAAATTAGTGTTTTAAGTAAGGACTGAGCTGTACTAAAAACACTAATGCAAAGGGAGCCATGACTAACAGTTAGTAAAATATTAATATTAACACACCAAACAGTCACACATAGTATAGTATATAACACAGTCTCAGCCCAAAATATAAATCAGTTCAAGAATAGTCTTTATAGTTACCTCAAACGTAAAACCACATCTACGGGTTTTAATAACTGTATTGTAATACTGGATATAGGCATTATCAGTTACATGACAACTGCCTGCCTGATTAATAAATAAATAAATAGTCTTACACTAGGTCAAATGTGTAAAATCAAAATCAAGTTCAATTGGATATTGAATCCGTGAAATGTTGTAATATTTACATTCTGAATTTTTTTTACCCTACCACTAGTTCGGGATAAAGTTTCACTAAAGAAGAACAGGCTAGAAACTCTAGATACACCGGTTAACAATATTTGGTTATACAATTAAAATTTGATAATAACATTAGTTTAGAGCAGTTCAATGTGTGTTAATTAAGTTGCCTTATTGTAATACAGAGGTCATGTATGCAAGAGTAATGAAATTCTCTAATTCTCAAAGCATTTAGTCTTTACTAAAACAGTCCGAGCAGACCAGTCCACACGAGTAGCCGTTCATGAGTAAATTATTGTACTATGAGTATTAAGAACTATGGGGAGCAATGGTTGCACTAGACCCAAATAATTTGTATATCACTCAAACATTGTCTTGGTGCCGAGATTGATCTCCCGCTTGACACCCACTGCGCCATGGAGGTTTTTGAAATATTCTCATTCTGACTTTACATTTAAAAATCGGTTTATCAGAATTTGTAATGCAGTTCCAGCTCAATTATTTAGTAAGTAACTTTATCGTTTTCGTGTATGCCAGTCACTGAGGAATATTAAATTTTTTTTAACTCATCATCTGTACTGACTGACTGACATATCAACACACAGCCTAAATGGCTGGGGTTAGACATTTAAAATTTTGACAGTAGGTACCTTTTGTGACGTAGGCATCCACTAAGAAAGGGTTTCGGGAAATACCACCCCTAAGAGGGTAAAATAGAGGATGAAAGTTTGTATAAAAATCCGTAATTTTTTAAATTAAATTCATGAGAATTGGTATTTGGCTTTTTAGTTAAAAATAAAAATATATATTTCAGGATTTTTGGAAATTCCACCCCTAAGGGGGTAAAATAGAGGATGAACGTTTGTCTGAAAATCTGTCATTTTTGAAGTTAAACACTTGAAAATGGTATTATGTATTATATACTTTGTTTCCCAAACATAATTTCCACGCGGGCGGAGCCGCGAGCAACAGCTAGTTATAAATAAAATAAATACACCCAACAGTAACACACATAGTTCTGGCCCCACACTAGGTAAAACCTGTATCGTGGGTAACAACAATTATGAGGTACTTTCTACAACACCCAGATCGGAAACAAATATCTGTCTGTCACACAAACATTTGTCTCGGTGTGGGAATCGAACCCACGACCTAGTTTCACAGCCGGCTACTCGCCCGCTGCGCCACGGAGGCTGTCATTAGTTACAGTGTACAAACCATAACAATAGTCCTGATACCTATTTGTATATATTTTCAGTTGTTTGCGGACATGGAACGCAAGAGGCAGCACCTCGAAGTGCGTGATATGGAGGAGAGGAAGCGGAAACGTGAGGCGGAGATCGAGCAAGAGGAGCAAATGTCGATGGAAAAAGAATGGGCGAAAAACTTTGAGGTATGGATTAATAATAATTATATTTTGTTGGTTCAGTGCCACATTTTTTATTACCCTATTATTATCCTCTATACTCGGATTGCTAATTTATCTTTATATTATGGATTCAAAATATATAAAAAAGGTTGTACATTTCGATGCGCTATAAAGAATAAGTGATCATTAAAAAAAGTCAACTATCCTACTTTATTGTTTTGTTAATGCCTTTAATAAAATATTGTTGTTTACTTTACGCCGTTTTAAGCCTTAGGTATACTGAAATATATATTTTGTATATTACATAGTCATATAGAAAAGCACTTATGATAGGTGAAATCGCATTACCAAATTGAACATAAATCATACATATTAAATATGACGTAGATACAACCTAGACATTCAAAATTGCGTAGAAACACTTAACCTAATTTTACTATTCCAGGAATCTAGACAAAATCGCGTGGACAGTTGGAAAAGCTTCCAATCAACCAGCAAAGAGAAGAAAAAGAAGAAAATTCAAAGTTTCAAACCGCCCAAGCCTAAACCAGAGAGCAGATAACTTTCATGAATACGTTTTACAGTTTTAGATAATAATTCATAATTTAATTTAGAGCTTTTAAATAATAAATGTTAAAAGCTTTCGAATAGTAAATTGTTTTCTTGCTACATAATGTGAACTAAGGATAATGTTGATCAAGTATTCAATGTGTTTGCATAAGCAATATTAGTCTAAAAATACTGAAAATTCGATAATTAAAAAAGTTCCATAAACAGATTTACCAAATGTCATGTCATAACTGTCAATTGCATTAGTTGGTTTTGTGTTCATATTGATAAAGCAAATATTTTCGTGAGCTTAATATGAAAAGTACTTTGCAGAGGCTTTATTGATGATACTTGAATAGTTGAGGCATTAACCTCTCAAGTATCACGACACCGGTGTTCGGAAAAAAGAAATAAGTACTAAGTAAAAATACAAGCCAACATCAACTTTATTTATATAATGTTAACGTTCAAAATACGCTTAACACGCGCGTCAATAAGGGCGAGTCTTGCTAGTTTTTGTCCTGACACCGGTGTCCGAATGATCCGAACCGTAAAGTAGGCCAATTTCTAGAGTTTACTTTGTATTACAAGATTTTTAAGAAATCTACTTAACTACTATAAAGAGAATTCTATAAGAGTAGCAAAAGTTTTGTCTGCTATTGCAGAAACGCGATGACTTTAATATTTGACTATGGAAAAATACTAACAGTAGTTATAATTTCAGTATGGTTAAAAACATTAAATAGTCATGGGGCTTGCCGACAGTGAAAGCTTTGGAATAACTGAGCTTTTTTTTGGCACAGCATCCTTGAAGTAGTAACTATTTTGTTAATGATTGCTAACTTCATGATCATGCTTATGTCAAAAGTAAAATAAACGGTTGGACGAATCCATTAGTTTTCCTCCTGCCAAATACGATCAATGCAGCTAAAGTTATCACTCCAGTAACTAGGCGTTAGTGTGGGGATAGCACTGTGCTAATATTTATGAACATGGCGGAATGCTACTGTCAGACAACTGTCAAGTACCGTATGTACTTGCGTTACTGGATGGAGACAAGTGGGATGTACACAAAGAGTTTAACATATGATCTTTTTTTTTATGGAAAAAGGGGGCAAACGGGCAGGAGGCTCATCTGATTGAAAGTGATCACCGCCGCCCATGAACATCTGCCACACCAAAGGGCTTGCAAATGCGTTGCCGGCCTTTCAGGAAAGAATATGCTCTCTTCTTGAAGGTTCCCAGGTCGTAACGGTTCGCAAAGACCTTCGGCGACAGCTGGTTCCACAGAGTGGTTGTGCGTGGCAGAAAATGCCGTAAAAATCGCGCTGTTGTGGAACGCTGGACATCGAGATGGTACGGATGGAATTTTACGTTTTGGCGCGATGTCCGATGGTGAAATTCAGCGACCAGGATCAATCCAAACAATTCCTCGGAACATTCCCCATGATAAATGCGTTAGAACATGCAGAGTGATCCAACATCTCTACGCAGAGCCAATGGATCAAACCGATCGGAAAGAGCTTGATCGTCGATAACCCGAGCCGCCCTACGTTGAATGCGGTCAAATGGAAGTAGCTGGTACTGGGGTGCTCCCGCGCAGAGATGAGAACAGTACTCCATGTGGGGCCGAATTTGCGCCTTATAGAGATTTAGGCGTTGACCCGACGTGAAGTACCGTCTCGCCTTACTGAGCACACCAAGCTTCTTTGAGGCCAATTTGGCCTTTCCTTCCAATTGACCGCGGAACTGGACGTTGCTCGAAATGTCGACGCCAAGTATTCCGATATTGGGTTTGGCAGACAGGGGAGTGTTCTCTAAATGAGGAGTCACGACAAATGGTGACTTTTTAGCGGTTAACGCGCAGACTTGTGTCTTTTTGGGGTTGAATTGGACTAAGTTTAGTCAACCCCAGTCCGAGACTTTGGTTAACAAGGACTCGACTTCAGACACAAGTTTGTTCCGGCTCTCGTCGACGTATTCCCGAGAAATATTAGCACGGCCAGTGTACAGTACATCTACAGTGATCATCTACTGACCGACTCGTATATGGTGCGAATAGATGCACTGTAGTAGCTCACCCGTAGGTCATAAAATGTTTTTTTATCCTGTCATGGCAAAGTGACCACACTGCCCTTAATGGTAAGCGCAGTGCCAGCCAGTTAGAGTATCAAGTAGTGACAGACTATATTTCGGTACTCGATATGTCGGCCTGCTTAAACATATTATTTACGTTAAAATAGTTTAATAAATAACACCCAAATGTCAATCCTGACATCATAAGATACAATGATCTTTTATCATTGGTATCAAGAAATTATGAAAGATTTTCTATCTTACAACACGCACACGCACATTTGTCTCGGCGGGAATCGAACCTCTAAACCGGGGCAGCCAACTTCGCCCAAAGAGGGAGAGCACTCGTATTACAGTCGGCTCCTTGCCCTTTATATATAAGTCGAAGCTTATCTTAATACATAATTAAAAATCACACCCAAATTACTAGTTTTTATGAAAGTAACAACCAGCCAAAAATATTTAAGCTGGTATTTTATAAGGTTAAATATTCCACAGAAATGTAAATGATATACTTGCTTTATCAATAACACTATTTGATACCCGTGGCGTCGCTCTTATGACAGCCATTTTGCCCCCGCAAGTAACGTGATGTTAGATTGCCTATAATCTCAATAAATAGGCTGTCAGAAATATAATCCGACTTCCAAACATAAACGCGTTTAATATCTCTTCACCTTTAAAATTAGTATAGGAAAACGATGTTTATGAATCTTATCAAGCCCACTTGATCTGTTTTAAATAGTGTATATTATACATAGCTATCATTAAGGGTTTCATTTTTGAGACAGTAGTTTTATAATAATTTTGAGTGAAAGCGAGTCATCGACTAAGAACTAGGATATGAAATACCATACGCCGATAAATATAACATGTAAAAAGGCTAACATTTTAAATTCAAATTTCAAATCTAGTTAGATTTGTATCTCCACGTGTAAATGAATGTTTTGCCAAATATAAGGGGCCATTCATTAATTACGTAAGGACGATTTTGGCCATTTTTAACCCCCCTACCATAATGTAAGTAAAGATAAGTTTTCCTCTCCCACTTCTTAAATTTTACCTATAGTTATCTTTTGTAGTAGTTAAATCGTTACAAGGGCATCACTTGTACTAATGCTCATTATATGACATAAATTATTGCATAAAAATAATTATACAAATTCCGAATTAAAAAATATTACGTAAGAATGACTTACTCAGAGATAAGGTCATGCAGATATTTCTTAACCCCTAAAAAACCCCCACCAACACCCCTTGGAACCATTACGTAATTAATCAATGACCCCCTAATTTTGACTACATAATCACGATACGAAATCATTCTTTCATCAAAGGTAGATTCATTTATCATAGCTCTTAGTCTATGACTAGTTTAACATCTTGCCGTGATAATAGAGCTCCGTAATTAAAATTAAATTATAATAGATAACATATAAAGTGCATTATGATAAAGAAATTCTGGAAAAGCACCGTAAACTAGTTTTTGTTCTAGCTCAACGCTTCGCAACATTCAGTAATAAATACTGCTAATGATGAATAATATTGGCCGTTGGATTGTATGTATTATTTTTCAAAATAAAATTCATCATTCACTTTGTGTTTTATTCAATAATACTATATCTGTGAACTAATAAAAGAGAGATTGACCAAGATTGGATTTGTAATAGGAAAATAGGCTCTGGACACATTATGGTGCTAATGTTAGTATTTCAGTAATAGCAAAGAGCATTATAATACTACTGAAATAGAGTACCTACTTGTACGTTTTTTATGCCAATCGTTAAATGTCAAATGACAGAACATTTATCCCGGTCAACACTAGGTACCACTGGTGATGTTTTATTGCTAGAAAAATCCTGCAGGTGGCGCTACTACCAATTGTTTAATATTTTGGTTTCCAGTGATTGTTAATATATTGCAAAATAAGGGTTCTAAAAGTACATAACGTGACGATAAGCCCAATTCACAAAAATATTTCAATATCCGTCGTCGCAATGTAATCTTTTAGACCCATTTTTAGCAGTATACAACAATCACCAATCACTTAGTATTATTATAGTGACAGTGTGGTGATAATTAGAAAAACCTTAATAATCACAATATGGATTTATTACAATACAATTTTATAATGTAATAACAATGTATGTACAAAACCTAACATAAAAATAACAACATCCATTAACACAAAATAAATATATAATATTAGGTACTTAAATATATTTCAGAACTTTCCAGATATTTTTGAAGGCTTGCTTTAGAAACTTAATATAGAACATATTCCTTGAATATTCCATTACAAGCCGAAAACATATGGAATATTCCAGGGAAGTCATAATCCTCACTATGTCATACACATATACACTTAACGTCATTCATCACAACCTCGAGTTTATATAAGTCATGCAATATGTTAGAAAAAGATAGAAACTTTCCAAAAAACATTATTGCCACCAACAC
This sequence comes from Laothoe populi, assembly GCA_905220505.1. NCBI lineage: Eukaryota > Metazoa > Arthropoda > Insecta > Lepidoptera > Sphingidae > Laothoe > Laothoe populi. The sequence goes on from HG992154.1 coordinate 6,586,507, forward strand.
CCACTTGCATCCACAATTCAAGTACAGCTAGCTCCCTACCATATAATACATGCTTGCATAACACAGATAAAAAAAATCATATTATCTTTGTCCTTATTAACACACATAGTGATTACAATGTTATATCCTTCTATTCGAATATCATTATTTATAAATTTTATTTCGCTACCTATTAATATCAAGAAGAGTATTTTGCAGAGCTAAGTAAATCAGATTAATCTATGAAATAAACCACATGAGCATTAAAACTTTAAAAACTGTGAAATTAAAAAGAAACTGAGACCGATTGTACAGTCTTCCACCATGTGTGGTTTTCATGTTTTGATGAAAAACTTGTTTTTATGCATCTAACACATTAATTAACAATAAATTATAAGATACACTAAATAATATTAAGAACTGCTTGAAACAGGTCTATGAAGACTGGAATTTAACAAGAAGCTACACAGCAGTCCGGCATGATTGTGTTGAGTAGCGAGGAATAGATTGTGCCTCGCTACTCGATACTCTAATTGGACAGCACGGCGCTTACCATCAGGTGCAGTGTGGTCACTTTGCCGCGCTAGGATTAAAAAAAACATAAAACATCACAATAGGCTTGCGGTACTAATAGGGTATTTGACAATTTTTGAAAATTGATGGACATCGATAGAGGACTCTTCACTTATAGCCCCCGTAATATTTTTATTATTGAAATATACTCAATTTATATAAAATCTGTGATTTTATTTTTGCACATATAATTTCGCGCTAAAACGCGTTGTCACGTGACATTATCTCTATATGACGTCATCGCACATACACAAACATTCGTGACACCTAACAACATAACAAATTATTTGCATTTATCTGTTAGTTTTTCCGCAAAAATGAATGAGCCAGCATATAAATATTGTTCAATGCCTTTGTGTAAAAACTCGACACTAAATGCCGATAAATTGTTCATCCATGTGCCAAAATCAAAAGCTTTAAGAAAGAAGTGGCAGATTTCGACTATCAGCCCTTGTAATGCCTTCTTCCATTCTTATAGAAGACTTGAAGACGAAATTAACATGTTTCCACACGTTTACACATCGAAAAATATGTTCTTCCTTACAATTTTATTTGTCGTAGGATGCAATGTTTATGTGCGATGTCGTCACGAATAATGGCGGCCGGTATTGCTACGTTTTAGGCCCCGAGTGATACAGATTAAAAATTCTAAATTTTAATGACCAAAATAAAATGTTTACAATACATTTAAAATAAAAAAATGTATTTAATAAATATGTTTGCCCACTATCCTTTCTCTTAGTGCAGTTTTATATTTTTTGGTTACACCAGTCAAACACCCTATTGCCAATAAAATATACAATAACAGAGTAGTTCATAATCTAAAGTAAATATTTATAGATAGTATTTGAACAATAATCGTATTAAACATACATACATACATATACACTCACGCCTGTAATCCCCGAAGGGGTTGGCAGAGGTGTAACCAGTACACCCACTTTTCGCCGAATTTCGGTCCCATAATGTGATAGGGGGCAAGCCTATCGCCACACCGGGCACCATTCCAGACTCCGGGTTAATACTGAGTATTTCTAGGTAGAAAAACCCAATATCACTTTACCCGACCCGGGGATCGAACCCGAGACCTCAGCACAGCAATCGTAACGCATACGCAATTACAACTGCGCCACCGAGGCACCTTTAATAATCGTATTAAAGGCTAAATAATTTCGCCATTACATACATAATATTATCTTTTTAATAAATGGCATATTAAATACTAAAGTTCGGATCCCAATAGACAGTAAATACCTAATTAATTATATTCTAAAATACCTATATCGCAGGTAAGTTATACAGAAAAGACACTTGAAATAATTATAAACATAAATATAAAAGAACCCTTCAAACTACTGAAGCACAGTAATAACGAATCGTATCGCATTATGCATTTATTTAGGCCCTGTGTATATACTATATAGCCTGATGTGTGTATGTATTTTACAAAGATTGCATAATACATTTTTGTGGAATTATATTGAGTCGTTTTTATCACTAAACTAAGTAATTGCAGTGAAACAATTGGATCTACAGTGATCATACTTTTAAGTCCTTTATACAGTGAGCCTATCGTATCGCCATGTTAATACATTGTAAACTTAGAACTTTAAACGGCTCTAAAATAACACTACCTGCAATCATGAAAATAAACTCTCCAATTTTATTTAGGCTTGCAGCGGAACATCTTATTTAAAAAAAAAATTAAATAACTCAGCTCTAACGCTATCTATCAAACGCTACATGTAATGCTTGCTTGCTTCAATTCTCCATATGATTTATCTGCTTCTAACACCAATTGATAATATTCCCACTATTGCTGCTAAATCGATCATTGTTTTCTTTTTTCTTAATTTGGCTATTATAATATATATTTTTTTAATTATAGTTTTTATTCCTGGAGTTAACTTAGTTTGGCTTAATAGCCGTTTCATCGTTCTTGATGATGGCAGAGTGAAAATATTTGCTTAAAAATCTGTAATACTTCGGACTCTTTTTAACACTACTTACAATGATAAAAATCTTCCCTTTGCTTTCTTTTCTGTCTGTATGTTAGCAAAAAACTGTGCTGGTTTTGTCATAATTTTCGTAAATTTCTGAAATGCCACATTATCACACAACTTTCCGGCATATTGCGGTTGTTGTTTAAATTGTCCTCTTTTACGCAATCTAGGTACATATCTCCCTGCGTGTTTTATATTTTTTTGGAATAATCTAATTTTTGTGTTGTATACCGCGTTTCGTCTAGGTCTACTTGTGACACTATTAGAATGTTCTTTTTGTATATGAGCCCGACCTGAAAAATAAGAAATAAAAATAATTTGAAAATAAAAGCTAACAAATAAAATAATTTATAGTATCCTGATTTTATATATATATATAAAAAATATCTACAAGCATATAAAAATGTTTCAATATACTTAAAACTTAATCTGTCACTTATATCAAAATATTGGACATTGAACATACAATTTTCAATGAGACAGTGCGCGGCGACGATTTACGCCGCCTTACATAAAAATTCAACCTACTTTAACAATGTATAATAAGCAAAAGTGAGAGCGTATAATTATTTTCATTTATTCCGCTTATCACCGCACTGTCTATTTGACCACTAAGCAACATCACGCCAAATCTGTGTTTCTGTTTGAAGGAATTATAATTAAAAATTTGGTGTTTTATGTTGTTGTGGCGTTTATCATCAGGCGAATGGATTTTTGTTTTATCTATACTAATATTATAACGAGGAAATATTTGTATGTAAGTATGTTTGTAACGAATTGGCTCAAAAAGTACTGGACCGATTTTAATAATTCATATGTATAAAAGGTATAACAAGAAATAAAATATATTACGTACTTATAACATTAGCAACTGGATGATATAGGCAGCTTGCGGCATCCTCTGATGTTGAGGAAAAGTTACTGAATTGTTCTGGAATGCAATTAAATTTTATGTAGGATGAACGTGCAAAGGACTGACAGTTGGGATGGGTGGTGTGAACTGCTGCTGCAGTGCTCTGTTATTTACAATAAGCGATTATTGTGACATCTCTAATCGCGTAAAAAACTGTTCCCGGAGTAAAAGGCCTACTGTATAATGTATGCAGTGTAATAAAAATAGCCCTTGTTTTTTCTCATAGTGCAAGCTTACTTCGAGTGTGTATTTGTGCGATATACGCACGTACAACAAAAAATCACCCTGTGTAAACAATCGCAACGGGTGAGACAGTAGCTTGCGATTCTCGTATGGCATATAATCGCATTCGTGTTTTTAGTTCTCGCATGCGTTTAAAAGTTATGATTTAATAATTTCCTGGTGAGTATTGTTTTCCTCTAAATAGATCTATCCATCTAGAAATCTTTAGGGGAGGGCTATGTTCAGCAATGGACTTACTTTGGCTGATGATAAAACACTTATTATTACACGGCTACCTATCATATTATGTACATCATATAGAAAATATGCTTAGCAGTGTTCAATGATAGGACTGCGTTTTTTGTGAGTAATCCACTGGGTAATACATACATACATGCCCCTAAAATGCTTTGAGCATAAACGAACATTTCCTTTTATATATTTTTCCGCCTTTTTTTCAACACTGTTTGATCAAGGACTTTTATCCAAATTACTAAATTTTTCACCTAAAAGTAACTGCACTGGGAAAGTAGTGAATTGGGCCTGAAATACAAAACAGTAAAGTAATATTTATTATTTAAATAATATTACCTAAATACTATAACACTAATGGGCGCTAGGAACCGGCCTCCTCCACAAAAAAAAACATACATAACGACTTTTATCCCTGAAGGGGTAGGCAGAAGTGCAACTAGGGCACCTACTCTTTGCTGTGTGTGTTCCGTACCATAATGTGATAGGGCTATCACTATATCTGCACAAATTTCACGTAGAGAAAAAAACCCAATATCACTTTACCCGACTCGGGAATCGATCGCGGGACTTCAAATTGCTGGTCTTACCGGGCACTCTATACAACTACCCTACAGAGGCAGTCCATTCCTTCTTCTCCATAACTAAGAGAGTTCACATAATACCTTCTAAACTATTTTTTAACAATCTTAACTATGTAGATTTCCTCATGAAATAAGTAATTATATAGGGAAGAACATAGCTAGTTTAACTGACACCAGTTTTCAACAATAATCTAATTTCTTACTTACCGTCAACAACACAGCCAAAATAACATTTGCGTTTATTTTTCGGCATATTCATAATCCAAAATTCGTTTGAATATCCAAGTGTCTCCGAAAAGCAATCAAACCAAAACCAAGTCCGAGCCAGGGGTCAAATAAAATAACTAGAGTACAGAAGTCCGAAAATCAATCCAAGTCGCCACGTAATAATAAAGAAGTCGTTCAACACAATACACAAAAATTGCAAAGATAAATTTAAAATATGGCAACCAGATAACGGAAACACGACGATATTACCACTTAATTATTCTACATGGTACTATGAGATATATTATTCAGCTATTGGATAGCAAAACTTATTTTAAAATTCTGTGACTCTACATTTTTATATCGTTTATCCAGAAAATAATTTAATCATTCGTTATAAAGATCTATGTAACACGTTAATAAGAATAATAATATACCGTTTTAATTCATTCTATTAGTATGGCAAGCTAACCAGGCACACTTCAATTTGACTTATAGTAGGTAACCATGACGATGAAAATAACTGACATTTGACTTCATCTACATAGTTCAGAAATTGGGTTTAGTTCAGTTTAATTATGATTTCTGTACATTTCTAGACGTCATTACATTCTCTTTGGATCTCAGAGTCCTCTAGAGAGTTGAAAGAAGAAACTACACTTAAATTAAGAACATTAACCACCTAAGTTACGGAGTGACACGACCCTGAGTAATAGACTCACAATTAGAAATTAGAGATAGCACAAATGATCGATGTTATCAAGGTCAATATCGATAAGCAAACATCGATGATTTGGTGCTAGAATAAGGTTTTTTTAATAAAAAACAAGTATGTTTTACTTATTTTGATATATCCCAAAATTGTATTAACACGAGAATTTTGTTTTCTTTTACACCTAATTCAAAAATAAAAATTATAGGGTTCTTTTCCAGAGTATCTATCCTAACTCAAGAATTGGATTTTAAATACTGCTTGTACTTTAAGTTCTTAGTGAACTTTTGAGAACGGCTGAGTTTCTTGGTACTTCTTCTTAGACCAGTGGGCATTTCCGAAGCTAGACTATAAAGGTAAAAAGTTCCCATAGTGGCCTAATTTACTAAATAAATATCAGATTTGCTGTCAGAGATTTTTTTCTGAGGTGACATACTGGTGGAAAAGATCATATTATGTATCACCAAACTGTCCTTTGGTGCTACCAGATAATTATATCCGACTAGATAGCGACCACTGCACATATGGTGAAAAGCTTGCCACAGTAGTTCGTCCCAACGTGTCATGTTCCGGGATTAGCCAATGTTGATATATCCAGACTTCAGTAGGTCTACACTTGAAATCAATTTCAATCTCCAACTCAATACAGTTTCAATTCCAATCTATAAGATATTGGAACTCTAACTCACTCAACTAAATATAATAGAATATTTACCAAATTCTGACGACCGTAGAGGTATTAGGTCGGGAGCGTAGTCATTATATTTGGGCTGTATTTACTTAGATTTAGCTGTGACTACCAGACTACCAGAATGTAAGATCGATAATCAAATTTCAGGGCAGTTTAACGATCCGGATGGCATAAACTCGGCGTTTCTGGATGTTCCGGGCGACCCTAATGTTACGATATCCCAAGTAACCTTCTTTGAATCCAACCGGTACGGCACAGAGAAGTTCTCACTAAAACCTACAGATCCGACAACGATTAGTAAAATTATACAGAGCATATCAACCAACGCACAAGGTATTGACGGCATCTCGAGAGATATGCTGAATCTCACCTTACCATGGTCGTTAACAACCATAACGGAAATAATAAACAGATCCATCGTGTCTAACAAATTTCCGGATCTGTGGCGAGAGGCAATCGTGCAACCACTTCCTAAAAATAAAAATCCGCAAAGTTATGCGGACCTTCGTCCGATTAGTATATTGCCCTGTTTGTCCAAGGTGTTGGAAAGAGTGGTGTATTTGCAGATTACCGACTTCCTCGAATCTAACGGAATACTGCCAGACCTACAATCGGGGTTTAGAAAGGGACGCGGTACCACAACAGCCTTGGCCGATGTTGTGGGTAACATCCTCGAGGCTCGGGACCGTGGTGAGGGATCGATACTGACACTGCTAGATTACTCAAGGGCCTTTGACTCAATCAATATCTCACTACTTTTATCGAAACTCTCATACTACGGGTTCGAATACCAAACAGTAAGATGGTTTGAGAGCTATCTGACTGGTAGGTCACAACGCGTTCAGGTTCGCTTGAAAGACGGTACAGCTTTATCATCCTCCCCGCGATCTATAACCAGAGGCGTCCCGCAGGGGTCACTTTTGGGACCGATTCTTTTTATACTCTACACTGCGGATATGATCAATTGCATTAGATATTGTAAATACCATGTATATGCGGATGACACTCAACTATATGTCTCATTTAACGCCAGAAGTACTTCATCCGCCGTTGATATCTTAAATGAAGAACTTGACAAAATTGCCACTTGGTCGTCAATTAACTCACTGGTGCTCAACCCTCATAAATCTAAATATATGGTTTTGGGGAGTAAAAACCAAATCAATTCCATTATTTCTGCGAATCCCGACGTTACTATCATGGGGCAGAGCGTTCAAAGGGTAGAAACTGCGCGTAATTTGGGTCTGGAGATCGACCCGGAGTTGCGGTTTGAGAGTCACATAAATAATATGGTAAAAAATTGTTTCTACAGGTTGAAGGTTCTATACAGAATCCGAGAATTTCTGAGTATAGCAATGCGAAAGAGATTGATAGACTGCCTGGTGCTATCAAAATTGAATTATTGTGACGCTGTATACGGACCGTGCCTCCTGACCCGGACAGAACGCTTGATTCAACGCGTGCAGAATGCGTGTGCCCGATATTGTTTTAGGATACCCCGGAGGAGTCATGTCACGCCATTTTTAAATCAAAACAATATATTAAGAATGGCTGCACGGCGAAACTTACACCTAGCCAGCTTGTTGTTTGGAGTGTTTAATACACGTAAACCAGAATACCTGTTTAATAAGCTAAACTGGAGACACCATCACTACGTATACTCCACTCGTACGACATCCAACCCGCTCTCGATGCCGCTCTATAGAACCACCGCTTTCAGGGGCTGTTTCAAATATGCCGCCACTCGCTGTTGGAATGATTTACCACCCCCCATTAGGTCCCTGAAAACAAAAACAACATTTAAATTACACATGAAAAAATATTTATTAGACATACAAAAAAAATAGCTAATATTCAAATACTCACATCCTAATTATGACCAACGAGCTAAGTAAATCAACTTCCCAGCAGCTTTTTGGCGGCGGTGTGACAGCATTCTGTATAGGTAAGTTGTATAGCACACTGGTATCGTAGTACATATGGCAGATTCCCTTGAACCGCACGTCGTTATTTCTACTATAATTTAATTTTAGTAGCAGGTTAATATATAAGAAAAAATAATTCCTTTTTTTTTTTTAAAACTGTGCCTTGCCGACGCGTCCACTCGCCGGCCGTGCGCCGGGCGCCTGAGCCTGGGGTCTGGCCTCTGGGCTTGCGCGGCCGCACGGTGACGGTAGTGGGAACGCGAGAGGGCTTCGGCGAAAATATTTTATATAAAATTGTATTGACCAATTATTATTGTTATGGAAAACAATGTATCTATTTAATACTATTTAAAAGTCTAGTAAGTATAATATGTAACAATATATGTAAATATATAAATACAGTATAATATATATTCCTACGTATATGTTTATTTTAATATAGTGTTATTTTGTATATTATTTAATATAGAATTTTACTATGGTATATATATGTTTTATTATTATTATATCGACTGGCTGGCGTCCGTACGTCACTTAAGGTGACCACTGAAAACCAGCGCTGTGTTGTGGTATGTACTATGTACGTGCCACAGCACAGCAGTATGCTGAGTGGTCACCTACCTGTCACAGCTGCGACAAGCAAGTGCCAAATCCTTTAGTTTTAAGTGTAATAATAGATTTTGTCAATGTGGTATGTGCGCGTTGTAGTTTGTGCAAATAAATCGTTTTTCTTTCTTTTCTTTTCTTTCTTTCTTTCTGTGTAAAGAAAATAAATCACAAAAGCGTGTACGTAGTTTATTTTATAAATATAAGAGTTATTAGTCCACATCTTCGCATTCTTCAACCATGTCGCTGGGCGGGCCAGGTTGTGCTGGTGGGCCGAAGTTCAGGAACAGACTGTCTGTGTATATCATCATACCCAGTGAGAACAAGAACCTATATATAACAAAGAAAATATTACTGATATTTAAACATTTTGGTGTTATTTAGAGGTCTGTCTTGCTTTCGCATGTTTACTGTGAGTCAAACTTAGAGGATAGGCATATGGCATCACAGGATTTTCAAAATACACTTCCATAGTATATGGAAGTGTATTTTGTGTATACACATAGTGTGTTATAGTGTATACTTACCTATGTTTTGACGAATTACATAAGATTTGTCCAATGTCAGCATGTAACCATGTAACCAGTAGACCTTAACATTATTATGACATGTAAAAAGTGCCCATAGTGGCCTAATTTACAAAATAAATGATTTGATTTGATTTGATTTAAACGCTCAAAAATATGTTTGACGACAAGATTACAAAAACTACTATTTCTGCATATTCTAAATAAAGATCGAAGTATACCTAATAAAATCTTACCACAGCGACCCAACAGCGAGTACTTTATTATAGTACGCCTGTTTGTCAGAGTACCATATGTCCCAAGGGCCACATGGCGTCGGCAATTCATTCATATGGGCATCGCAACGGCCTGACAAAATTATAAATTTTTATATAATTAATAAATTAATATTTTTGTCTTTGATATATTTATAGAAATATCAAACAATGATGCATCTTTTATGCTCAATTCTTTATAACAACTAGCTTAATTCCTGAGCTGTAGAGATTATATATTTTAAAGCGTACTATAATCAAAGCTACTTTTTCAAATTTAGTATTCTCAATTTACTGCGACACTGGGTCATTCCGACCTTCATGATGCAGGCATGTATACAATAAAATTGGCTAAATCTCGCCTCTACCTTCTTTTTAAAACTCCACAATCAATATATTATACACATGTGTTGTGGGTATCAGGGACTACGAGAGACTTTCGGTCTCACAACACCACACACACAAATATTTGTCCCGGTGCGGGAATCGAACCCACGGTCTCTCGTTTCATAACCGGCTGCTCGCGAACTGCGCCTCGGAGACAAAAATATATCTTGCGACCTTTTTTCTGAAGTTATTTTAGATAATGTTCTGTATAGCTAAGTAGAAGTAGGTACTAACGTCTATCCGCGTAATTTCTCCTATTAACGAGACTTACACTCCTTTTTAAGGCTAAAATTGCTGCCCTCATCATAAAGCTGGTATTGACAATATTTTTTTATCAATGTGACATTTTAACCATAAATTTAGTTTGTTATAGATACCTTATTTTTAAATTAAGAACGTTGATAATCCGAATCATAGAGTGCATGAAAAAGTATTACTTGTTTTTAAAACATTGTTTGAAGATTTCCAGATTTATTATTTGATGTAAAAATCGAAATGGTACTTACGCATTTTTCGAGCCTATAAGAAAGTTTATAGCCGACAAAGCTAACGGAAAAAGACAATCATGATGAAAACTAAGTGCCCCATTGCTGTTTCTTACGATATTCCAGCAGTATTCATAAATTTTATGTATACCAGTAACTTTATTATAAACTGATGACTTAGAAACTAAAAGTGTCATAAAAATCTTTAGAAATAGTCTACTATGTCATAAAAACTTTACTGAGTTACAATAAAAAAATCTCTATTACGTGGCGTTAAATATTCCAAAAGTTGAACAATAAAATGTTCCTATAATGTGTACAGTGGCTACTCAACGTTCTACATAATGTATGAAGAAAACAATGTTCCGCATGACCTTGTCTATGCTTTGATTATTTAATTCAATTTGTTCACTAATGTTGATTTTCACCAACCTTTTAAATGAGGCCTTAGATCATCAAAGTGACATATTTTAATATTAAACGGATACTAATTATTAGTATCCGTGAAAACTGCGGAATATTTCCTTTCAGGCCACACATTATTTTTTGCTAAGACATTTTTTACAGGGGCTTTATTCTACGTATCTTATATTAATATCCAACTTACCCCTTAGAACGCAGCATAATTGTTTTACAAAAGTCGTCATACTACAAATTAAATGAAATAAAAAATCTCAAAATTATACTATGTTAAAAATTTATTTTTATCAGAAAGGTTTTATTTGGTTATCAAAATTAACTATTTTATATATTATTTAGTAGTTTTAATGCGAGAACTCTCATGCTATGGTCTTTAGAGTTACAAATCTTTTGTTTTAAAGCGTTACTCATGGCATAGATTTAGTATATATATAGATGAGGCATAGGCGTACACCCGAAAGGGACAGGTGAACTCTATGGGACTACCAACTAACATTATTTTACCCAGTTCATGAAATCTCAGGTGTGCGGGTTTCATGTTAAGATAAAATTTTATGAGACCTAGACATAATATTATAATTTCTTGGAGACGAGAAGGAAACTCACAGTTACATAATAGGCACAATAACTTTAGTAACAGTGAATAATTCATTTTGTATATAGGTAATGTAATATTTTCTATTACTATCTTTTTATCTACGTAAGATTTTCCAGCATAGTATGGACTGACATTTAAATAATAATAAAAGCCCTGTATTAAACACTGTCCCACTGCTGGGCACGGGCCTCCTCTGCTAATGAGAGGGGTTAGGCCTTAGTCCACCACGCTGGCCTAATGCGGGTTGGTAGACTTCACATACCTTCGAAATTCGTATAAGAAATCTGAGATATGCAGGTTTCCTCACGATGTTTTCCTTCACCGTTCAAGCAAGCGATAATCAACATGTAATACATACATAACTTTAGAAAAGTCAGAGGTGTATGCCACTTGGGTTTCGAACATACGACTTTCGTCTTAACAGTCCGTACTGCAACCAACTAGGCTATCGCTGCTTTTTAAATACATTTAAATGGTTTTTACAAATACTTTTGATGAGCATTAAGTAGTGGTTATCAAAAGAGAATGAAAAATCGCGAGGAACTGCTGCAAATAATTGATTGAATCTAATTCATTCTTGTAGGAGACGATTAGCGAGTTGTAGAGTTTATAGACTACTCATCCCATCATTTTGTTCTCCTTCTTAATCTTTTTATTGGCCTTATGTTACAAATAATGCTCTAAATAAAATAAATAAGGCTTAACCCTTAGATGGTAATTAAAATTGTAGTTAAAGATCTTTATTTCTCACTAGGTTTTGCCCGCGGCTCCGCCCGCGTGGAAGTTTTGGGAGAAAAGGTATATGTCGGAGTATAATGTGTTATCGACTTCCGGTCCTGCATTTACCAGCTCAACTAATAATTATAATTTAAAATAGATATACTTAATATAATGTAACACAGATACACTAACTACTAAAATTACGAAACGTTTATTTAAAGTTTAATGAGGACAAATAAATATGAAATAAAGACGCCATCCGCTTATCAGCTTCCGGCGAACCCAATGTTTATTACAAGATGATTGTAAAACGATTATTCACAATTGATTATTGAATGTTATTTACTGATAATTATTAATTAACACTATTACGATTTGTAAAGCAATATTTGATTGTTAATCACTATGTTCATTGACGGTGATTCCAAAAAATATTAGAATGCATAAATGTATAAAAGGCCGTTGAAATGGACGGATGAGTTAGTTGTTTTGTAACCGTCAAATTGTAAGAAATCTCTGCCGGTTTATATAAATATAAAGTATACTACGAAGTGTCGTTTCGCTGCCCAGCAACCACCCTGACCTTTGAACAAATGAATACGGAGACTGAATTGACCTTGCAAATAAATTTATCTTTTGTAAATTGTGGGTGCCTTCAGTTGTTTTACTATTTTGAAGGTAGGTTCGAGTTGTTTATTGGATGATCTCATTCGTAGTGGGGCACAACGAAAATCACAATATAAAAGAGTGCCTCGTCATTTGGCGGAGCATTCAGGAATAATTATTACACGAGTCAATATCCTATCTCGAATAGTTTAGTAATTTAGAGGTCGTAATGCCCAAGTGCTGTTTAACTGATCGTTGCCTACAATTAAAGTGATGATTCAACGCGATGTACGTCTCAGTGCAAAGTGTAATTGTAAACCATGTTTTCCATGGATTATTGTATTCCGAACTGGCAGTAGCTTAATAAACTGTGGAGTGCTCGACTCTAGCTCTACGAATACGTCTATATCTGGAGATCGGAGAGGGATGTATAAGCCCTCTTCCAGCCTCTTCATATGGTGACCTGTGACTTCATGACCTTTCACCTGGACATTAGAAGTGAGTCTACCCGTGGATTTATGTGAAATTTGGTGAGTCGCTTTCAGTTTTTAAATTTACAGGCCGATTTTTGATTTTGATCGTTCTGCTAAACTTATGGTTTTATTTAGTTGGAAATACGATGATGTGTTTCCTATCTCATTGATTTTCGATTTAAAACTGATGGTAATTAACGACTATTATGTTTGATCTTTCTGCTAATCTAAACAATCAAGTGCAAGAATGCAAGATAGTATAGTTTGTTTCCAACCTCATTGATTATTTCTTTATTTTAATTTGTACTGTTACAACCGATGGAAATTTCATCGAGGTTTTACTTAACTGCTAATTACGCAGTGATATTATAATTGGACGTCCACGGTCCTCGGTGGCGTAGTTGTAATGTACGCGGTACGACTGCCATGCGGGGTCTCTGGTTCGATCCCCGGGTTTGGTAAAGAGATATTGGGATTATCCGCCGTGAGCATGGAATTGTGCCCGGTATGGTGATAGTCTCACCCCTTTTCGCGAATAGTCGCGAACTGTGAACAGGCAGCAAACTATTAAATCTTGGTGTGTGGGGGTAGTTTTTTTTATTGGAAATATAATCTGTGGATTTGCTATAACAAGGAGCGTCTCTGCATTCTCGAGTCAGTCTCGCTCGGTTTGGATCAGTGTGCAGTTGTCCTCAGTTCAATGTGTGTGTGTTTAGTTGTGTTACTAGCAGAGGGCAGTAGACAGCGGTCAAGGAGAAACAAATGTAAGTCAGTTATTCACTTTCCTTTAAACAGTAAAGCAGTAAGGTTCTCGTTATTGCATGAAGTTTAGATTCAAAGATCAAATCATACTGATGTACAGTTACTAGACCCAAGTGACACCAATGGTCAGAGGTGTCTTCAGATAGTTATCTGACCAATTACAAACTAGGCCAGATGGTTAAATAGGAGGCAGAGTGCATTATGCGAGGGTTTTCTTCCCAGACAGTTCACAAAATTACCTTCGTAGTTAAATTCCGTAAACGCAACCGTCATATTTCATCTGTGATATTATAATTCCTGATTATTTCGCTACAACATCAAGTTTACACATATATATCGGCACAGTACTATGTACCAATATACCTATATATTCGCCATATACTTATGTAGCTCAGGGTAATTGGAGACACCCCTATCACACATGGGATGATAATAAGTTGCGTGAATTATGGGTGTACTGGTTACACCTCTGCCTCAGTTGTGATTTAATGAACCTTAAATTTTATGTGCTTCAATTCTAGCATGTATGAGGGTTGAAAATCATTTACTCTTATAACTAGTATAAAAAACTATAATATGTTTTAACGTGTTATGAAAATACTGCATTGAATGAGTAATTCGGTCATTTTATGATTACTGCATTTTTGATTTATGAATTGTTTTACGGGTCTAGTTTTTATAAAAGTTTCAGAACTAATAATCGATAATCAAGTTAGTCAAGTATAACCATTTAAATTTATAATTTTAATGTTGGTATTGGTATTGACTGTTAGTTCTGGTTTTAATTCGTTCTACCCGGTGATAAATTAATTTTATATTAATAGTTACGCTAAACTGTGCAATTAATTGAGGTAAAAATGAGTGTGAGTATATACCAATGGTTCATAACATTGTTGGTGGCTTACGTTCGTAGCCTGGTTGTCTTCTCAAGATCTCTTGGGTGACTACGGGTGAGCGGTCCGCACTTAAGGTATTCGATAGTCTTGGTGATCGTGTTAAGTTAATTATCCGTAATTAAATTAATTATCTTCTGGTAGTAATATTAAAGAAAGTGTTACATCCAAGTTTTGTGGAAAACTTGAACATGACATAGTTACCTTAAAGCAATGATACCCAAAGTAGTCTTATCGACCCCCTGGGGCCGATGACGAGGGGCCCAAGTGAGCGAAAAAAGAATAGAATTAGGGGTCCATAAAGTTGAATCGAAATATTGAAAATTTATTAACAAAGCCTCAGGTTCGCACCTCCCACTAGAAGGCGTTTACTTTACTTATTGCTTTTATGTAATACATAGGGTACTTTATTAATTTTGGTATATTTAATTTCGGTTTCTTCTATATCTCATTAAGGTCTAAGGTTTAAAGAAATTTATTCTCAATAAGACAAAACAATGTCACTTCCTTGAGAACAATACTAAACATACGTAATAAGTAACAAGTTGTCAGTCACATATACAGATTTATTATTATATTACCCAATTAATACATTCATGTTTTGGCCAAAAGAGATTTATCTGCTATTTATTTGCTATTTATGTGCTTTTAGGAGCAAAGCATTATGTTGAGCTGGGGCCTAATTTCGGCTGCAATGTAATACATAACATTGTTTGTATATGCATTGTTGCCTTAATAAACTTTGTATCTATCTATAAGATATTTAGTTAGCTGTGTCTTATATGTTTTAAATGGGCGTACATTTTTTATTTTTATAGGTATTTTATTATAAAGCTGTGCTCCCTCAAACATTAGGCTGGTGTCTTTGATAAGTACTTTCGAATGAAAATAGATGTTATAAATATATTATTAATATATTATATATGTTTATATATATATATATATATATATATATATATATATATACATATATATATATATATATATATAGATTGATATTCTGAATATCTTAGTTTCATTATAGATTTTATTGGTTGATGTCAGGTATGAGCAATTAAAAAGCAGTTTGATAATTTTATTTTGGGCAATTTGAACATCTGCTACTTTAGTTTTAGAGGCACTACCCAAGATTGCAATAAGATACATGTGTCTTGACTAGTGCGTTATAGATGGTGTAGCGTAGTCTTCAGGATACATGCGACAATATTACGAAGGGAACCAAGCAGTGATGATAACTTATTTTTGGCTTTAAATAATTTAAAAGATGTTTTAGAGATATTTATTAAGAGATTATATTGAAATCATGCAGAGTATATTTAAGTCGTCTTGATCTTGTGAAATTATTTCGTCGTTAGAAGAACCAAAATAGAATAGGCAAGAAATCCGGATTATGCAGGTTGTTAATATAGATCAGAAACAACAAGGGACCAAGTATTGAACCCTGCGGTACTCCGCATGTTAATGGTGATGCGTCACTACGATGGTTGCCAATTTTAACTACTTGGAGTCTGTTATTTAGATAAGATTCTGAACATTTTGTGGGCACTTCGTTATATTTATTGATTTATATTTTTTAGAAGCAGTTTATGACATACTGTATCAATCGCCTTTAGGTCAATAAATATTCCCATAACTATATTTTTATGGTCTATGCTATGTTTTATCTTAGTGACAAGATCAACTGTGGCGGTAAGAATTACATTCAGGCCTAAAGCCATATTGGCGATCTGAAATAATATTCTTCGAGCTCAAGTATTCGTTTAACCGGTTGTGTAAGATTTTTTCAAGTAATTTCGATAACACAGGTAAAACCGATATGTGTCTGTAATTGCCTGGGTCTGTTGTGGGTCTGGATTTATATATGGGTGTAACTTTTGCCAACTTTAGAGTATCGGGGAAATGACCATCTAATAATTTATTGAAGCATTTACTCATCGTGTTTGCCACCAAATGTTTTATGCATTTTATTACTTTTGTGTTAATTTCATCCACTGCTACAAATTGAATCAAGATTTGAGATCAATTTTATTATTTCTTCAGGACAACAAGGATTGAGGGTGGATAACGGAGAGTTTTGAGCCAGAACTTTTGGTAATGCTCGCGTGTGATTGTCATGAAATTTATTAGGTATTGCTTTCGCTAAAATTGGTCCTATTGTTGAAAAATATTTATTAAATAGTTCACATACACTTCTTGGATCAGTAACATACACTGAGTCGACAAGTAGTTTTGGAGAAGCACACCTTTGTTTGATATTATTATTTGCTAAAGAGTCAATTAGACCCCATATTTTTTAAGTTTATTAATACAATTTGTGAATTCTTTATAGTGACTTTTCTGCTCTCGAGATAGCTATATATGACCCTTCTGATGTTAACTAGACATCTTTAAGCAGGTTTTCGGAGGAGTAGACCGTTGCCTCCTTCCAGGTGGACGTGAAGTGGCCGAGTTCTAGGCATTTGTTTGCCAGTGATAGGTACAATTTTTGGTACTTATTTATTGCTTGCTTACAGATATCGGCCGTTAGACCGTATCCTCCCGGGGTTTTCTTTGGGTTAAAGCTATTTACAACCACACTTGGTTACTGGTTATTAGTGGGTGGTACTCAGCATTGACTTTGTCATTTACTCGTTCGGCTGTTTTCCTCATCTGCTGGTATTCTGCATTGTCTTCTTTCTCTTTGTCATCTGGATAAAATGTTTCTGCCAAGAATTTTGCCGACTCCTTCGTACTTAGGGCTCTCCATTTCTAGTTAATGGCAGGTCTTTTTGTCCTTTCTGATCACTATATACCCCTTCCTATATGTATTCCTTGTCCAGGCTTCATTCTCATATCTTTCTTTTGATTGCAGGTACTCATCGACTACCTTGGCTCTCCGGATTGGCGCTGTGCATCGGATTCTCCTCCTCCGGGTGATGACCTTCTGATTCATCGTGGCAAGTTACCCGGACCAATTTTGGGTACTTATTTATTGATTGCTTACAGATATCGGCCGTTAGACCGTATGCTCCCGGGGTTTTCTTTGGGTTGAAGCTATTTACAACCACACTTAGTTACTGGTTAATGGTGGGTGGTACTCGGCATTGACTTTGTCATTTACTCGTTCGGCTGTTTTCCTCATCTGCTGGTATTCTGCATTGTCTTCTTCCTCTTATTCATCTGGATAAAATGTTTCTGCCAAGAATTTTGCCGACTCCTTCGTACTTAGGGCTCTCCATTTCTAGTTAATGGCAGGTCTATTTGTCCTTTCTGATCACTATATACCCCTTCCCATATGTATTCCTTGTCCAGGCTTCATTATCATATATTCCTTTTGATTGCAGGTACTCATCGACTACCTTGGCTCTCCGGATTGGCGCTGTGCATTGGATTCTCCTCCTCCGGGTGATGACCTTCTGATTCATCGTGGCAAGTTACCCGGACCAATTTTGGGTACTTATTTATTGCTTGCTTACAGATATCGGCCGTTAGACCGTATGCTCCCAGGGTTTTCTTTGGGTTGAAGCTATTTACAACCACACTTGGTTACTGGTTAATGGTGGGTGTTACTCGGCATTGACTTTTTCATTTACTCGTTCGGCTGTTTTCCTCATCTGCTGGTATTCTGCATTGTCTTCTTCCTCTTTGTCATCTGGATAAAATGTTTCTGCCAAGAATTTTGCCGACTCCTTCGTACTTGGGGCTCTCCATTTCTAGTTAATGGCAGGTCTTTTTGTCCTTTCTGATCACTATATACCCCTTCCCATATGTATTCCTTGCCCAGGCTTCATTCTCATATATTTCTTTTGATTGCAGGTACTCATAGACTACCTTGTCTCTCCGGATTGGCGCTGTGCATCGGATTGTCCTCCTCCGGGTGATGACCTTCTGATTCATCGTGACAAGTTACCCGGACCAATTTTGGGTACTTATTTATTGCTTGCTTACAGATATCGGCCGTTAGACCGTATGCTCCCGGGGTTTTCTTTGGGTTGAAGCTATTTACAACCACACTTAGTTACTGGTTAATGGTGGGTGGTACTCGGCATTGACTTTGTCATTTACTCGTTCGGCTGTTTTCCTCATCTGCTGGTATTCTGCATTGTCTTCTTCCTCTTTGCCATCTGGATAAAATGTTTCTGCCAAGAATTTTGCCGACTCCTTCGTACTTGGGGCTCTCCATTTCTAGTTAATGGCAGGTCTTTTTGTCCTTTCTGATCACTATATACCCCTTCCCATATGTATTCCTTGTCCAGGCTTCGTTCTCATATCTTTCTTTTGATTGCAGGTACTCATCGACTACCTTGGCTCTCCGGATTGGCGCTGTGCATCGGATTCTCCTCCTCCGGGTGATTACCTTCTGATTCATCGTGGCAAGTTACCCGGACCAATTTTGGGTACTTATTTATTGCTTGCTTACAGATATCGGCCGTTAGACCGTATGCTCCCGGGGTTTTCTTTGGGTTGAAGCTATTTACAACCACACTTAGTTACTGGTTAATGGTGGGTGGTACTCGGCATTGACTTTGTCATTTACTCGTTCGGCTGTTTTCCTCATCTGCTGGTATTCTGCATTGTCTTCTTCCTCTTTTTCATCTGGATAAAATGTTTCTGCCAAGAATTTTGCCGACTCCTTCGTACTTAGGGCTCTCCATTTCTAGTTAATGGCAGGTCTTTTTGTCCTTTCTGATCACTATATACCCCTTCCCATATGTATTCCTTGTCCAGGCTTCGTTCTCATATCTTTCTTTTGATTGCAGGTACTCATCGACTACCTTGGCTCTCCGGATTGGCGCTGTGCATCGGATTCTCCTCCTCCGGGTGATGACCTTCTGATTCATCGTGGCAAGTTACCCGGACCAATTTTGGGTACTTATTTATTGCTTGCTTACAGATATCGGCCGTTAGACCGTATGCTCCCGGGGTTTTCTTTGGGTTGAAGCTATTTACAACCACACTTAGTTACTGGTTAATGGTGGGTGGTACTCGGCATTGACTTTGTCATTTACTCGTTCGGCTGTTTTCCTCATCTGCTGGTATTCTGCATTGTCTTCTTCCTCTTTTTCATCTGGATAAAATGTTTCTGCCAAGAATTTTGCCGACTCCTTCGTACTTAGGGCTCTCCATTTCTAGTTAATGGCAGGTCTTTTTGTCCTTTCTGATCACTATATACCCCTTCCCATATGTATTCCTTGTCCAGGCTTCATTATCATATATTTCTTTTGATTGCAGGTACTCGTCGACTACCTTGTCTCTCCGGATTGGCGCTGTGCATCGGATTCTCCTCCTCCGGGTGATGACCTTCTGATTCATCGTGACAAGTTACCCGGACCAATTTTGGGTACTTATTTATTGCTTGCTTACAGATATCGGCCGTTAGACCGTATGCTCCCAGGGTTTTCTTTGGGTTGAAGCTATTTACAACCACACTTAGTTACTGGTTACTGGTTAATGGTGGGTGGTACTCGGCATTGACTTTTTCATTTACTCGTTCGGCTGTTTTCCTCATCTGCTGGTATTCTGCATTGTCTTCTTCCTCTTTGTCATCTGGATAAAATGTTTCTGCCAAGAATTTTGCCGACTCCTTCGTACTTGGGGCTCTCCATTTCTAGTTAATGGCAGGTCTTTTTGTCCTTTCTGATCACTATATACCCCTTCCCATATGTATTCCTTGTCCAGGCTTCATTATCATATATTTCTTTTGATTGCAGGTACTCATAGACTACCTTGTCTCTCCGGATTGGCGCTGTGCATCGGATTGTCCTCCTCCGGGTGATGACCTTCTGATTCATCGTGACAAGTTACCCGGACCAATTTTGGGTACTTATTTATTGCTTGCTTACAGATATCGGCCGTTAGACCGTATGCTCCCGGGGTTTTCTTTGGGTTGAAGCTATTTACAACCACACTTAGTTACTGGTTAATGGTGGGTGGTACTCGGCATTGACTTTGTCATTTACTCGTTCGGCTGTTTTCCTCATCTGCTGGTATTCTGCATTGTCTTCTTCCTCTTTGCCATCTGGATAAAATGTTTCTGCCAAGAATTTTGCCGACTCCTTCGTACTTGGGGCTCTCCATTTCTAGTTAATGGCAGGTCTTTTTGTCCTTTCTGATCACTATATACCCCTTCCCATATGTATTCCTTGTCCAGGCTTCGTTCTCATATCTTTCTTTTGATTGCAGGTACTCATCGACTACCTTGGCTCTCCGGATTGGCGCTGTGCATCGGATTCTCCTCCTCCGGGTGATGACCTTCTGATTCATCGTGGCAAGTTACCCGGACCAATTTTGGGTACTTATTTATTGCTTGCTTACAGATATCGGCCGTTAGACCGTATGCTCCCGGGGTTTTCTTTGGGTTGAAGCTATTTACAACCACACTTAGTTACTGGTTAATGGTGGGTGGTACTCGGCATTGACTTTGTCATTTACTCGTTCGGCTGTTTTCCTCATCTGCTGGTATTCTGCATTGTCTTCTTCCTCTTTTTCATCTGGATAAAATGTTTCTGCCAAGAATTTTGCCGACTCCTTCGTACTTAGGGCTCTCCATTTCTAGTTAATGGCAGGTCTTTTTGTCCTTTCTGATCACTATATACCCCTTCCCATATGTATTCCTTGTCCAGGCTTCATTATCATATATTTCTTTTGATTGCAGGTACTCGTCGACTACCTTGTCTCTCCGGATTGGCGCTGTGCATCGGATTCTCCTCCTCCGGGTGATGACCTTCTGATTCATCGTGACAAGTTACCCGGACCAATTTTGGGTACTTATTTATTGCTTGCTTACAGATGTCGGCCGTTAGACCGTATGCTCCCGGGGTTTTCTTTGGGTTGAAGCTATTTACAACCACACTTAGTTACTGGTTACTGGTTAATGGTGGGTGGTACTCGGCATTGACTTTTTCATTTACTCGTTCGGCTGTTTTCCTCATCTGCTGGTATTCTGCATTGTCTTCTTCCTCTTTGCCATCTGGATAAAATGTTTCTGCCAAGAATTTTGCCGACTCCTTCGTACTTGGGGCTCTCCATTTCTAGTTAATGGCAGGTCTTTTTGTCCTTTCTGATCACTATATACCCCTTCCCATATGTATTCCTTGTCCAGGCTTCGTTCTCATATCTTTCTTTTGATTGCAGGTACTCATCGACTACCTTGGCTCTCCGGATTGGCGCTGTGCATCGGATTCTCCTCCTCCGGGTGATGACCTTCTGATTCATCGTGGCAAGTTACCCGGACCAATTTTGGGTACTTATTTATTGCTTGCTTACAGATATCGGCCGTTAGACCGTATGCTCCCGGGGTTTTCTTTGGGTTGAAGCTATTTACAACCACACTTAGTTACTGGTTAATGGTGGGTGGTACTCGGCATTGACTTTGTCATTTACTCGTTCGGCTGTTTTCCTCATCTGCTGGTATTCTGCATTGTCTTCTTCCTCTTTTTCATCTGGATAAAATGTTTCTGCCAAGAATTTTGCCGACTCCTTCGTACTTAGGGCTCTCCATTTCTAGTTAATGGCAGGTCTTTTTGTCCTTTCTGATCACTATATACCCCTTCCCATATGTATTCCTTGTCCAGGCTTCATTATCATATATTTCTTTTGATTGCAGGTACTCGTCGACTACCTTGTCTCTCCGGATTGGCGCTGTGCATCGGATTCTCCTCCTCCGGGTGATGACCTTCTGATTCATCGTGACAAGTTACCCGGACCAATTTTGGGTACTTATTTATTGCTTGCTTACAGATGTCGGCCGTTAGACCGTATGCTCCCGGGGTTTTCTTTGGGTTGAAGCTATTTACAACCACACTTAGTTACTGGTTACTGGTTAATGGTGGGTGGTACTCGGCATTGACTTTTTCATTTACTCGTTCGGCTGTTTTCCTCATCTGCTGGTATTCTGCATTGTCTTCTTCCTCTTTGTCATCTGGATAAAATGTTTCTGCCAAGAATTTTGCCAACTCCTTCGTACTTGGGGCTCTCCATTTCTAGTTAATGGCAGGTCTTTTTGTCCTTTCTGATCACTATATACCCCTTCCCATATGTATTCCTTGTCCAGGCTTCATTATCATATATTCCTTTTGATTGCAGGTACTCATCGACTACCTTGGCTCTCCGGATTGGCGCTGTGCATCGGATTCTCCTCCTCCGGGTGATGACCTTCTGATTCATCGTGGCAAGTTACCCGGACCAATTTTGGGTACTTATTTATTGCTTGCTTACAGATATCGGCCGTTAGACCGTATGCTCCCGGGGTTTTCTTTGGGTTGAAGCTATTTACAACCACACTTAGTTACTGGTTAATGGTGGGTGGTACTCGGCATTGACTTTGTCATTTACTCGTTCGGCTGTTTTCCTCATCTGCTGGTATTCTGCATTGTCTTCTTCCTCTTTTTCATCTGGATAAAATGTTTCTGCCAAGAATTTTGCCGACTCCTTCGTACTTAGGGCTCTCCATTTCTAGTTAATGGCAGGTCTTTTTGTCCTTTCTGATCACTATATACCCCTTCCCATATGTATTCCTTGTCCAGGCTTCATTATCATATATTTCTTTTGATTGCAGGTACTCGTCGACTACCTTGTCTCTCCGGATTGGCGCTGTGCATCGGATTCTCCTCCTCCGGGTGATGACCTTCTGATTCATCGTGACAAGTTACCCGGACCAATTTTGGGTACTTATTTATTGCTTGCTTACAGATGTCGGCCGTTAGACCGTATGCTCCCGGGGTTTTCTTTGGGTTGAAGCT
This sequence comes from Laothoe populi, assembly GCA_905220505.1. Classification (NCBI taxonomy): domain Eukaryota; kingdom Metazoa; phylum Arthropoda; class Insecta; order Lepidoptera; family Sphingidae; genus Laothoe; species Laothoe populi. The sequence continues at coordinate 6,610,019 of HG992154.1, forward strand.
ATTTACAACCACACTTAGTTACTGGTTACTGGTTAATGGTGGGTGGTACTCGGCATTGACTTTTTCATTTACTCGTTCGGCTGTTTTCCTCATCTGCTGGTATTCTGCATTGTCTTCTTCCTCTTTGTCATCTGGATAAAATGTTTCTGCCAAGAATTTTGCCAACTCCTTCGTACTTGGGGCTCTCCATTTCTAGTTAATGGCAGGTCTTTTTGTCCTTTCTGATCACTATATACCCCTTCCCATATGTATTCCTTGTCCAGGCTTCGTTCTCATATCTTTCTTTTGATTGCAGGTACTCATCGACTACCTTGGCTCTCCGGATTGGCGCTGTGCATCGGATTCTACTCCTCCGGCTGATGACCTTCTGATTCATCGTGACAAGTTACCCGGACCAGTTTTGGGTGTCATCTGGATAAGATGTTTCTACCAAGAATTTTGCCGACTCCTTCGTACTTAGGGCTCTCCATTTCTAGTTAATGGCAGGTCTTTTTGTCCTTTCTGATCACTATATACCCCTTCCCATATGTATTCCTTGCCCAGGCTTCATTCTCATATATTTCTTTTGATTGCAGGTACTCATAGACTACCTTGTCTCTCCGGATTGGCGCTGTGCATCGGATTGTCCTCCTCCGGGTGATGACCTTCTGATTCATCGTGACAAGTTACCCGGACCAATTTTGGGTACTTATTTATTGCTTGCTTACAGATATCGGCCGTTAGACCGTATGCTCCCGGGGTTTTCTTTGGGTTGAAGCTATTTACAACCACACTTAGTTACTGGTTAATGGTGGGTGGTACTCGGCATTGACTTTGTCATTTACTCGTTCGGCTGTTTTCCTCATCTGCTGGTATTCTGCATTGTCTTCTTCCTCTTTTTCATCTGGATAAAATGTTTCTGCCAAGAATTTTGCCGACTCCTTCGTACTTAGGGCTCTCCATTTCTAGTTAATGGCAGGTCTTTTTGTCCTTTCTGATCACTATATACCCCTTCCCATATGTATTCCTTGTCCAGGCTTCATTATCATATATTTCTTTTGATTGCAGGTACTCGTCGACTACCTTGTCTCTCCGGATTGGCGCTGTGCATCGGATTCTCCTCCTCCGGGTGATGACCTTCTGATTCATCGTGACAAGTTACCCGGACCAATTTTGGGTACTTATTTATTGCTTGCTTACAGATGTCGGCCGTTAGACCGTATGCTCCCGGGGTTTTCTTTGGGTTGAAGCTATTTACAACCACACTTAATTACTGGTTACTGGTTAATGGTGGGTGGTACTCGGCATTGACTTTTTCATTTACTCGTTCGGCTGTTTTCCTCATCTGCTGGTATTCTGCATTGTCTTCTTCCTCTTTGTCATCTGGATAAAATGTTTCTGCCAAGAATTTTGCCAACTCCTTCGTACTTGGGGCTCTCCATTTCTAGTTAATGGCAGGTCTTTTTGTCCTTTCTGATCACTATATACCCCTTCCCATATGTATTCCTTGTCCAGGCTTCATTATCATATATTCCTTTTGATTGCAGGTACTCATCGACTACCTTGGCTCTCCGGATTGGCGCTGTGCATCGGATTCTCCTCCTCCGGGTGATGACCTTCTGATTCATCGTGGCAAGTTACCCGGACCAATTTTGGGTACTTATTTATTGCTTGCTTACAGATATCGGCCGTTAGACCGTATGCTCCCAGGGTTTTCTTTGGGTTGAAGCTATTTACAACCACACTTGGTTACTGGTTAATGGTGGGTGGTACTCGGCATTGACTTTTTCATTTACTCGTTCGGCTGTTTTCCTCATCTGCTGGTATTCTGCATTGTCTTCTTCCTCTTTGTCATCTGGATAAAATGTTTCTGCCAAGAATTTTGCCGACTCCTTCGTACTTGGGGCTCTCCATTTCTAGTTAATGGCAGGTCTTTTTGTCCTTTCTGATCACTATATACCCCTTCCCATATGTATTCCTTGTCCAGGCTTCGTTCTCATATCTTTCTTTTGATTGCAGGTACTCATCGACTACCTTGGCTCTCCGGATTGGCGCTGTGCATCGGATTCTACTCCTCCGGCTGATGACCTTCTGATTCATCGTGACAAGTTACCCGGACCAGTTTTGGGTACTTATTTATTGCTTGCTTACAGATATCGGCCGTTAGACCGTATGCTCCCGGGGTTTTCTTTGGGTTGAAGCTATTTACAACCACACTTAGTTACTGGTTATTGGTGGGTGGTACTCGGCATTGACTTTTTCATTTACTCGTTCGGCTGTTTTCCTCATCTGCTGGTATTCTGCATTGTCTTCTTCCTCTTTGTCATCTGGATAAAATGTTTCTGCCAAGAATTTTGCCGACTCCTTAGGGGCTCTCCATTTCTAGTTAATGGCAGGTCTTCTTGTCTCTTAGACACCTTTGTGATCACTGTATATGTTTTCCTTGTCCTTTTTCCTACGAAACTCTTTCCAGCTTTCTACTTGTACCCTCTTGGCTTCATTCTAATATAATTCTTTTGATTGCAGGTACTCATCGACGACCTTGTCTCCCCGGATTGGATTCTGCTCCTCCTGCTTCATCTCGGCGAGTTTCCCGGACCACCAGGGTCGTATCATAATGGAATCGTATAATTGCCTGTTTTTATAATAGTAGACAGACAGACAGACAGACAGACAGACAGACAGACAGACAGACAGACAGACAGACAGACAGACAGACAGACAGACAGACAGACAGACAGACAGACAGACAGACAGACAGACAGACAGACAGACAGACAGACAGACAGACAGACAGACAGACAGACAGACAGACAGACAGACAGACAGACAGACAGACAGACAGACAGACAGACAGACAGACAGACAGACAGACAGACAGACAGACAGACAGACAGACAGACAGACAGACAGACAGACAGACAGACAGACAGACAGACAGACAGACAGACAGACAGACAGACAGACAGACAGACAGACAGACAGACAGACAGACAGACAGACAGACAGACAGACAGACAGACAGACAGACAGACAGACAGACAGACAGACAGACAGACAGACAGACAGACAGACAGACAGACAGACAGACAGACAGACAGACAGACAGACAGACAGACAGACAGACAGACAGACAGACAGACAGACAGACAGACAGACAGACAGACAGACAGACAGACAGACAGACAGACAGACAGACAGACAGACAGACAGACAGACAGACAGACAGACAGACAGACAGACAGACAGACAGACAGACAGACAGACAGACAGACAGACAGACAGACAGACAGACAGACAGACAGACAGACAGACAGACAGACAGACAGACAGACAGACAGACAGACAGACAGACAGACAGACAGACAGACAGACAGACAGACAGACAGACAGACAGACAGACAGACAGACAGACAGACAGACAGACAGACAGACAGACAGACAGACAGACAGACAGACAGACAGACAGACAGACAGACAGACAGACAGACAGACAGACAGACAGACAGACAGACAGACAGACAGACAGACAGACAGACAGACAGACAGACAGACAGACAGACAGACAGACAGACAGACAGACAGACAGACAGACAGACAGACAGACAGACAGACAGACAGACAGACAGACAGACAGACAGACAGACAGACAGACAGACAGACAGACAGACAGACAGACAGACAGACAGACAGACAGACAGACAGACAGACAGACAGACAGACAGACAGACAGACAGACAGACAGACAGACAGACAGACAGACAGACAGACAGACAGACAGACAGACAGACAGACAGACAGACAGACAGACAGACAGACAGACAGACAGACAGACAGACAGACAGACAGACAGACAGACAGACAGACAGACAGACAGACAGACAGACAGACAGACAGACAGACAGACAGACAGACAGACAGACAGACAGACAGACAGACAGACAGACAGACAGACAGACAGACAGACAGACAGACAGACAGACAGACAGACAGACAGACAGACAGACAGACAGACAGACAGACAGACAGACAGACAGACAGACAGACAGACAGACAGACAGACAGACAGACAGACAGACAGACAGACAGACAGACAGACAGACAGACAGACAGACAGACAGACAGACAGACAGACAGACAGACAGACAGACAGACAGACAGACAGACAGACAGACAGACAGACAGACAGACAGACAGACAGACAGACAGACAGACAGACAGACAGACAGACAGACAGACAGACAGACAGACAGACAGACAGACAGACAGACAGACAGACAGACAGACAGACAGACAGACAGACAGACAGACAGACAGACAGACAGACAGACAGACAGACAGACAGACAGACAGACAGACAGACAGACAGACAGACAGACAGACAGACAGACAGACAGACAGACAGACAGACAGACAGACAGACAGACAGACAGACAGACAGACAGACAGACAGACAGACAGACAGACAGACAGACAGACAGACAGACAGACAGACAGACAGACAGACAGACAGACAGACAGACAGACAGACAGACAGACAGACAGACAGACAGACAGACAGACAGACAGACAGACAGACAGACAGACAGACAGACAGACAGACAGACAGACAGACAGACAGACAGACAGACAGACAGACAGACAGACAGACAGACAGACAGACAGACAGACAGACAGACAGACAGACAGACAGACAGACAGACAGACAGACAGACAGACAGACAGACAGACAGACAGACAGACAGACAGACAGACAGACAGACAGACAGACAGACAGACAGACAGACAGACAGACAGACAGACAGACAGACAGACAGACAGACAGACAGACAGACAGACAGACAGACAGACAGACAGACAGACAGACAGACAGACAGACAGACAGACAGACAGACAGACAGACAGACAGACAGACAGACAGACAGACAGACAGACAGACAGACAGACAGACAGACAGACAGACAGACAGACAGACAGACAGACAGACAGACAGACAGACAGACAGACAGACAGACAGACAGACAGACAGACAGACAGACAGACAGACAGACAGACAGACAGACAGACAGACAGACAGACAGACAGACAGACAGACAGACAGACAGACAGACAGACAGACAGACAGACAGACAGACAGACAGACAGACAGACAGACAGACAGACAGACAGACAGACAGACAGACAGACAGACAGACAGACAGACAGACAGACAGACAGACAGACAGACAGACAGACAGACAGACAGACAGACAGACAGACAGACAGACAGACAGACAGACAGACAGACAGACAGACAGACAGACAGACAGACAGACAGACAGACAGACAGACAGACAGACAGACAGACAGACAGACAGACAGACAGACAGACAGACAGACAGACAGACAGACAGACAGACAGACAGACAGACAGACAGACAGACAGACAGACAGACAGACAGACAGACAGACAGACAGACAGACAGACAGACAGACAGACAGACAGACAGACAGACAGACAGACAGACAGACAGACAGACAGACAGACAGACAGACAGACAGACAGACAGACAGACAGACAGACAGACAGACAGACAGACAGACAGACAGACAGACAGACAGACAGACAGACAGACAGACAGACAGACAGACAGACAGACAGACAGACAGACAGACAGACAGACAGACAGACAGACAGACAGACAGACAGACAGACAGACAGACAGACAGACAGACAGACAGACAGACAGACAGACAGACAGACAGACAGACAGACAGACAGACAGACAGACAGACAGACAGACAGACAGACAGACAGACAGACAGACAGACAGACAGACAGACAGACAGACAGACAGACAGACAGACAGACAGACAGACAGACAGACAGACAGACAGACAGACAGACAGACAGACAGACAGACAGACAGACAGACAGACAGACAGACAGACAGACAGACAGACAGACAGACAGACAGACAGACAGACAGACAGACAGACAGACAGACAGACAGACAGACAGACAGACAGACAGACAGACAGACAGACAGACAGACAGACAGACAGACAGACAGACAGACAGACAGACAGACAGACAGACAGACAGACAGACAGACAGACAGACAGACAGACAGACAGACAGACAGACAGACAGACAGACAGACAGACAGACAGACAGACAGACAGACAGACAGACAGACAGACAGACAGACAGACAGACAGACAGACAGACAGACAGACAGACAGACAGACAGACAGACAGACAGACAGACAGACAGACAGACAGACAGACAGACAGACAGACAGACAGACAGACAGACAGACAGACAGACAGACAGACAGACAGACAGACAGACAGACAGACAGACAGACAGACAGACAGACAGACAGACAGACAGACAGACAGACAGACAGACAGACAGACAGACAGACAGACAGACAGACAGACAGACAGACAGACAGACAGACAGACAGACAGACAGACAGACAGACAGACAGACAGACAGACAGACAGACAGACAGACAGACAGACAGACAGACAGACAGACAGACAGACAGACAGACAGACAGACAGACAGACAGACAGACAGACAGACAGACAGACAGACAGACAGACAGACAGACAGACAGACAGACAGACAGACAGACAGACAGACAGACAGACAGACAGACAGACAGACAGACAGACAGACAGACAGACAGACAGACAGACAGACAGACAGACAGACAGACAGACAGACAGACAGACAGACAGACAGACAGACAGACAGACAGACAGACAGACAGACAGACAGACAGACAGACAGACAGACAGACAGACAGACAGACAGACAGACAGACAGACAGACAGACAGACAGACAGACAGACAGACAGACAGACAGACAGACAGACAGACAGACAGACAGACAGACAGACAGACAGACAGACAGACAGACAGACAGACAGACAGACAGACAGACAGACAGACAGACAGACAGACAGACAGACAGACAGACAGACAGACAGACAGACAGACAGACAGACAGACAGACAGACAGACAGACAGACAGACAGACAGACAGACAGACAGACAGACAGACAGACAGACAGACAGACAGACAGACAGACAGACAGACAGACAGACAGACAGACAGACAGACAGACAGACAGACAGACAGACAGACAGACAGACAGACAGACAGACAGACAGACAGACAGACAGACAGACAGACAGACAGACAGACAGACAGACAGACAGACAGACAGACAGACAGACAGACAGACAGACAGACAGACAGACAGACAGACAGACAGACAGACAGACAGACAGACAGACAGACAGACAGACAGACAGACAGACAGACAGACAGACAGACAGACAGACAGACAGACAGACAGACAGACAGACAGACAGACAGACAGACAGACAGACAGACAGACAGACAGACAGACAGACAGACAGACAGACAGACAGACAGACAGACAGACAGACAGACAGACAGACAGACAGACAGACAGACAGACAGACAGACAGACAGACAGACAGACAGACAGACAGACAGACAGACAGACAGACAGACAGACAGACAGACAGACAGACAGACAGACAGACAGACAGACAGACAGACAGACAGACAGACAGACAGACAGACAGACAGACAGACAGACAGACAGACAGACAGACAGACAGACAGACAGACAGACAGACAGACAGACAGACAGACAGACAGACAGACAGACAGACAGACAGACAGACAGACAGACAGACAGACAGACAGACAGACAGACAGACAGACAGACAGACAGACAGACAGACAGACAGACAGACAGACAGACAGACAGACAGACAGACAGACAGACAGACAGACAGACAGACAGACAGACAGACAGACAGACAGACAGACAGACAGACAGACAGACAGACAGACAGACAGACAGACAGACAGACAGACAGACAGACAGACAGACAGACAGACAGACAGACAGACAGACAGACAGACAGACAGACAGACAGACAGACAGACAGACAGACAGACAGACAGACAGACAGACAGACAGACAGACAGACAGACAGACAGACAGACAGACAGACAGACAGACAGACAGACAGACAGACAGACAGACAGACAGACAGACAGACAGACAGACAGACAGACAGACAGACAGACAGACAGACAGACAGACAGACAGACAGACAGACAGACAGACAGACAGACAGACAGACAGACAGACAGACAGACAGACAGACAGACAGACAGACAGACAGACAGACAGACAGACAGACAGACAGACAGACAGACAGACAGACAGACAGACAGACAGACAGACAGACAGACAGACAGACAGACAGACAGACAGACAGACAGACAGACAGACAGACAGACAGACAGACAGACAGACAGACAGACAGACAGACAGACAGACAGACAGACAGACAGACAGACAGACAGACAGACAGACAGACAGACAGACAGACAGACAGACAGACAGACAGACAGACAGACAGACAGACAGACAGACAGACAGACAGACAGACAGACAGACAGACAGACAGACAGACAGACAGACAGACAGACAGACAGACAGACAGACAGACAGACAGACAGACAGACAGACAGACAGACAGACAGACAGACAGACAGACAGACAGACAGACAGACAGACAGACAGACAGACAGACAGACAGACAGACAGACAGACAGACAGACAGACAGACAGACAGACAGACAGACAGACAGACAGACAGACAGACAGACAGACAGACAGACAGACAGACAGACAGACAGACAGACAGACAGACAGACAGACAGACAGACAGACAGACAGACAGACAGACAGACAGACAGACAGACAGACAGACAGACAGACAGACAGACAGACAGACAGACAGACAGACAGACAGACAGACAGACAGACAGACAGACAGACAGACAGACAGACAGACAGACAGACAGACAGACAGACAGACAGACAGACAGACAGACAGACAGACAGACAGACAGACAGACAGACAGACAGACAGACAGACAGACAGACAGACAGACAGACAGACCTTATATCATCACA